>OW240920.1:589770-645902 GCA_933207985.1 Pelobates cultripes
ACCCACACACACACACTGCACCCAGACACACACACACTGCACCCAGACACACACAGTGCACCCAGACACACACACTGCACCCAGACACACACAGCGCACCCAGACACACACAGCGCACCCAGACACACACAGCACCCAGACACACACAGCACACCCAGACACACACAGCGCACCCAGACACACACTGCACCCAGACACACACTGCACACCCAGACACACACTGCACCCACAGACACACTGCACCCACAGACACACACTGCACCCACAGACACACACTGCACCCACAGACACACACAGCGCACCCAGACACACACAGCGCACCCAGACTCACACAGCGCACCCAGACTCACACAGCGCACCCAGACACACACAGCGCACCCAGACACACACAGCGCATCCAGACTCACACAGCGCACCCAGACACACATAGCACCCCCCAGACACAGCACCCCCTAGACACACACAGCACCCAGACACACAGCACACTCCCACACATATACAGCACACACATATATATATATATATATAAAATAACTCTCAGTGAGTTAACAGACAAAGAAAATTAGAAACCTAGAATGTGACAGCAGATAAAAACACCCTCACACACAGCACCCCTCTTACATACACACACTGCGCCCCTCACACATACAATAAGTCCAATATATATATACATACACACACACACACACACACACACTACAGCACCCCTCACACTGCACCACTACACACATTACGCTCCAGATACACACTAGATCCCTTACTCTATATGCACTCTTTATCCTCTATACACACACACACACTGGGTCCTTTACACAGTAGATCTCCTACACACACACACTACATTCCTTGTCAGCAAACACATACAACATTCTCTAAACACACCCTCTCTGCAACCCCTACACACACTACGTCACCTATACACACACACTTCAGCCCGTATGCACACACTCGCTGCATCCCCTATAAAACTATGCCCCCTATACACACACTCTCTACAGCCCCTAGCCACACATATTACACCACAAACACAAATTAAATTGACCTATTTACACAATACCACACCACACTCTACACACACGCAATCCCACAAGCAGGCTCCAAACACATGCACCATGCACTTTCCATTTGTCCACTTGTGGAGACACCAGAGACAATTTAAAAGCAAACACAGCACAAGCATGTTATTTCATTTGCTTGCGCTGCACAGAACAAATTCAGGGCCTTTTTCTAATGCCAGAGCTCTTCAGCAGGGCTCTGGGCATTGAACCAACATTCTCACTTTGAGAGGGGGCGTGTTGTCATTAGTGATGACAAAACACACACTCTCTGGCCCCGCCCCCTTCTTAGGGGGCCGCTCTGATTGAAAAATGCCCGGGCCTAATTTTTTTCCCAGTCCGGCCCTGCTTGTGTTTAAAATGGCGATTGCCTCTGCTCGGGGAGATAATTGAGTTACTTCCCAATTATCCCCCGAGCAGAGGGGAGGGAACTGTACTGCATGCTGGGATTATTGTGGGGATGTATGTCTAAAATGTCCCCATGTCCTTCTGTGATTTCAGTCTCCCATTTGGTCCCCTAAGGAAGTGTCCACCAAGTGGGAGACCTGCATAAATACCGGGCAGGTAGCCCACAGTAAATCAGTTCGTGTTTTACCCTCAAAGCGGAGCTTGGTCTCGTTATTGGGGGGATTTGGTTACCAGCGACTAGAGACTGCTTATTTGGATTATTTGCCGCTTGGGAGATATTGACGTTCGGTTACTATTTGCCGTTTGTGGATTTGCAGCTCGTGAAGGGAATTAGCCGTACAGGTACCGTTCGGGAGTTTGGAGTGTTCCCTGGCTGGCGTTTCGCATGGTTTTACTATACCCGCTACCCGACCACATTATTGCGAACGGGGAATACTCGCTAAACGGCGGTTTGTACATTTCATTACTGGAGGTACCGTAACAATTACCATAATAAACAAAAGTCGGTTGAGGTGTGCCGATACCAACGTGTGTGATAGGCCTGTAAATAAGTGGTCCCACCTTAAAAGGAATTGAATAAAGGGAGAGGAGGGTGGGCCAGGAGTACGTCTGGAACCAAGTAGGTACATAGCCAAGTAGGCACATAGACCCTCCCACAACTTCAGGCCCAGCCTTCCAATTTATGTTTGAGTCCATTTCTGTAATGGTATGAAATAGCAAATTAAGTACATTACCATAATAAACAAAAGTCGGTTGAGGTGTGCCGATACTGACTTGTGTGGTAGGCCTGTAAGTAAATGGGCAAAAAAGGAATGCCAATCTAGTTATACCAAAGATATATCTATCTATGGTTGGCGCAAGGGGGTGACCTGCTAGACGTGGGCTTACAAGGGATGAGTCTTTGATCTGCGGAGGGGGTGTGATGAGTGATTCCCTTACTATGCGACATGCGAGGCGTCTAGCGATGAATTTGGCCCGTGGGGCGTTGTTACCTCTTTCGTGGAGGATGGGTGTTGGCCTTCCAGGACCTCTATCTCTAATGCATGAGGTGCCTGGGAGAAATACCTAGGTGGCCATACCAACTTGCCTCTATGGAATGAAAACTTTATATTAAATCAATGTTTAAGGAACAAGGAGCAACGTACCTGTATGAACAATGTATGCTCGGTGTTCTGCAGTAGTCGGAATAAGTTATGGTAGTATAGTGCATGTCTGCTCGGTACCATTGTACCCAGCATACATATTATGAGCTTGTGCCCTGAGTGCTGTCTTAGGTCTGAGTAATGAAACATATGATTGAAATGTATCGGGCCCGTACCAGTGGAAGGATATAACTTGAGAACTTGTCCCTGATACAAAATACCCATACCAGTTAAAAAGCAACACACTTCTCGTAGTAACTAGGTCTATAACCACAAAAGTAGACATGTATGACAAAATTAACAAAATATTGGCATAAGCAGCCACACAATATAGCACAGAGGAACAACTCTCGACAATTATCAAAAAGTACTGTTGTAGCTTATTTCAATATGAATATCACAATAATTAATGCACTACATAATATGATTAACCATCTCTAACATAACTGTATATCCCTGTGTTGGACCGTTGTGCCACTGACAAGGTTATTACTGTAACTTGGCCTTGTGGTGGCTCGGAGTGCTGAGCGTGGCACTGTGCTTGTCTATGACCTTCTGCATGCCTGACTGATGAGGCAGGTAGTCCGTGGATGAGGCCGTACTTATGGTGAGAGTTAGATTGCTGCCTGCCATGTAGGACCATTGCTATGGTAATGAGTGGCAACCGGACAGAAACCCGAACCCCTGGTGACGCATATTGACCGTGCCGGCCGCGGCATGCCCTTGGGGAGGTGTTGGCGTAGTGTGCCGCTATACCCTCCAGGGCTAACACTACCTTCTGTGCCCCCGAGCACTTATAAGATTGCCGTGCCACTGTGCGGCTTGTAGTGATGTGGCTCCAAAAGCCGTCACTCTGTTAGGGAATACCACAGACCCCTGTGACACATGTAGAGTCCGTGAGGGGTCTGTGGTATGTGCGGAATGCCGGTGAAACGGAGCCAGGGAGCCCGACGGTCAGGCAAATTGCCCGGTATGCAATACATACTATTGTCCTGTCTGTAAATGCACGGTTTGGAGGGATAACGGTGGTCTGATCGGTCGAGCTGACCTGACTGACTTGAGAAGATGCTACACGCTGGAAACCCGGAAGTAACAGCACCGCCCAGAAGTAAGTCTGGAACCAATTAGGTAAGTGGGTAAGAGGGGGAGTCCTTTTAGAAGCACATAGCGACTCCCACAACTTCAAGCTCAGCCTTCCAATAAATGAACCAATTCATGTACTGCAACATATAGACGTAATATAATATCATTACTGAGCAAAGCACCGTACTGCAACCGAGATACATAATATAATATTATAAATGGGCCAATCAGCGTACTGCAACATACAGACGTAATATAATATTAATATTGAGCCAGTGTCCCACAACATATAGACGCAATATAATATTATTATTAAGTCAATCAGTGTACTGCAACATATAGATGTAATATAATATTATACGTGAATAATATTATATTACATCTACATGTTGCAGTACACTGATTGGCTCATTTATAATATTATATTACATCTATATATTGCAGTACACTGATTGGCTTATTTTTAATATTATATTACGTCTATATGTTACATTACATGGATTGGCTCATTTATAATATTATATTATATCTATATGTTGCAGTACATTGATTGGCTTAATAATAATATTATATTACGTCTATACGTTGCAGTACATGAATTGGCTTATTAATTGTGATGAGACCAATCTCGCCACTGTGCATTGGAGGAGCCAGGTTGCCCACCTGCTGCCTTTAGACTATGGCCCCATGTTGAAACGCTTGATTTTCTCCTGCGGAGAAACGAAAGCCGGGTCATTCGGTGCTGGCCCTGTTTGAGCGGTGATACCCCAGATAGCTATGCCATGGAGCCCATTCGTATAATTAAAGACTTTGGCTCCATGGCAATTGAACTGTATGTGTGTGCTCTGAGCGTCATTCAGTAATAATGTGCGCTCAGATCTGAGCTATCTGGGGATATGTACCTGTTTTGTGCAATGGCTGCACAATTATATGTTTTTATGTGTTTTATTGTCTTTTGCTGCCATGTGTTCAATGGAGTTTTGCCACTGTCCTTGGAGATAATTGGATTACTTCCCAATTATCTCCAGGATAGAAGACACTGTGGAACTGGTTTTGGGCAGAAAAGCCATGCTTCCTTTGGTCACAAAGGACTACGATCTATCTTTTGAACCACTGGACCAATTTGGATGACATATGTTTGTATTTGGAGTATGCTGATTCTGAAAATGTACTTTTTATGTGAATATGATGCATACTTTTCAAGTTATGAATAATGTGGAAAAATTATATTTCTCTGCTTGTTATTACCCATTGTGTAAGGTAATTGTATCACAGGCAGAGGGGAGAATTTTATGTGGGAGTGTCTGAGTGTATTGTATGTGTTTATTGGTTGTGTTCCAAAACCCTGTGGGTGGTACTAATGTTTAAGAATGTGTACATAAGCACAATAAACCCACAGCTCTGACTGTTCACTGCTTGACCCTCAACACGGAGCTTTGTCTCATTCTTGGGGGGATTTATTGTATGCTGTTCCAGTTTGACTGCTAGGAGTGTAAACCTATTCGTATGGTTTTTCCTATTCGGCTGTTTACAGCATTCATATGCTTGAGAGCATTCATATGTTTCGCCAGTTCCGTGGATTGGTGTCTACAGTAGCTGCCTGTGTCTCTGGAAGGGGAAGATCTTCTAAATGGCGGTTTAACCCCTTTTATGCCTGGGAGTGCCGTAACATTAATAATATTGTATTACATATATATGTTAACGTACACTGATTGGCTCATTAATAATACTGTATTACATCTATATGTTGAAGTACATGGATTGGCTCATTTATAATATCATTTATTTATTTATTAAATATTTTACCAGGAAAAATACATTGAGATTTCTCTCAATGTCAGGTATGTCCTGGGTCCACAAAACATTGCATTGATATATTATGGTACAAAAAAATACAAAAACAATTTTAATACACAATATATACAAAATGTAACATAGAACAGGCAGGAAATATATAATCAACCATGACAGGTGCATTCTGTTTTGAGGTATGTAGAGAGGGATCTCTTAAAGGACTCTAGGCTTGGGGAAGATTTGAAAGTGTGCGGGAGGTTGGTCCATAATTGCGGCGCTCTGTAGGAGAAGGAGGATCGGGCTGCTTTCTTTTTGTGTTGAGGTAGACTAAGTAAAGTGTTGGTACTGGATCAGAGGTTATAGGAGGTGGGAACAGCCGGGGAGAGCATTCTGCTCAGGTAGGGTGGGAGCTTCCCAGAAAAGCTCTTAAACACAAGGCTGGAAAGATGAAGGGTGCGTCTGGATTCCAGCGACAGCCAGTTTAGTTCTTTTAGCATGTCACAATGGTGGGTCCTGTAATTACATTGTAGCACAAATCGGCAGAATGAGTTATAAAATGTATTGAGTTTATTAATGTGGGATTACGATGCAGATGCATTTACTACATCCCCATAATCAATGATTGGCATCAGCCTTTGCTGTACAATCTTTTCCTTTACCGTAGGGCTTAGGCAGGATTTGTTTCTGTACAGGGCACCTAGTTTTGGATAAAGTTTAGATGCAAGTTTTTCTATGTGCAGGCCAAAAGATAGATTGGGGTCTAATATCATACCCAAGTATTTGAAAGGGTGGACTGCGGTCAGTGTGCTATTTGAATTTGTTTTGATGGATAGGTGGGAATTGTGTAATTTGTGTAATTTAGGTACTGTTCCAAAGATCATTGTGACAGTTCTGTCAGTGTTCAGGAAGAGTTTGTTTTCTACCTCTGTAAACTGGTCTTGGAGCACAGCCTCAAGGTGCAGTAGATTGGATTTGCTCGCATAGATCACTGTGTCGTCTGCTTACATGTGTATATTTGAGGATTTGCAGACATTACACAGGTCATTTATAAATAATGTAAATAGTAGGGGGCCGAAAATGGAACACCACACATGACTGGGAGAGGGAGGGAGTCGCTGTCAGAAATGGACACATATTGCGAGCGATCCGATGCATACGATCGAAACCAGGTTAGCGAACAATCACCAATACCTGAGTTTTTGAGTTTGTGCAGTAGAATGTCGTGGTCTAGTGTGTCAAAGGCCTTTGCAAAATCAAGGAAAATAGCTCCAGTTAGGTCTCCTTGTTCCATGACAGTTGGATGTCATTGCAAACTTTTAAGAGGGCAGTTGTAGTGGAGTGATTCTGGCGAATCACTCCACTACAACTGCACTCTCAAAAGTTAAATTATATTATATTACGTCTATATGTTACAGTACACTGATCGGCTCATTTATAATATTATATTACGTCTATATGTTATGGTACATCGATTGGCTCATTTATAATATTATATTATGTCTATATGTTACGGTACACCGATTGGCTCATTTATTATATTATATTACGTCTCTCGGTTGCAGTAAACTGATTGGCTCATTTATAATATTATATTACGTCTATATGTTATGGTACATCGATTGGCTCATTTCTAACATTATATTACGTCTATATGTTTCAGTACACTGATTGGCTCATTTATAATATTATATTACGTCTCTCGGTTGCAGTAAACTGATTGGCTCATTTATAATATCATATTGCGTCTATGTGTTGCAGTAAACTGATTGGCCCATTTAGAATATTATATTACGTCTATATGTTACAGTACACTGATTGGCTCATTTATAATATATTACGTCTCTCGGTTGCAGTAAACTGATTGGCTCATTTATAATATTATATTACGTCTATATGTTACAGTACACTGATTGGCTCATTTATAATATTATATTACGTCTCTCGGTTGCAGTAAACTGATTGGCTCATTTATAATATTATATTACGTCTATATGTTGCAGTACACTGATTGCCTCATTTATAATATTATGTTACGCCTATATGTTATCTTACGTCTATGTGTTGCAGTAAACTGATTGGCTCATTTATAATATATTACGTCTATGTGTTGCAGTAAACCGATTGGCTCATTTATAATATTATATTATATCTCTCGGTTGCAGTAAACTGATTGGCTCATTTATAATATTATATTACGTCTATGTGTTACAGTAAACTGATTGGCCCATTTAGAATATTATCTTACGTCTATGTGTTGCAGTAAACTGATTGGCTCATTTATAATATATTACGTCTATTTGTTGCAGTAAACCGATTGGCTCATTTATAATATTATATTATGTCTCTCGGTTTCCGTAAACTGATTGGCTCATTTATAATATTATATTACGTCTATGTGTTGCAGTACACTGATTGGCTCATTTATAATAGTTTTTATCTAGTTTTTTCCTTATAGTGTAGGGTATCTAGGAGCTGTCTTGTATATCCATCATTCTATAAGAGCATTACCAACAAGCACATTACAATTGCACAGTATTATTATTATTATTTTCCAATAGCTCTCGTCTATAGACAATAATCTTCTTAGGGGATCTTCCCCTTGTGACATTTCTCTCCAAACTATCAATTGGATTATATCCACAACCAGGAGAGTCACTAAGGGCATCCCATTAATTGCTCACCACTCCCTAAGTGGATCCAGACTGAACATATGAATCATTTTTATTTTTGTGATTACAATAAATTTACCTTTATTATTTTTTGATACACTGTTCTGTAATTAGTTCCACAGTGGGACTGTGTGATCGTTTCCTATCAAATTTTCATTTTGGGGCACTGCTTGCGATTTTTCATTTATTTAATTTACATTTAGTTACCAGCCTGGAATTCCTTACTCTTATTTAGAGTGGGATTTATTCCCACTATGGGAAAAAGTTTGACCGTTGACAAGGACAAACAACGACAAAAGGCCCAACCCATAGGCAGAACTCTGCAAGCAAAGGTCAGATGACCAAGCAACACCTGCATAATACGTAACTGAACCTTCCGTGCCAACTTCACCAGATAAACCTGCCTCAGCAGCACAATGAGCTTTTTGTCTGGCAAATGAAAAACCATGTCCTCTGTGTCAATTTCTATGCCCAAGAAAGACAACCCAGTGGATGGCTCTTATGTCTTCTGCTCCGCCCCAGGCACGCCAAACCAAGCAACCACTGAGCAGAACGATGACAATAACTGGGCACACCTGTCACCCTAACAAGGACCCACAAACAGGAATTCATCGTTAGAGTGCATTACCGAATTGATACCCGAAAATATAAACATGAAATATAGCAGCCCATAGGAAGGCACATGTCATAGAAATACGACCCTTGGAATTGACAACCCAGAAGGTGAAAACATTCAGGGTGAACCGGCAACAACCGAAACGCCATTTGATGTTGGATTTTGCCAGGAGTGCCCCCACTCCCGCTCTCCTAACCAGCGACAAAGTCCATTCAAAAGAGAAGTAACACACTCTGCTGAACTCCTTATCGATGTCATCATTCTCTGAACTCCCAACCAGGTAGGACAGGGGATGAATCATACAAAAAGAACCAGGCTCCTTTTCTGGCACCAACCCCAAGGGCGATACCGTAGATTGTCCTCCAAAAGTGGCTCCAGTGAAAAAACAAAGGGGATCCAAAACCCGACTGAAAACTCTTCCACCAACACCATGGCGTCGCTGCATTTAGGGTAGACCTCGAGTCACTGCAACATCCTTGCCATGCTCACTGGCGGCCTACCCTCTGGATCCAACCCCCGGACTCCCAACGTGGGTAATGTCTGCTTTGCCTTCTTAAAACATAGCATGTTGGGGGGTTGAGCCCCCCCGCAATGTGAGCACTCATGTTTAAACCTGCAGGAGGAGTACCACCTGCAGTGGCTCTCATTAAACAACCAACACGCTCCTTTTTTCTGACCAGCCGGTGCACTGGAGACTGCTCGGCTGCCCCTGGAAAGGACACAGGCTGACTGGGAGTCATGAGCAACAGCCACAGGTTGCCGTCCTGAGTGCTAAAGTTCAATCCAGGACACGCTGCCATATTTTGCCGGAACTGCAGGTCGTATCGGAACCAACTCTGATCCCCATATACCTTATAAGCACCCCAAATAAGGTCCAAATACCCAAAAATACTAGAATAGTCGGAAATAATGCAAAACCCTGTAACCAATTCCCAAACGTACATGGGATTTGCTTACTTTTATCCGAATCATGTGGATTGCCACGACATGGCCTATCCACAGAATTCTTCATGGGGGAACTAGCGACAATAAGTCTACAAACTTCCACTTGAGGATCTTGCAACCCCCACCCCCCCATGTTTGAGCCATTATAAACAGAGTAACATTGAGAAATTATGCCTTTTCTTCCTGGATCATGCAGAAAAATATATTCCAGAGCTGAAAGTTCGAGTGTCTTATAATGTTTATCTGTTTCTGAAATTTAGCTTGATTACAATCACTGAAAAGTTAAATTTAGATTCATCCGGTAAACCGTACTTGAATTGTAATTTAGCAAAGACAGCATGGCATTGCTTTGAAAAAAATTATCTAAATAAGCTATGGAATAAGAATGCCAGAAATCTATGTCTAAAGATGGCACATATTCCTTTAGCAATGTGAGTGGCATTGCTCTGTATAAAACTCTGGCATGATTATTATTTCTAAAAATAAGGTCCCAAGCTTTAAATGTTGTTTTGGTTAAAAATAATAACTTGGTAGCTCTAGGTCTCTTTTCTGGGCCTACCCAAAGATCCACTTTGAGTATGAATGAAAAAGCCTTAACCTCCTCCATTTCTAGCTATCAAGGTTTATTAATATTGTTATTAAAACTAACTGCACCTGCAGCATTGGTAGTGAAATAATATTTACGAATATCAGGTACACCAATACCCCCATTGGATTTATTATGTTGCAAACTAGTTAGTTTGATTCCGTTTGGCTTCTTGTTCCAAATAAACTTTAAAATTGCTGAGTTAATTTTTTAAAAGAATGATAACGGGATAGACAGGGGTATGTCCAAAAGTAGTCAACATTTTTGGGAGGACTGTCATCTTTATAGACGCAATCCTACCCAACCATGAGAGCTCCATCCCACACCATCTCTCCATCTGCTTCTGTAAAACGGGCCAAGCCTTGCTCAAATTATAAGTATGCTTTTTTGTTAAATTTTTACATAAGCTAATGCCTAAATAGTCTATAAAGTCGTTTCTCCAATCATATAAATATAAACTCTTTAGAGCCATACGGTCTAAGTGACTAAAGTGAAAGGAAAGAGCCTGTGTTTTACATTTGTTAAGTTTGTAAAATGATATCTCTCCGAACTGATTTGGATTAAAGATTCTTTCGGGTTTTTAATTGCTAAGATAATATCGTCTGCAAAAAATCCTATCTTGTATATTGATTTATCACACCCTATACCTTCTATTTATGGGTTTAGTCTGATGAGCTCAGCCATGGGTTCAATAGCAAGGACAAATAAAAGTGGGATAAAGGGCACCCCTGTCTGGTTCCATTAGACAGAGAAAAAGTCTCGGACCTGAAACCAGAAGCAGTTACATGAGCTGTGGGGTTGCTATACAGTGCAGCAATTGCATTTATAAAAGATGAAGGAACATTATATTTGCTTAGTGTCTTCCACAAGTACCCCCAGTGAATTATATCGAATGCCTTCTCTGTGTCTAAAGATAGAGCAAAGAAGGCGTCTTAAATAAAATTAATGTGTTGAAGATTGTATATATAATATTCAGCAAATAACTTGCTAATTTTTGCGAGGTGAAAACCTTTTTCCCCTGATAATTAATCAAATAGGCTATTTTGAGTGTTCACATGCTAGAGTTTGGACACCAGAAGAGTTGAGGTCTTATTGCCCTTTAAATAAAATGTTTTCCTAAGGCATCTCACCATGAAAAGTTATGGTCTAAATTCATTTTGTTGTTTTTTGACTTGATATAATTATTTTTCTAAAGTTCTCAAGTCTTTGTTATTAACTCTCTTCAGTTGAGACGCGCTCAAAATTAAATGACCTCGCAACACAGCCTTGTGTGCATTGCAAGCCACCTCACCAGAAGCTTCAGATTAAACATTATCTGAAAAATAATCATTCAAAGCCCATTCTGCTCATTTCCTATTTTCCTCATCATTTAGCAAGTAATCACCTTATTTCCATGCCCGGTTAGGGATTGAAGATATAATCTCATCTGAACCATAAACCTGTCTATACGCGAATACATATCCTTCTAAACAGAATAATAAGTAAAATCTCTTTCTTCACGTGTCATACAAACAACATACAATCTTATATCTAGAACAGTTTTATGCCAGTCTGTCCCTTCTGTGAGACTGAGTGGGATCTTCCCTAGCATTATCAAGCTCATCATCCATAACAAAAATTTTTCACCACACACTATCAAGTGTCCGCATTAATTCTCATTATGTCCATCATGTTTCTAAAAATAATTAACTGACCGGCGTTTGGGAAAAATACAATAACTATGGTGTATTCTATATTATTAATTTTACCTATCCATAGCACATATCTCCCATCTGTAACATAATTAGCCTCACCTTGAGGCGTTTGCACACAGCGGCCATGCATCTGTATATCTGACTCCTGCGACATGTTGATGGACGCTGACCGCTGCGGATCCACGCCATATTATAGCCCCATGTCCGCCCACGTTGATGACGATGTTGGCGTACGTGTGACGTCAGGAGGGAGATGTGCACGCACATTCTGGGGGTCAAAGGCCAATTTTCAGCCAATAATAACTGAAGTAGGCTTATTTAAACTCCTTATGCCTTTTCCTCATTGCCCTGTCGTGGTTTCCCTAGTGGTTGTCCAAGAGCGCGTTTCTGAGCATTTACTTCTGGATATTAACTTTGGATTTGTATTGACTTCCCTGTTATCTGGTATCCCTGACTTCTGGCTTTCCCTAATTGTTGTGTCTCTGTCACGACAGTGACCAATGTCACAACAGTGACCCCTCCACACAGCGTGAAACCCACAGAAAGACGGTTACCGGACCTTAGAATGGCCGGACTAGCATCTGAGAATAGTTAAAGGAATAGCCAGAGGTCAAGGGAATACAGAAGACGGGCACACGATTATCCAAGCCAAGTAACGGGAAACCAGAAAACAGAATAGTCGGAGAGATAGCCAAGAGTCAAATACCAAGAAGGACAAGCAGAGATAATAGCACCAGAGGACTTTAAACAAGAACCAGACTAGGGCATCTGACAAGTGTCATGATAGCCCTTTTATAGTGTAGGTTCTTTGGCTTTAATTTTGAAGCCATGCCCCCAAAATGTACGGGAGCGTGGCCACGTTTGAATTTTGGCGGCATTTTCTTTCTGACGTCGGCACGCATGCGCCGCATCATAAAGGTGGGCGTGTTCCGAGCGGCCGGCATCAGAAGAGCTGAGCCGCCCCCCAGAAGTATTGGAGGAGGACCCGGCACTGCGCGGGACCGGCGGGGAAAGGTAAGCGCTAGTTACAGTACCCCCCCTTGAGAACCGCCCACGTGGCGGGTAGACGGGTAGAACTAGACCCACGAGAGCGCCGCCTCTCAAACAGATGAACCAGACGAGGGGCGTGAACATCAGAGGCATCCACCCACAACCGTTCTTCGGGACCGTACCCTTTCCAATCAAGGAGATATTGCAATTTACCCCGAGAAATCCGGGAATCCAATATAGACTTAACTTCGTATTCAACATGATCCTCCACGGGTGCGGCAGGAGGAGTGGAGATATTCTGAGTGTAACGATTACAAATGAAAGGTTTGAGAAGGGAAACATGAAAAGCGTTAGGAATCTTCATAGTATTGGGCAATCTCAAACTATAACAGACTGGATTGATACGTTTGAGTATTTGGAACGGACCTATGAAACGGGGAGCGAATTTCATCGAGGGTACCTTTAACTTTATGTTGCGAGTACTTAGCCATACCCTGTCACCTGCTACGAATGTAGGAGCAGCCCTGCGTCGTTATCCGCATTTTTCTTTTGAATCTGAGCCTTTTGAGTTAAGATATGTTCAACCCCTAACCAAGTTTCTTTTATATTGTTAAGAGTGCTGTAAACACTAGGCACTCCTGTAGATGAAAAAGAACTCGGCAAAGTTGTAGGATTAAAACCATAATTAATAAAAAAGGGACTATGTTGAGTGGATTCGTGCATCAGATTATTATGGGCGAATTCAGCCCATGGAAGCAGTTCCACCCAATCGTCTTGGTGCTCAGAAGTGAAACAGCGGATGTATTGTTCCAGGCATTGATTCATCCTTTCCGTAACCCCATTAGATTGGAGATGGTAAGAAGAAGAAAGGTTAATACCTAATTGGTCACAAAATGCCCTCCAGAACCGTGAAATGAACTGTGGACCCCTGTCAGAAGTAATATCTTGAGGTATGCCATGTAAACGTACTACCTCTTTTATAAATAAAGAGGCCAGTTCAGAAGAGGAAGGCAATTTGATTAGTGGGATGAGATGAGTCATCTTAGAGAATCTGTCGATTATAGACAATATAACCCCATGATTCCTCGAGGGAGGAAGGTCCACTACAAAATCCATAGCAATACTTGACCAGGGTTTATTGGGAATGGACAATGGCAAAAGGAGGCCCAAAAGACGACCTTTGGATGATTTCGTGGAGGCACAGACCCTACAAGCAAGAATGAACTCGTGAACGTCCTTCTTGTATGAAGGCCACCAAAACTGTTAAAGACTCAGTTTTGTGAATGCCTGGATGCCCTGCCAATTTGAAGTTGTGTACAAGAAATAAGACCTTTTTTCTATAAGCCAAGGGTACGTATAATTTTCCCCTGGGAAGAGTCAATGAGGTCTGATCCTGAAACCTAGATAATTCCTCCATTAACCCTGAAGAGATTTTGGCATGGATGGTGGCGATTATGTGGTTGGATGGGATTATGGAAGAAAAATGAGTTACTGTAGGTGATAAGTGTTCATGTTGACGGGATAAGGCGTCAGCCTTAGTGTTCTTTGATCCTGGTCTGTAAGTTACTATATAATTGAATTGTGTTAAAAATAAAGACCATCGAATCTGCCTGTCTGACATTCTTTTAGTTTCTCCAAAATACGAAAGGTTTTTGTGATCCGTAAGGATGGTGATAGGAATGGTTGACCCTTCTAACAGATGGCACCACTCCTTGAGAGCAGAGATAATAGCCAATAATTCCCTGTCCCCAATGTCATATCTCTTTTCTGTCTCAGTTAATTTCTTAGAAAAAAATCCACAGGGATGCAATGGTTGATCATCAGATGGACGTTGAGATAGCACCGCTCCAATACCGGTTTCAGATGCATCCACCTCTAATATAAAAGGATGTGAGGGATTGGGATGTCTCAACACCGGCGCAGAAGAAAAAGCCAATTAAAGTCTCTCAAAAGCATCCTTGGCCTCGAGATTCCATTCCATCGAATTCCGTCCTTTTTTGGTCATGGCAGTGATAGGTGCAGTGATAGAGGAGAAACCCATAATAAATTTTCTATAATAATTGGCAAATCCTAGAAAACATTGGATGGCTTTGAGTCCAACGGGCAGGGGCCAATTAAGGATAGCTTCTAGTTTTTTCTTATCCATTTGAAATCCAGACCCTGAAATTATATAGCCCAGAAAATGCACAGTGTCCTTATCAAATTGACATTTCTCCAACTTACAGTAAAGTCAATTTTCTAAGAGTTTAGAAAGAACCAACCTAACGTGAGTATGGTGGTCTTTAATATTCTTGGAGTAGATTAGAATATCGTCTAAGTAGACAATAACAAACAGCTGTAAATATTCCCTTAAAACATCATTAATGAAGTCTTGAAAGACTGCTGGGGCATTACATAACCCGAATGGCATGACCCGATACTCGTAGTGACCATAGCGAGTATTAAAAGCAGTCTTCCATTCGTGCCCTTTTTTAATCCTGACTAGATTGTATGCTCCCCTCAGATCCAATTTCGTAAAAATAGTCGCCCCTTTTAATCTATCGAAAAGTTCTGTAATTAAAGGAATAGGATAGGCGTTACGTATAGTTATTTTGTTTAAACCCCGTTAATCGATACAGGGTCTTAAGTCCCCTTCTTTCTTGGAAACAAAAAAAAAAACAGTGCCAGATGGGGAGGAAGATTTAGTAATAAATCCCTTTCTTAATTTTCCTGTGATATATTCTTCTAGTACCTTATTCTCGGCTACCGAGAGAGGGTAAACTGTGCCTCTAGGGGGCATAGTGCCGGGTAATAAGTCAATGGGACAGTCATAGGACCAGTGTGGGGGTAATTTTTCTGCCTCTCGTGGTTCAAAAACCGCTTTCAAATCCCAATATTGTCTGGGTATCTGAGTGGTTAAAGGTTCCATAGTAAGTACATTAAGTAGACCTACGTGTTTAATAGGAGTAATACACTTTCTGCGGCAAGTCTCACTCCATTTTACAATTTCTTTTTTCTCCCAATCTATAGAAGGGTTATGTTTAGAGAGCCAAGGAAAGCCAAGAATAACAGGAAAAATGGGAGAAGTGACCTGTTGCAGGATTATAACCTCCCTATGCAGGGAACCTACGGACAATTCCACTGGAAGAGTCTCTTCCCTGGAGGATCAAAAGTCCTCCTAAAAGCCGCAACAAATTCTACATAGTTAAACACTATCGGGTTGTCGTTCTCCCATAGAGGATTTGCCCAAATTAACACCCTATCAATCAATAAGGTGATGATGTAACCTATTTTTGCCCTATCTGTAGGGTATGCTCTTGGATGAAGCTCAAAATAAATACTAACTTGGTTCAAAAAACCTCAGCAACCTTTAGGATCACCCCCGTAATGGAGATGGGAGGTAGCATGATTGGGAGTACCCATAGTAACCATTTCCATAGGTTGTTCCTGAGGTCTGAGTACTGGGATTTGCTCCTCCGGTTGGAGATGGGCAGTACGTGCTAGCAAAGTTTGTACTGCAATAGCGAACTGGTCCATGCGATGGTCCAATTCTTCAAACCGGTCATCAGGTTAACAGGGTTAACACCTGCAGGGTCCATGGCCCTAGTGTAATGTCACGACAGTGACCAATGTCACAACAGTGACCCCTTCACACAGCGTGAAACCCACAGAAAGACGGTTACCGGACCTTAGAATGGCCGGACTAGCGTCTGAGAATAGTTAAAGGAATAGCCAGAGGTCAAGGGAATATGGAAGACGGGCACACGATTATCCAAGCCAAGTAACGGGAAACCAGAAAACAGAATAGTCGGAGAGATAGCCAAGGGTCAAATACCAAGAAGGACAAGCAGAGATAATAGCACCAGGGGACTTTAAACAAGAACCACACTAGGGCATCTGACAAGTGTCATGATAGCCCTTTTATAGTGTGGGTTCTTTGGCTTTAATTTTGAAGCCACGCCCCCAAAATGTCCGGGAGCGTGGCCACGTTTGAATTTTGGCAGCATTTTCTTTCTGACGTCGGCGCGCATGCGCCGCGTCATAAAGGTGGGCGTGTTCCGAGCGGCCGGCGTCAGAAGAGCTGAGCCGCCCCCCGGAAGTATTGGAGGAGGACCCGGCGCTGTGCGGGACCGGCGGGGAAAGGTAAGCGCTCGTTACAGTCTCTTTCTGTATCCCCGATGTTGGCTAGTATTCTGACTATTCTCTGGTACATTTAGTCCGGCCATTCTAAGGCCCAGTAAGACGTTACCTATTAGTCTTAGAGGTGATACAATTCTACGTACTGGATCAGCTAGTTATCCTGGCATTACAACATCGCCATAGATCCTGTAGAATTGTGTCAGCACACAGCAGCTTGCAAAAGAAAGCTACAGGAGAATGATCACTGTATGGATCATTTTGCACAGGCTTTCAGTATGCTTCTTACCCGAACAGTGCACCTACAACCTGAGGCTTCTCTGACTATGTCTCCTTCGCCTAATGTACCTCCACATACAGTACACAAGGCAATGATTACTATCTCCCTATGTCCTCCTCTGCATTTTGATGGGAATAGTCAAGAATGCCGGGGGTTTCTGAACCAAATTGAGTATCATTTTGAGGCCTCACCAGGATATTTTCCCTCAGATAGAGCTAAGATTGGTTACCTAATGAACCAACATAAAGCTAAAGCCTTAGCTTGAGCCAATCTGTTGTGAGAGAGTAATAGGAGCATTGCACTCAATTACCATGAATTCCTTGCAGAATTCAAATTAACATTTGAACCATTGGGCAGGGATGATGACGTCTCTACTGCTCTAATGCATATAAAACAAGGGAACCGGTTTATCTCAGATTATGTCATAGAATTTCGCACTTTGGCTTCTGAGGTAAACTGGACTAACAGTGGGTTAATCTCTGCATTTAAAAAAGGATTATCTGGGGGCAGAGTTTGACGGCTGAACCTTGCAGAAGCAGGGTAGATGGGCTCCGTGGCTGCCCAATGCAAAATAGTGTTTTTCAGCTACCCAAACGCAAAGTGCATACGGCCCCAAAATGGCTTTTCTGACTCCTCAAGGGATTTCTACCCAGAAGAGGCCACTAGCAACCTACCTCCAGCAAGACCCCAACAACCGGCACCGAGCCCAGAGGACACGGAACCGGTACCTGCGACACTGTTAAAGACCCTGCTGGGAGAGTAGTAGAAGACCCTCCAGACTAATGTCGCACAGCTGCGCACAGACCTCATGGGCCTGGTGAGCCACATCGACACGGTCGAAGCAACCTTCACGCGGCAAACGCGAGACATCACGGAGCTTAGGCAGGAAATGCAGGCACTCAAACAACAGCAAGCCAAGACTGAGCAACGTTTCACGGCAATGGAAGATGTCAGGTGCCGCAATAGTTTAAAAATCCGCTGACTCCCGGGAATATATCCCCGCAGAGGAAATCCCACATCTCTTAAGGCGGCTCACATGAGCTTTACTGGTACCCAAACAAGCCAGAAATATCAGCTTTGAGGCAGCCTTTTGGATCCCAAAACCCCGGAGAGCTCCGGAGGCAGCCCCCCAAGAACTCATGGTGGAGATAAAAAGCTTGGCCAACAAGATGGCGGTCCTCGCAGCCCTGAATGGGTCTGCCACCTACAGCTTCGAATCCATGAACCTGTCCTTTTATGCAGACCTGTGGGACGAAACCCTGCAGTGGCACAGGTCCCTACAACCTTTTACCACACTGCTTCGAGACCAACATATTAATTATCACTGGCGCACAACGCGCACACTGCAGATACAGCATGACAACCAGGCCTACTCCATCATGGACATCTGAGAAGCCACCGCCTTGCTGCGCCCACTTGGACGTCCACTGGGGGGGCTGCCACGTATCGCTGTGCCAGAACCACCCGCAGCTACACCAAGATGGGAGCCAGTGAGAACCGTTCCCTTCATCCCATGGGGAACAGGGAAAAACGCGTACATAGATGCTACTACATGAAGGCCGAAAGCCCATACCGAAACAATCTTTTTCAATGAAGGACATTACACATCAGGTTTGAAGCTCTGTTTAAACATTGTTATTTTTTAAATCTAGTGGTCGACAACCTTATCTATCAGTCAGCCGCCAAACTAATACATGCCCTCTTCTGATTCTGAACCCACCTGACCCACCCATGCACAAGCAATGCCTCACCTCGAGACTCTCAGCCCACAAGCCACCACTCCACGCACTAAGATCAACCTGCAGGTCGCAGTTCATTCTGCACTCGCCTAAAGAGGACGTTACAATTCTAGCGAATGTTCTTATGTCTAGTGTTTTTATCTTTGTTCTTCACCTGACTATTAGAGTATGCGGGAGATGGGTGGGTGGCGGGATTAGCTACTGATGGAGGTACGTTTCCACGCATATCTTCCTGCCTAAGAATAGCCGAGGTGCTTCCCTCTAGTCAAGAAGCATTCCATCCTGGCGGAGCATGTTATTATTATTAGTATCAGTTTTTTATTATTAGTTTTTTTAACTCTGTTAAGCGAGTCTATTTAATCTCCTTCACATATAAAGGCACCGTAACTTTCATCAGAGTAAGAACTCTGAGTAAGCCCCACGGAAGCAATACCCTCCCTGCTTCTTACAGCACTAGTACATAAATATATATGAAGTGAAATCTATTACGATGTATTGAGGTTATTGATCACGTTTAATTTCACTCATAGGCCTCCTCGCTAGGCAAGTACTATAACTGTTTTGTCTCCTGTTATTAATGTCTATATAAGTATGCTTCAGGTTAATAATGAGACATATAAGCGAGCGTATAATATTTAACTGTTCGCAGCCTGAGGACCCTTAGAAGCTAATTATCTTTATACTCTCTGTGTGCTACCCTTACTTTGTGATTACAGATTGTAACACTCAGACCTGCATACCCTGGCAGACCGATACCCGAGCATTAATGTTATAAAATTGTGTAGACCTTATCCTTGCCATGTTTGAAAATGTCAGATGATATTATGCTTGTGATTGCTGTTGTGGCAACATGGGCACGTATGTTATAACTTGTACAACAAAAATAACGAATAATAAAAAAGGATTATCTGAGACAATATTGTATGAGATTGCTGCCAAATAACTACCTAAAAAACTAAATGACTTTATCACATTTGTCATGCAAATTGATAATAGAATTAGAACCAGAGAAACGACCAGAAATAAAACCAGACGTATGGCTATGCCTTTAGCAGGGCCGGACTGGCCCACCGGGATAACAGGAAATTTACTGGTGGGCCATCAGCACCTGGGGCCGGACAGAGAACTGGCTGACCAGTGGCCGCAGGGGGGAGCTGGCTCCTGGCTGTTACGGTGGCCGCAGGGGGAGCTGGCTGTGCTGGCTCTGCGCCCCGCCCGCGCGCGATACTTAACAAGACAGGGGCCAGAATATCCGGTTTTCATTAAGCTGCGCGCTGGGGAGCAGAGCCAGCACAGCTAGCTCCCCCCTGCAGCCGCCGGAACAGCCAGGAGCCAGCTCCCCCCTGCGCCCACCGGAACAGCTAGCTCCCCCCTGCAGCCGCCGGAACAGCCATGAGCCAGCTCCCCCTGCGCCCGCCAGCACACCTGACCCAGCTGCCTGCCCTGCAAGACTCCTGTCCAGTCGCCCACAGGTAGCTATATTATGTGTCAGTCTGTCAAAGTGTGTGTGTGTGTGTGTGTCTGTGCCATGGTGTTTGTGTGTGTCATGGTCTGTGTCTGTCTGTCATGGTGTGTGTCTGTGTCATGATGTGTGTGTGTGTGTCTGTCTGTGTCATGGTGTGTGTGTGTGTGTCTGTGTCAAGTTGTATGTGTCATGGTCTGTCTGTGTCATGGTGTGTGTCTGTGTCATGGTGTGTGTGTCTGTCTGTGTCATGGTGTGTGTGTGTGTCATGGTGTATGTGTCTGTGTCATGGTGTGTGTCTGTCAAGGTGTGTGTGCCTGTCATGGTATGTGTGTGGAACAGTACAAACCCGAACCCATGCAGTTGGGGGTCACTAGACTGTCAGAAGCAGAAAGACAATATAGGAGAAAAGTGTGTCTATGGCAAAACTGTGGTAGAAAAGGACATGTGAGGAGTTCTTGTCCCATACGTCCGTAAAACTTCCGCACCTAAGAACCCTAAGGGGACAGGTTTTAGGTGTGATGGATTTGAATAACAAAAATAGATTCCTACTCGAGATTACGGCCAAATGTGATAAGAATGAGTTTTTATGCAAAGCCCTGATAGACATTTCTGCTTCTGGTTTTCCGATCGATCCTCATACACTGGAAGCTGTTCTACATTGGCCATTGCGCAATGGAGTAAAAGCCATTCAAAGGTTCATTGGGTTTGCCAATTACTACAAAGGGTTCTCTTATGTAATAGCCCATGTCACCAATACGATACGCAAGGGTGCTAACAGTACAACATGGGCTAAAGACACTAAAGAGGCATTTTAACTTTTTAAACAAAGTTTGCTTCTGCAGATATATTGATACACCCTTACAGCAGCAAACCCTGCATACTGGGGGTTGATGCCTCTGAAACTGGGGTAGAGGCTGTTCTCTCTCAGAGGGAGAGTCAAGACACCTTTGCATCTGTTACTGAAGTTCCCTCTGTCTGCTACAAACTTTGCTACTATTTCTGTTACTTTTGTTCGAACAGCTATTGCAGGCCATTTGTGTGTACGAATGGCTGAACACCCGGCCCCTGGCGTGTGCCACCAATTAACCCCGTTCACCTCTCAAACTACCAAACAAACTGTCGAATGGACGACCACCCTACCTGAGAAGTGTGCCTACAATCAACCACCCAGGAGCTGCAGTTTTGTGGTTAACCACAGCCTAATTGGTTGTCATCGGGGTGGTTACCGTTCGTATGAGAGGGTCGAACGGGGCACCGAACAGAATTTCGAACTAACTACCGAACGACCGACCACCCTACTTGCGGCGTGTGCCCCAGTTAACCACCCTGAAGCTGCGGTTTGTGGTTAACTGCAACATAATTGACCATTGCGAGTGTGGTCATCGTTCATATGCATGAACACGTGGAGGCCGCCATCTTTTGTTGTTGAACGCCCAGTGGGACCCCGTCATCAAATGCCTGGTATCAAACACTATTTTGCACGAACCCCGCTGGGACCAACCTTGCCCCATCCGTTTGTGTATACAACACCAAAAGGCATGGTTTTCGACAATTTATCTCCACGAAGGTTATACCAACCCCTTACAAGACACCATGGCCGAGGATACATGGGCTGCTAATTGTCGAAAAGCCCTACAGACAATTTTCATCCCCATGGCATTTGCATACCATTAGAGGTATATGAACGCTTTTCGAATATTTTGTGCGCTCAGATCCAAGCCATCTGAGGATGGGTTGAATGTGATATTTAAAGTCTATAGTGTAAAACGTATACATTTTTATTCAGTTTTCGTGTGTCTGTAGAAATATTATTATTTCATGTACCTGGAAATAATTGAGTTACTGTAACCGTTGAGACCAATTATCTCCAGGGTAGTGATGTCGCGAACCTGAAATTTTCGGTTCGCGAACGCGAACTTCCGCAAATGTTCGCGAACCGGCGAACCGGGCGAACCGCCATAGACGTCAATGGGCAGGCGAATTTTAAAACACACAGGGACTCTTTCTGGCCACAATAGTGATGGAAACGTTGTTTCAAGGGGACTAACACCTGGACTGTGGCATGACGGAGGGGGATCCATGGCAAAACTCCCATGGAAAATTACACAGTTGATGCAGAGTCTGATCTTAATCCATAAAGGGCATAAATCACCTAACATTCCTAAATCACAATAGATATGGATTGACACCTGACATATGACATATTGACACCTTGACATATGGATTGACACCTGTCCTCAGAGACCCTGATACACACTGACACAGAGCAGAATAGGGACTGTTCCCCCTACATAGGGTCACTTGGCAGATATGGATTGACACCTGTCTTCAGAGATCATGATACACACTGACACAGAGCAGAATAGAGACTGTTCCCCTACATAGGGTCACTTGGCAGATATGGATTGACACCTGTCCTAAGGATCCCTGATACACACTGACACAGAGCAGAATAGAGACTGTTCCTCCTACATAGGGTCACTTAGCAGATATGGATTGACACCTGTCCTCAGAGCCCCTGATACACACTGACACAGAGAAGAATAGAGACTGTTCCTCCTACATAGGGTCACTTGGCAGATATGGATTGACACCTGTCCTCAGAGCCCCTGATACACACTGACACAGAGCAGAATAGAGACTGTTCCCCCTACATAGGGTCACTTGGCAGATATGGATTGACACCTGTCCTCAGAGCCCCTGATACACACTGACACAGAGCAGAATAGAGACTGTTCCTCCTACATAGGGTCACTTGGCAGATATGGATTGACACCTGTCCTCAGAGATCATGATACACACTGACACAGAGCAGAATAGAGACTGTTCCTTCTACATAGGGTCACTTGGCAGATATGGATTGACACCTGTCCTCAGAGACCATGATACACACTGACACAGAGCAGAATAGAGACTGTTCCCCCTACATAGGGTCACTTGGCAGATATGGATTGACACCTGTCCTAAGGATCCCTGATACACAATGACACAGAGCAGAATAGGGACTGTTCCTCCTACATAGGGTCACTTGGCAGATATGGATTGACACCTGTCCTCAGAGACCATGATACACACTGACACAGAGCAGAATAGAGACTGTTCCCCCTACATAGGGTCACTTGGCAGATATGGATTGACACCTGTCCTCAGGAACCATGATACACACTGACACAGAGCAGAATAGAGACTGTTCCCCCTACATAGGGTCACTTGGAAGATATGGATTGACACTGCCCACAAGGACAAGCTGCAGGCTTCCTGGCAGGGCCCATACAAGGTGGTAGAGCAGGTTTGTGATACCACCTTTGTGATCGGTGCGGTCACAGGCACGGGAGGCAAGCGCATGCTCCATGTGAACATGCTCAAGCCATACCACGAGCCCACGGAAGAGGTAACCGCGATCTGTGCACCTGCCACTGAAGATTTTCATAATTTGCCACTCCCAGATTTCCTAGACCAAGAGGGCCAGAGCGGAGACCTGGGAGAAGTACAGTTAGGAGAACGGTTAGACCCCCAGGAGCGAACCCAGGTCCAAAGACTAATCCAGGACAAGGAGGCCACGTTTTCCAACCTACCTGGGTACAGTCCGTTAACCACTCACAAAGTTGAAACCCTAGACCAGACCCCCCTTCGCCAAACCGCCTATCGCATACCTGAAGCAGTTAAAGAAAATATGCGGAAAGAATTTGAGGAAATGATGCAGTTAGGGGTGATAGAACACTCTGACAGCCCCTGGGCATCCACGGTAGTACTAGTACCGAAACAGGACGGCACGACCCGTTTCTGTGTAGGCTACCGGAGGCTAAACGATAAAACAACCTCAGACGCCTACCCTATGCCCCGGATAGACGAGCTCCAAGACAAAATGGCCAGAGGCCAGTACCTCACCACAGTAGATCTGTGCAAGGGGTACTGGCAAATTCCATTAGCCGAGGACGCCATCCACAAGTCGGCATTTGTCACCTCGTTTGGCCTGTATCAGTTTAAGGTCATGCCATTCGGGATGAAGAATGCCCCGGCTAACTTTCAGAGGATGGTAGATCGGCTAGTGGATGGGTTTCAGGAGTATGCCTGCGCCTACTTGGATGATATAGACATTTTTAGCTGCTCCTGGCCCGAACACCTGACCCACCTAGGAGCCGTACTAGACCGGATTAGGGAGGCCAGACTGACCCTAAAGCCCAGTAAGTGCCATATAGGAACGCGTAAAAACCTCCCCAAGATAGTAGTATGGGCCCCAGAGTGTGAACAGGCCTTCCAACAGCACAAAACAGCGCTCATTAAATCACCTGTACTTTCTGCTCCTGATCCAACTAAACGCTTTCTCGTCCATACAGATGCTTCTATGTTTGGATTGGGAGCAGTACTGAGCCAAGTCAGAGCAGATGGCGGCGAGCAACCCGGGGCTTATCTAAGTCGGAAACTTTTGCCCAGGGAAGTAGATACACTGCTATTGAAAAGGAGTGCCTGGCGGTGGTGTGGGCCCTCAAAAAGCTGCAACCTTACTTGTATGGACAACCATTTACCTTACTCACAGATCACAACAAATTTGGGGCACTGCGCGTGCAATCTAATGTGCCACCAAATAGGAGTGGTGTGTTAAGTAGTACTATTCTTATCAGTTTAATCCCTGTTACGTCCCTATCAGGGGACGTGTATATGGCATCGATTTTAGGAACCGGGAGATGGAAAAAGATGCTTGGTCAGTCCTCCTTCTTCAAATTTGGGGCACTGCGCGTGCAGTCTAATGTGCCACCAGATAGGAGTGGCACTGTGAACTGGCACAGTATCCACTGTGAGCCTGACACACCCGCTTTGAGACAACAAACTGCTATTCAATCTATAACAGTGAAGAAAGTTTTTGGGTTTTTAAATGCACGCTATTGTGACACCAGATAAGAGTGGCACTGTGAACTGGCAGAGTACACACTGTAGGGCTGGCACACGTGCTTTGAGACAACTAACTGCTATTCAATCTATAACAGTGAAAAAAGTTTTTTTTTTTTTAAATGCAAGCTATTGTGACACCAGTGAGTGAGTGGTGATACTGGGAAAGTGGGCACAGTATACGTTGCGAGCCTGACACACAGACGCTTACAGACAACTAACTGCTATTCAATCTATAACAGTCAAAAAAGTTTTTTGTTTTTAAATGCAAGCTATTATGACACCAGATATGAGTGGCACTGTGAACTGGCACAGTATCCACTGTGAGCCTGACACACCCGCTTTGAGACAACTAACTGCTATTCAATCTATAACAGTGAAAAAAGTTTTTGGGTTTTAAATGCAAGCTATTGTGACACTAGTGAGTGAGTGGTAGCACTGGGCACAGTATCCACTGTGAGCCTGACACACAGACACTTGCAGACAACTAACTGCTATTCAATCTATAACAGTAAAAAAAGTTTTGGGGTTTTTAAATGCACGCTATTGTGACATCAGATAAGAGTGGCACTGTGAACTGGCAGAGTACACGCTGTAGGGCTGACACACCCGCTTTGAGACAACTAACTGCTATTCAATCTATAACAGTGAAAAAAGTTTTTGGGTTTTTAAATGCACGCTATTGTGACCGCTATTGTGACACCAGTGAGTGAGTGGTGGCACTGGGCATGGTATCCACTGTGAGCCTGACACACAGACGCTTGCAGACAACTAACTGCTATTCAATCTATAACAGTGACACACTCACTTTGAGACAACTAACTGCTATTCAATCTATAACAGTGAAAAAAAATTGTTTTTAAATGCAAGCTATTATGACACCAGTGAGTGAGTGGTGGCACTGGGCACAGTATCCACTGTGAGCCTGACACAGAAGCTGGCAGACAACTAACTGCTATTCAATCTATAACAGTGAAAAAAGTTTTTTGTTTTTAAATGCAAGCTATTATGACACCAGCTATGAGTGGCACTTTGAACTGGCACAGTATCCACTGTGAGCCTGACACACCCGCTTTGAGACAACTGTGACGAGACCAATCTCGCCACATTGCATTGGAGAAGCCTGGTTGCTCGCCTGCTGCCTTTGGACTACGGCCCCCTGTTAAAAGACATCTTTTTTTTACCTGCAGAAAAGCTTCATCCGTGCTTTTCTGCCTGGAGTTCGGTAGATTTGTTTGAATGTGTTATACCCCAGATAGGAATCCCATGGAGCCCATTTGTATGAAACTGACTGTAAAGACTTTGGCTCCATGGCGATTAAACTGTATTCGTGTGGTCTGAGCGCCATTGGCTTAATAATGTGCGCTCAGACCTGAGCTATCTGGGGATATGTTACATGTCTATGTTTTATGTAATAAATGTCACTTTATGTATTTTAAAGTATAATACTGGTTTTGTATCCCCACATGTGTAATGTAGTTTTGCCTTTGTCTTTGCCTTTGCATAAATACTGGGCATGTAGCCCTCATTAAACAGACCACTGCTTGACACTCAACACGGAGCTCTGTCTCGTCTTTGGGGGGATTTACTGTATGCTGCTAAGGACTGATTGCCAGGAGTGTAAGCCGCTTGGGAGCTTTTCCTGTTCGTCTGGTAGCAGCAATTCATATGGTTCCTGTTCATGTATTTGGAAACATAGAAACATACATAGAATGTGACGGCAGATAAGAACCATTCGGCCCATCTAGTCTGCCCAATTTTCTAAAAACTTTCATTAGTCGCTAGCCTTATCTTATAGTTAGGATAACCTTATGCCTATCCCATGCATGCTTAAACTCCTTTACTGTGTTAACCTCTACCACTTCAGCTGGAAGACTATTCCATGCATCCACTACGCTCTCAGTAAAGTAATACTTCCTGATATTATTTTTAAACCTTTGTCCCTCTAATTTAAGACTATGTCCTCTTGTTGTGGTAGTTTTTCTTCTTTTAAATATAGTCTCCTCCTTTACTGTGTTGATTCCCTTTATATATTTAAATATTTCTATCATATCCCCCCTGTCTCGTCTTTCCTCCAATCTATACATGTTAAGATCCTTTAACCTTTACATGTTAAGAGTGCTACCTTATTCCCTTGTATGCCGTTCGGGAGTTTGGAGCATTCACTTGTATGCAGTTCGAGAGTTTGGAGCATTCACTTGTATGCAGTTCGAGTGTTTGGACCATTCCCTTGTATGCAGTTCGAGTGTTTGGAGCATTCCCTTGTATGCCGTTCGGGAGTTTGGAGCATTCACTTGTATTCAGTTCGTGAGTTTTGGTGATTCTACAGTAGCTGTGCCTGTCTCTGAAAGGGGATTATCGTCTAAGCGTTTTTTTCCCTTTTTGTGCAAAACGGTCCGTTACAATTGGTGGCAGCGGTGGGATCGTTCCCACAGACTACAGGACAGCTACAGGCAACACCATTCCGTGGATTTACAATTTGAGGGCAACGCATGTCTGAGTACAGCGACCCTGACAGCAACAGAATGGAACCAGCAGTGTCATACGTGGAGGAGGACCTGGATGGCCGGGATGCATTAAGGAAAGGCATCTGGTACCAGGCCCTGAATAATGTACAATACCAGTGGTGCGAGAGTCTCCCCAGTGAAGAGCAGTGGTTGCCTGGATGAATGGGTGAAGGAATTGGAGCACCGGGTATGGCAGGAGATTTGGCTGGAAGATGCCTACCAGGCGCTCTGGTGGTATGGGGCACAGTACCTGCCCTGGACAGCCGAGCATGACAAGCCAGAGGGAGAGGAGTTTGATGGTCCTGGCTTGTTATGGGAGGCTTTTTCAGAGCCTGAATTTGGGAGCCCTATACAAGCCTGGTTCAGTGATCTCTTGGAGTGGAGGGAAAGCAGGTATGACTGGGACGACACTCACGACATTGAGCAAGACCTGGCTCACCTAGCAACCCTGGAGTGGGAACTGGAGCAGGACTACCGAGATCTCTTCCACTCCATTGAGAAGATTCAGCAGGACAGCAAGGTGACAGATCCAGTTCCAGACCCATTCAGCTGGGAAGACATTGTTGATATTTTCTAGGAAGAACCACAGGTGGCCGGTAGAGATGGGACCGAGGTCTCTCAACCGGTCCTGCAGGGAATTGGGAGCCCAGTCTCCATTCCCCAGCGGCCGTGTGATTTATTGGGAATTGGGAGCCCAGTCTCCATTCCCCAGCGGCAGTGTGATATGCCGGGAATTGGGAGCCCAGTCTCCATTCCCCAGCGGCAGTGTAAAGTGCAGGGAGAGGAGAGCAGCGTCCTCCCTCCCCAGCGGCAGGCTGAGTTACAGGGGGAGATAATTTAATTACTTCCCAATTATCTCCCAGGGCAGAGGGGAGGAAGCCAGGATGCATTGTGGGAATATATTGTGACTGTGTGTCCTATTTGTCTACTTGTCTGTCTTTTGTCACAGTCTCCCATTTGGTCCCCTAGGGGAGTGTCCACCAGGTGGGAAACCTGCATAAATACTGGGCAGGTAGCCCTCATTAAACAGACCACTGCTTGACCCTCAACACGGAGCTCTGTCTCGTCTTTGGGGGATTTACTGTATGCTGCTAAGGACTGATTGCCAGGAGTGTAAGCCGCTTGGGAGCTTTTCCTGTTCGTCTGGTAGCAGCAATTCGTATGGTTCCTGTTCATGTATTTGGAGTGCTACCTTATTCCCTTGTATGCCGTTCGGGAGTTTGGAGCATTCACTTGTATGCAGTTCGAGAGTTTGGAGCATTCACTTGTATGCAGTTCGAGTGTTTGGACCATTCCCTTGTATGCAGTTCGAGTGTTTGGAGCATTCCCTTGTATGCCGTTCGGGAGTTTGGAGCATTCACTTGTATTCAGTTCGTTAGTTTTGGTGATTCTACAGTAGCTGTGCCTGTCTCTGAAAGGGGATTATCATCTAAGCGTTTTTTTCCCTTTTGTGCAAAACGGTCCGTTACAACAACTAACTGCTATTCAATCTATAACAGTGAAAAAAGTTTTTGGGTTTTTAAATGCACGCTATTGTGACCGCTATTGTGACACCAGTGAGTGAGTGGTGGCACTGGGCACGGTATCCACTGTGAGCCTGACACACAGACGCTTGCAGACAACTAACTGCTATTCAATCTATAACAGTGAAAAAAGTTTTTGGGTTTTAAATCAAGCTATTGTGACACCAGATAAGAGTGGCACTGTGAACTGGCAGAGTACACGCTGTAGGGCTGACACACCCGCTTTCAGACAACTGTTATTCAATCTATAACAGTGAAAAAAGTTTTTTGTTTTTTAAATGCATGCTATTGTGACACCAGATAAGAGTGGCATTGTGAACTGGCAGAGTACACGCTGTAGGGCTGACACACCCGCTTTGAGACAACTAACTGCTATTCAATCTATAACAGTGAAAAAAGTTTTTTGTTTTTAATTGCAAACTATTATGACACCAGATATGAGTGGCACTGTGAACTGGCAGAGTACACGCTGTAGGGCTGACACACCCGCTTTGAGACAACTAACTGCTATTCAATCTATAACAGTGAAAAAAATGTTATGGTTTTTAAATGCACACTATTATGACACCAGATAAGAGTGGCACTGTGAACTGGCAGAGTACACGCTGTAGGGCTGACACACCCGCTTTGAGACAACTGTTATTCAATCTATAACAGTGAAAAAAGTTTTTTGTTTTTAAATGCAAGCTATTGTGACACCAATTAGTGAGTAAAGGTGGCACTGGGCACAACATCCCACTGTGAGCCTGACACACACCAGCTTTGAGACAACTAACTGCTATTCAATCTATAACAGTGAAAAAAGTTTTTGGTTTTAAATGCAAGCTATTATGACACCAGATATGAGTGGCACTGTGAACTGGCAGAGTACACCCTGTAGGGCTGACACACCAGCTTTGAGACAACTAACTGCTATTCAATCTATAACAGTGAAAAAAGTTTTTTGTTTTTAAATGCAAGCTATTATGACACCAGATATGAGTGGCACTGTGAACTGGCAGAGTACACGCTGTAGGGCTGACACACCGCTTTGAGACAACTAACTGCTATTCAATCTATAACAGTGAAAAAAGTTTTTTGTTTTTAAATGCAAGCTATTATGACACCAGATATGAGTGGCACTGTGAACTGGCAGAGTACACGCTGTAGGGCTGACACACCCGCTTTGAGACAACAAACTGCTATTCAATCTATAACAGTGAAAAAAGTTTTTTGGTTTTTAAATGCACGCTATTATGACACCAGATAAGAGTGGCACTGTGAACTGGCAGAGTACACGATATAGGGCTGACACACCCGCTTTGAGACAACTGTTATTCAATCTATAACAGTGAAAAAAAGTTTTTTGTTTTTAAATGCAAGCTATTGTGACGCAGATATAGGTAGCACTGTGAACTGGCAAATTGCAGCTGTAGGGCTGACACACCCGCTTTGAGACAACAAACTGCTATTCAATCTATAACAGTGAAAAAAGTTTTTTGGTTTTTAAATGCACGCTATTATGACACCAGATAAGAGTGGCACTGTGAACTGGCAGAGTACACGATATAGGGCTGACACACCCGCTTTGAGACAACTGTTATTCAATCTATAACAGTGAAAAAAAGTTTTTTGTTTTTAAATGCAAGCTATTGTGACACCATTGAGTGAGTGGTGGCACTGGGCACAGTATCCACTGTGAGCCTGACACACCCGCTTTGAGACAACTAACAGCTATTCAATCTATAACAGTGAAAAAGTTTTTTGGGTTTTAAATGCACGCTATTGTGATACCAGTGAGTGAGTGGTGGCACTGGGCACAGTATCCACTGTGAGCCTGACACACCCGCTTTGAGACAACTAACTGCTATTCAATCTATAACAGTGAAAAAAGTTTTTTGGTTTTTAAATGCACACTATTGTGACACCAGATAAGAGTGGCACTGTGAACTGGCAAAGGTTGGCAGAGTACACGTTGTAGGCCTGACACACAGACGCTTGGAGAAAACTAACTGCTATTCAATCTATAACAGTGAAAAAAGTTTTTTGTTTTTAAATGCAAGCTATTGTGACACCAGTGAGTGAGTGGTGGCACTGGGCACAGTATCCACTGTGAGCGTGACACACCCGCTTTGAGACAAATAACTGCTATTCAATCTATAACAGTGAAAAAAGTTTTTTGGTTTTTAAATGCACGCTATTGTGACACCAGATAAGAGTGGCACTGTGAACTGGCAGAGTACACGCTGTAGGGCTGACACACCCGCTTTTAGACAACTAACTGCTATTCAATCTATAACAGTGAAAAATTTTTTTTCGTTTTTAAATGCATGCTATTGTGACACCAGATAAGAGTGGCATTGTGAACTGGCAGAGTACACGCTGTAGGGCTGATACACCCGATTTGAGACAACTAACTGCTATTCAATCTATAACAGTGAAAAAAGTTTTTGGTTTTAAATGCAAGCTATTATGACACCAGATATGAGTGGCACTGTGAACTGGCAGAGTACACGCTGTAGGGCTGACTCACCCGCTTTGAGACAACTAACTGCTATTCAACCTATAACAGTGAAAAAAGTTTTTTGGTTTTTAAATGCACGCTATTGTGACACCAGATAAGAGTGGCACTGTGAACTGGCAAATTACCGCTGTAGGAGCTGGCTTACCGCTTTGAGACAACTAACTGCGCTATTCAACCTATAACAGTGAAAAAAGTTTTTGGGTTTATAAATGCAAGCTATTGTGACACCAGTGAGTGAGTGGTGGCACTGGGCACAGTATCCACTGTGAGCCTGACACACCCGCTTTGAGACAACTAACTGCTATTCAATCTATACCAGTGAAAAAAGTTTTTTGTTTTTAAATGCAAGCTATTGTGACACCAGTGAGTGAGTGGTGGCACTGGGCACAGTATCCACTGTGAGCCTGACACACCCGCTTTGAGAAAACTAACTGCTATTCAATCTATAACAGTGAAAAAAGTTTTTTGTTTTTAAATGCAAGCTATTGTGACACCAGTGAGTGAGTGGTGGCACTGGGCACAGTATCCACTGTGAGCCTGACACACCAGCTTTGAGAAAACTAACTGCTATTCAATCTAACAGTGAAAAAAGTTTTTTGTTTTTAAATGCAAGCTATTGTGACACCAGTGAGTGAGTGGTGGCACTGGGCACAGTATCCACTGTGAGCCTGACACACCCGCTTTGAGACAACTAACTGCTATTCAATCTATAACAGTGAAAAAAGTTTTTTGTTTTTAAATGCAAGCTATTGTGACACCAGTGAGTGAGTGGTGGCACTGGGCACAGTATCCACTGTGAGCCTGACACACCTGCTTTGAGACAACTAACTGCTATTCAATCTATAACAGTGAAAAAAGTTTTTTGTTTTTAAATGCAAGCTATTGTGACACCAGTGAGTGAGTGGTGGCACTGGGCACAGTATCCACTGTGAGCTTGACACACCCGCTTTGAGACAACTAACTGCTATTCAATCTATAACAGTGAAAAAAGTTTTTTGGTTTTTAAATGCACGCTATTGTGACACCAGATAAGAGTGGCACTGTGAACTGGCAGAGTACACGCTGTAGGGCTGACACACCCGCTTTGAGACAACTAACTGCTATTTAACCTATAACAGTGAAAAAAGTTTTTGGGTTTATAAATGCAAGCTATTGTGACACCAGTGAGTGAGTGGTGGCACTGGGCACAGTATCCACTGTGAGCCTGACACACCCACTTTGAGACAACTGACTGCTATTCAATCTATAACAGTGAAAAAAGTTTTTTGGTTTTTAAATGCACGCTATTGTGACACCAGATAAGAGTGGCACTGTGAACTGGCAGAGTACACGCTGTAGGGCTGACACACCCGCTTTGAGACAACTAACTGCTATTCAACCTATAACAGTGAAAAAAGTTTTTGGGTTTATAAATGCAAGCTATTGTGACACCAGTGAGTGAGTGGTGGCACTGGGCACAGTATCCACTGTGAGCCTGACACACCCGCTTTGAGACAACTAACTGCTATTCAATCTATAACAGTGAAAAAAGTTTTTTGTTTTTAAATGCAAGCTATTGTGACACCAGTGAGTGAGTGGTGGCACTGGGCACAGTATCCACTGTGAGCCTGACACAGAAGCTGGCAGACAACTAACTGCTATTCAATCTATTATAGTGAAAAAAAAAATATTTTTTTTAAATGCAAGCTATCGTGACACCAGTGAGTGAATGGTGGCACTGGGCACAGTATCCACTGTTAGCCTGACACAGAAGCTGGCAGACAACTAACTGCTATTCAATCTATTATAGTGAAATATTTTTATTTATTTTTAAATGCAAGCTATTGTGACACCAGTGAGTGAGTGGTGGCACTGGGCACAGTATCCACTGTGAGTCTGACACAGAAGCTGGCAGGCAGGCAACTGCAATTACATTACACAAAAAAAAAAAGAAAAAAAAAGCAGACTGATGTTCTAGCCCTAAAAAGGGCTTTTTGGGGTGCTGTCCTTACAGCAGAGATCAGATGAGTCCTTCAGGACTGTAGTGGACACTGTATACCCTAACCTAGCTATGCATTTCCCTATCTAATCAACAGCAGCTACACTTTCCCTCCTCTCACTAAGCATGCAGCTTGAGAATGAATGTAAAATGGATGCCTTCCAGTAGGTGGGAGGGTCTGCTAGGGAGGGTGTGCTGCTAATTGGCTGGAATGTGTCTGCTGACTGTGAGGTCAGAACATGCTATGTTCGCCAGGAACTATTCGCCAGCGAACCGTTCGGTGCATCACTATTCCAAGGTAGGAGGGAGTGTTTTGGAAAATTCACTTTGTTTCTATTAGCTGTTACACTTTGTAATCCTGGTACCATCAGGTTCAGAGGGGTGGTCTTCTGGCCTGAAAATATGTATTTAAGCCATGCCTGAATTCTCATTAAACCAGTTCTTCTTACCCTCAACTCACAGCCTCGACTCGTGTTGTAGGGAAAAGCGTTATACTAGCTTTGCTTATAGCTAGTGGTATATCTACATTTACAGGATAACTGCTGGATGCTGTTCGGAGCTGCACTCTCCCTCTCCAAGATTGGGAACAAGGACACCTAAGAGGTCCAACCTTCAGCTAGCCTGGAGACAACCGTAACAGCATCCAAGCGGGTACTTCTCTAGAAAATTGTCCCCTGCTGAGCGGAATTATGATATTGGCAATAGAGAGTTGTTGGTCATTAAATTAGCACTTAAGGAGTGGCGACATCTTTTAGAGGGTTCCAAGGATCCCTTTTGATCATTACTGACCATAAGAATTTGGCATATATAGGGGACACTAAGCAACTGTCTTCTAGAAAGGCTAGATGGTCTTTGTTCCTATCTCACGTCAACTTTCTTATAACTTACAGACCTGGTCCCAAAAACGTGAAGGCAGACGCCTTGTCCGGACAGTTTGATACTAAATCAGTACAGGAACAAGAGGCATCTCCTATTGTTCCACCTAAGTTTATCATCTCTTCCATTGTTCTTTCATTGTCTTCACCTCTGCTTGGAGCCATCATGGAGGCTCAGTCTCAGGTGCCATGCAATGAACTACTAGATAAGTTGTTTATTCCATTGAGTGAAAGAGAGAATGTTATCGAGGGTGTTCCACAACAACGGGACTGCTGGACACACGGGCATTAATAAATACATATCCATGATCATGAGGTTATTTTGCTGGGATACTCTCAGGAAAGACGTTAAGGATTATGCACAGGCTTGTTCAGTTTGTTCAGTTTCGAAAGTTCCTCACAAGCTTCCCTGTGGTTTGTTGCACCCACTTCCAGTGCCTTGTGTTCCGTGGTCCCATTTGTCCATGGATTTCATTGTGGAATTTCCTATTTCTAATGGCTATTCCACAATCCTCATGGTAGTTGACTGCTTCTCCAAGGCTCATTTTGTTCCACTCAAAAAGTTGCCTTCCTTGCAAGACTTGGTTCTTATTTTTATACGCGAAATTGTCCATCTGCATGGCATTCCTTTACAATATTGTGTCTGACAGAGGTTCCCAGTTTGTGTCTCACTTTTGGAGAGCTTTGAATAAACAGTTGGGCATTGAGTTGTCGTTTTCATCCTCTCACCATCCTCAAACCAATGGCACAGCCGAAAGAGCTAATCAGTCATTAGAATTATATCTGCGTTGTTTTGTTAATAGCACTCAAGATAATTGGTCTGAATTACTGCCCTGGGCCGAGTCTTCTAGGAACAATGCTAATCATGACTAACATAGCCCATTTTTTCTTAATAACGGTAGTCATCCTACTGTTCTGCCAGCTGTCTTCTCTGACACTGCTCTCCCTGCTTTGGACGAGCATCTTCTATTCATGATACTTGGACCAAAATTCACTCTGCTCTCCAAACCGCGGCTGACCGTTTCAAATCATATGCAGATAAACAGAAGGGTGCCAACCCTGTTTACCAAGTGGGCGAGAGGGTGTGGTTATCATCACAAAACATTAAACTGAAAGTTCCTACCATGAAGTTTGCCCCCAGATTCCTTGGTCCATTCCGTATTGTTAAGAAGATTAATCCTGTCTCCTATTCTCTGGCACTTCCTACCTCTTTGCATATTCCTAACACCTTTCATGTTTCCCTGCTCAAACCTCTTGTCTGCAATAGTGCTCCTCCTCCTCCGTTGGTTGTTTCTGGAAAGGAGGAGTATGAGGTCTCTTCCATAATTGATTCCAGATTTTCTCATGGTTCCTTGCAGTATTTGGTTGATTGGAGGGGGTATGGTCTTGGGTTCTTGGTAGTATTCTGACTATTCTCTGGTACGTTTAGTCCGGCCATTCTAAGGCCTGGTAAGACATTACCTATTAGTCCTAGCTGTGATACAATTCTATGTGCTGGATTAACTATTAATCCTGACATCATTGTCTGTTACCACTTTATCTGTTGCACCTTGAATTCTCACTGTAGTGAATGTATATAACTTGCAGCACACTGATCGGAGCATTTTCCTTCCATTTGGTTCACAGATAAAGTGAGAAAAATAAACAAAAGAGGAGGAGCCTTTAAAAAGTTCTATATTTCTTTATTATATAGTTATTGCATTTATTTTCAAATTTTTTTTATTGAAGTTACACATTTTATACAGGGAATGGCAAACAAGGTAAAAGGGTACAGAAGGTTATTAAAAACTAAAAAGGAAAGCCAAAGAAGGTAAAAATGTCACTGACCATTAATAACAATCATACAAAAAACAATAAATAATAGCACAGAATAAGGCAATTACAAATCAAATCAAGAATTAAGAAAACCAATATTCACATTAATTAAGAAAGCAATTGACAAATGGAAGGAAAGAAAAAAAGGGGAAATGCCAAAATAATATACAGTGGGACCTCGGTTTACGAATTTAATGTGTTCTCCGGAATGCTTCCTATTGCGAAAATTTTTTAAACTGAAACGCGGCTTCCCATAGGAATGCATTGAAAACCAATTAATCCATTCTGGATGGCAGAAAAAAAGTCAAAATGAGCTGGCATGGAAACCAACTTACAATGCAGAACACACAATAAAAGGCATGCCAACGACGAAGCTCAGCTCCCTACCTTTCCACAGCTTGAGAAATGCAACAAAAAGTCCTAAAACAACTGCAAACAATTTCCAGAATGGCTCCAAAACTCGATGCAAAAGCCGCTCCAACACCTCCACACTCGACGCCACGTGCTACCCACAGGCTCCAGCATGCAGGGGGCGGTGCTATAAACCACCCAGGTGCAATGCATCCTGGGAAAACTTGCTTTGTATTGTGAAAAAAAATTGTAAACCGAGGCATTTTTTTCAATGGATTTTCATTTGTAAACCGAAAATGATGTTAACCGAGGTTTTTGTAAACCGAGAAAAATGAGCAATTCAGCAATACCTAATATTTTTAGTGGGCATTTCAGCCGTATTCCAAAGTGAATTTTCTTCTAGAAAGCAAAGTGGTGGACTACAAGTGCTGGAAAAATTGTAGATCCTTAAAGTCCTCTTTCAAACTTGAGCCAAGAATTGATGCTTGATGTATGAATAGCTAAACCTCCCCAAGACGTTTCTAGGTGCAGTCGGAGACACCAAATCTGGTTTGTGAACTCTGTGGCATCATTCAAAGGACAGGTAGGTCTGGGAAGGATTTGGCAAAACTATATGGAGAAGATTGCTAACATGTTGAAAGAACGTGAGGAAACATTTTCTCTGAGATTCCCCTTATACAATGGTTATTCAGCCTGCTGTGGTCTTCCAATTCAGTATTTTTATCTGAGAGTGCCTGCAATTGTGGACCAAAAGATGTTAACGCCTTTTGCAAAACTCAAATTTCCTCCACCCATTCCACCCCAGTCTTTTCCAGCTGAGAAACTTCCGTACAGATAACAGCTATCTCACGAATCGCATCTCTTAACTGACCGTAAGCTTGCATATTTGCAAACCCAAACCAAATGGTGCTGCCTCCATTTGACACCCCCAACCGAATTGTGCCACCTCCATTCGCCACCCCTAACTGACTGGGGCTGCCTCCATTTGCAACCACAAATAGACTAGGGCAACCTTCAGCTGCAGCCCAGAGACATCCAAGGCCGCATCCATCAGCCACTCCGAATAGCCGTAACTAGCTCCTCTCACGCCAGAACCCTCTCCATCCGCTACCACAATATAACTGGAGTCACTGCAAGCTTCACCTGCTCCTACCTGCAGTCTCCTGTATCCCCGAATCCTCTGTGGCCACTTGCAAGTGTAGCCTTCTATCTACTGGGTCTGCCTTCCTGTGCCACATAGGAGCCCAAAAATAGTCAGAGACATCAGAATCATACAGCAAACAAAAGTCTCTTCTTACAAAATCTGTGAATAAAATCAACATTTATTGGCTAAAACATTTGAAATGCATAAGTCTAATATATATATATATATATATATTGTATAGCCCCTTTTACTATAATGCGAGTGACATACTATCTCTCAAATTATCTATGATATTATTGATCAAAAATAAATAAATGGTAATAAAAAAACAGGGAATTTGTAAGAACTGATGGTTAACGTTAGAGAGGCAAAGTGGGTGTTCTGATTGAGTTTCCATTTTTTTTCTCCATATTTGCTTCTTCTTATTATTACTATTCAATTTTGTATCATTCCTCTCTCTTACCAAGGCATAGCAATGCTGACAAAGTAGACACATTATTACGCTCTGTTTTCTGCTTTGAGGAAGAGCTAGTTTAACACACCCATCGTATGCCTGATTACTGATCGTCATTACGAAACGGGTGGATCACTCCTGGAGCTTCTCTGAAATTACACAACTGACACCCAAAGTCAGAACTGATAATCAGAGATTAGTATATTACGACATCATCAGTTACTTGCATTCACAGACAAATCCTTTTTACGGTTACAGCAATAATAGTCATGGAATAAACAAGTTATGTATTGTATGATTAATGACGGTGACATGTTTAATGGATTAAAGGGACAGTCCCATGTAGGATCAAAATGACCTAATGACGGTGGCATGTTTAATGGGATAAAGGGACAGTCCCATTAGTGGTCCCACAATGCCCACCATGGAGACTACGACTGGAAACCAAGATAAAGACAACATGGAAGGAAGTTATGGATCAACTGGATCAACTTAACAGAGGTGGAAAGAGCAAAGATAGATCCTGTCTGCTGTGGATGTACAAGGATATGCCCATACCAGAGGCGCTGGAAACAGCTAAGCAAATACTGACTGTAACGGATCACCTGGCACCCCGACTGGGTACTACTGTTGAAGGATGCTTCTAACGCTTACAGAGGGCTCCAAGCGCTCCGCAGACACCACAACCACCGCAGACCCCACGAACCGCCGCAGCTTGGTTGGGGTCTCGTCGTCTCCTACCCACCCTGGACCTACGACAAGTCTCCAGGTTCCAGTGGATGAACCTCTCCTCCAGAAAAGTGAAGCAGGAACAAGCTCTTAAAAGAGCTTAGTAGTGATTAGCTAAGGGAGTATGCATAGCATAGCAATCCCTTGTAGTGATATAGCAATTCCCCCAATAAAAGACAGGACTCTAAATTGAGAGTGAAGAAGAACTGTCTGTACTGGAACATACAGCCTATTTTATTCACATTCTACAAACATAGTACTGCCCACAGGGTTTTAAAGAACAACCAATCAACACATTACAACACATCTAACACTCCCATTCATTACATCAGAAATCCTCCCCCTGCCTGTGATACAATTATTTCAACACAATAGACTAACTTAAGTATCACAGGCAGGAAAATACAGTATTATAAAACATATCACAGGGACCCCAAAATATGCAATAACACCACATATCCAAAATTCACCAAGATCCGTTCAGTAGTTTAGAAGATACGGTTTAATCCAGATTCTGCAGAACATATACAGGCTACACGAAAAATAATTACTGTTAAATGTGTCCCCTGTTCTGTATGTTAAAACTACTGAAAAATGTCTTTGTGCACCAAATACCGGCGAGAGGGCACCGTGTAGAAAAGTCAAAACAGTGTCTGTGAGTTAAAATGGCCGCCATCCATTGTTCTCACCATGTGCCTCTGATACATGAAATGGTGGCCACCCAGTAACTCCACAGTAGTTCCCTACATGGTTCTTAAAGGGCTAGCAGCAGCATAGTAAAATACAGTATGCCCAAATCAGTTCCTTAAAGGGCAATACATCCCAGGGCCATAGTCGCAGGGCAGAAGGCTGGAAAACAGGCCCCTCCAAAAACCAGTGATGAGGTCACTTTTGCCACACTGACAGCACTGGCAACCAGCCTGAGCAGAAGCTAAGAGAATAAATGCCCTCTTTACCAAAGAACCATCCAATGTGTATGCACAGCTACACTACATGCTGCCTGAACATTCACAGTCAAATTTATCCAGCAGAGAACTGCATGAACACCTAGCAGCACAGGGCTCCCACCCTGATTGGCTAACACAAGGCAGAACAATACTGATCATGAAGGACCCCAACAAGGGAACAACACCATCCAACTACTAACCAATAACCTGCCTACTCCCCACAACATGGAAGCTCCTGTCAGGCATCATAGCCTCCAAGATCCATGGGCATATGAGTCAATATGCATATGAACATCAAATGTGGCATATACCAAGGTGATGCATCCATCCCCAATGCTGTTCTGCATAGGCCTCAACCCCCTTAGCCAGATTATCAAGAAGAGTAGATACGGATACAGGTGTGGAGCCACCATCAGCCACCTACTCTACATGGACAACATCAAGCTGTGTGCCAAGAATAAGCATTCTTTGAGACATTGACTCACTGATCCACCTAATATACAGCAAGGACAACAGAATGTCGTTTGGACTAGAGAAGTGCAGGCGGATGATCAGGACAGAAGGAGTTGAAGTTCCAGAAGGCCAAATAGAAGATGTAAAGAACATGTACCACAAGAGGCAAGGAGGATAGCAACATCCAAGTACCTCCAAAGAGTCAGACAGGTGCTGAAGTCCCAGCTCAATGGCAAGAACAAGAGCCAAGCTATGAACACATATGTGTGATAATTGTGGTAAAATCCAATTAACTAATTAAGCATGATTGATTGATCACTAATGAGCAAATTAATCTATTATAGATAGTTAAGATGGCATAAAATATTCCATAGCATATCTGGCCAATATCCAAAAATACCCACGTGCTGAAAAGAGGGATTTGGTGCCAACAATGTTTAGAAAGATAAGAGTAGGGACATAGATAGAATAAGATACTGCATGTGTCTGGCATGGGTCTTGGGTGGTCACGACTGGCCTGATCAACCATACTGATTACTTAATGCACATGACAAGATACATGCTGGGTTGCACTGATAAAAAATCTTGGTAAGGTTACAAACTTGGTAAAAGGTATAAAAGACAAAGAAACTTGGTACTCACTGGGAGAACTACCCACCTGTAATGCGGACGCGTGTTGCTGGTCTATGCTGTTCCCAGAGAGGGTCCCTCCAAGCCTGACTGTCAAAGTTCCCCCAGTCGCGTGCAGTGAGCACACAACCAAGCCCCTCTAATGGTGATGTATACTTAAGCTGATATATCTAGATACTAAACTGTTTTAAAGTGAATGCATGCAACTACTTAATGAGAGTTAAGCTTACTCTGTATTCGGTCCCCTTGTGGACAATAAAGTGTGGTGTGAATTCTTATCTGCAACTTGGTCTCTGTGTGGTTTCTTTTTCCTATCGCCCAAGATACTCATCCCGAACTTGGTTGTGTGCCCGCCAATATCGCTATAAACCTTATTAGGTAATTGATTATTACTTTTTGGATATTGGTGCTTCATGAATTTAATGATTAGGCACAACAATATGCCATACCGTTCCTTGGGTACCCAGCTGGAATAATAACCTGGCCAAGAGAAGAACTGGTCACCATGTATTTCAAGACCAGAAAACTACTCACTATAAATGGAGGATTCTACCTAAAATCCAGCACCCAGAGACTGTACACCTGCCGGAAGGAAGGAGGTCGGCCTGATGAGGTTCAAGGTCACAGTCATGGATGAAACACAGAGCATCATGATGATGGCTACCAAAGATGAACTGCTAAGGGAATGCTTGAGACTTTAACATATCGAGGATGCAGAAAAAGAGGAGGTTCTTTGACAAGATAAACCTTTCCATGGGGTGTACCACCGGCAGATAGTGGATGTGGCTCACATGACAAAATCCTACCAATGATTGGAAAAGGCAGGAAAAGCAAGGTTGGAACAGCGCTACAATAATGGATCACAAGGGGGCTGAACACCTGAATAGCAAAATAACCCTAAAAACCTTCAAGGATATTTCCAAAAAACAGAACAAAGGATACAGGTAGCACCAAAATAAATACAATTGTGGTAAGTAAGCAAAAGGGTACCAAGTTAAAGATAAAAATGTGCTTTTGAGGTTATAAAAGTCTTCAAATGTTGAATAAGATGTCTCTGGAGTGGTATCACACATCAATGGCATATGCAAAAGAGAGAATAGGAGACCAAAAGTGCAGTATTGTAAGTCTATGGACTATAGACAACGTAGAACTAAAAATTGCCAACTCACGTTTTTCAGAGCTATAACCAGCTCTCGGTAAAACAGCTTACAGGGGTTCTTCAACTCCCCACTTGTAGGATATCCCTCAAACGGTATTTGTAGTGTAGGTTACATGCAATTAAAGAAAAAGAAGGCCCATAGTGCTCTCCATATTTGCACATAAGTAGTAGTAAGATGAAATGTACTTACAATTTTGGGAGCAGACAAACTGCTCTATGGTAACAGCTTGGGTGGAACAATACCCATGTAGCATAATTTTTGATGATGGACCTGATGTGTATGGAAAATAGGTTGCGCCAGGTACAAATTAAATAAAATGATAAATAAATAAAAGTATGGAAAGACTTCCCCAAAGCAAATAGGTAGTCTAAAAATTTTACTTTTATTTAAGCAAATATTCATAAAATCACACTGCGTTTCGCCCTATTAGGCTTCTTCAAGTGAGATAAAAACGAATAGGGCAAAACGGGTATTTATTTTGGTGCTACCTGTATCCTTTGTTCTGTGTATTGGAAAAGGCAGGACTGAAAGACAGCACTGAGGCTCTAATCCTATCAGCACAGGAACAGGCACTCAGCACCAGATCAATAGAAGCTAGAGTCTACCACACCAGGCAAGACGCAATATTTTCAAGTGGTCTTTAGAGGAGGCAAATCCTTTTTATTTTATAGTTTAACCGAAGAGTACTAAGCAAAATATATAGGGGAGAATTAGAGAATATCAGCACAGGCTTTGCTAATTATCATTTAAAAGGATAACCATGTTATATTCTTCTTAAAGGGAAAGCGCCTCAGATTTTAAAAAGACTCAAGGTGCAGACTGTGCAAAGAGGTCTCTGAGACAGTTCAGCACGGATACAAGATGTTAGCAGGAACAGCATACACAGAGAGACACAGCCAAGTTGCTGGGATTGTGTACCGAAACATCTGTACAGAATATGGATTGGACCTGCTTAGGTCCAGATAGGAGATAATGCAAAGGGTAGTTGAGAATGACAGGGCTAAGATCCTGTGCGACTTCAAGATCCAGACAGACAAGCAAGTGCTGGCCAACCAACCCGACATCGTGGTGGTAGACAAGGAACGAAAGACTGCAGCCATGGTGGATGTGGCAATACTGTCAGAATTACAGAATGATCCAGCAAGTAGAATTGTGTAACACAGAGGACTGATAGGTAACGTATACCGGAACGCGGCCGGATGGAACAGTAGGAAGGGAGCACCTGGAGACATGAAAGGAGAGATCAAGAAGCACAGTGCATTTGTAATAGAGACATTATAATTAAATAAACAGCCTAGATCAGTGAAATTTACAGTGTGTGATATTTGCATGAATCCTACTATTGGTATCTGGAGGTTGTTTCTCCTTTAAATATTGAAAGCTCACACACTGTAAATCAGTGGCATTAGAGGTGGGCGTATGGACGGAGGATATACGTAGGTCTTTGGCAGAGCGTAGAGGCCTCGAAGGGATATACTTGTGTATTAGGGAGGATATGTAGGTTGGTGTAGCATTATGTAGGGACTTGTAAGCAAGCATCAGAATTTTTAATTGAGTCCTATATCTAACTGGATGCCAGTGCCGGGACTGACAGAGCAGGGAGGTGTGGGAGATGCGAGCGGACTTGAAAATGAGCCTCACCACCGCATTCATTATAGATTGCAGCGGTGCAATCTGGAAACAAGTAAGACCACTGAGAAGGATATTGCAGTAGTAAAGGCGAGAGAGAACAACAGCATGGACCAGCACCTTCGCCACATCTGTGGGTTAAATAGAGCGGATGAGTGCTATGTTTTTGAGATGGAAGCAAGAGGATTTGATGATTGATTGGACATGAGGGGTGGAATGGTTGGAGTTGAAAAGAACACCCATGCAGCGAGCCTGCAAGGCAGAGGTGATGGTAGCACTGTTGACTTGGAGGGAGACAGACACGAGAGTAGTAACACTTGCAGGAGGACAGACCAGAAGTTCTGTTTTGGACAGGTTGAGTTTAAGGAAGTGAGCAGCCATCCAGTTGGAAATCGCAGAGTCACGAGACAAGATGGACGGTTTAGACATTAATGACTGTGTGTTGAGTTATTTTGAGGGGACAGCAAATTTACACTGTTATACAGGCTGTACACTTACTACTTTACATTGTAGCAGAGTGTCATTTCTTCAGTGTTGTCACATGAAAAGATATAATAAAATATTTACAAAAATGTGAGGGGTGTATTCACTTTTGTGCGATACTATATATATGTGTGCATACACTATTATATATATATATATATATATATATATATATATTATTTGCTGCATTTTAATGCCATTTGATTCATCCAAATAGTCTTTCCTGAAACAATTGCATGGATGAAGTTCATCTGAACCAAAAAAACACCAATCTAAGCCTCTGTCATCAATAGGAAAGCAAATGGTTAATCGATTTCTAATCACCTGGCACCCATACATATATGATAACTTTAACAAAATTGCTGTTAATTTACAATAATGCAATAATGATGCAGAACGGCAAAAAACATGATTGCACTATTTAGGGTTAGGGGAGATTTAGGATTAGAGGGACTTTGAGTTAAAGGACCACTATAGTGCCGGGAAAACATACTCGTTTTCCTGGCACTATAGTGCCCTGAGGGTGCCCCCACCCTCAGGGACCCCTTCCCTCCCGGCTCTGGAAGGGGGAAAGGGGTTTAAACTTACCTTTTTCCAGCGCTGGGCGGGGAGCTCTCCTCTTCTGATCCTCCTCTTCTCCTCCCATGCGGCTGAAGGAGCACGCGCGGCAAGAGCTGCCCGCGCATTCAGCCGGTCACATAGGAAAGCATTCATAATGCTTTCCTATGGACGCTGGCGTGCTCTCACTCTGAAAATCACAGTGAGAAGGACGCAAGCGCCTCTAGCGGCTGTCAATGAGACAGCCACTAGAGGAAATAGGGGGAAGGCTTAACCCATTCATAAACATAGCAGTTTCTCTGAAACTGCTATGTTTATAAAAGAATGGGTTAACCCGAGCTGGACCTGGCACCCAGACCACTCCATTAAGCTGAAGTGGCCTGGGTGTCTAGAGTGGTCCTTTAATAAAGATGTGCCTAACCCTAACCCTAAAATACAAGCCCAACTCTAGCCACTCAATGCTTACCTTACGTGATGGTGTAATTATGATGGACTTTTAATGATACAGAACTCCTACAAAGAACATTGCCCAATTTAATGCCTTTTCTAAGATATTTTAAATATGATATGGTGGTGTGGGACTATAGTCATATTTCTGAACAGGAATCAAGTCAGTGTTCTCAGCCTTCTGCCCAAATCACAGTCCTCGAGGGACCGCCACCATTTTAATAAATTGCAAATTCTCATCAGGGAAGGAGTTTCTATTGCAGCAGTTTTCTGTGTATGGATTCTATCCGATGTCCACCAGTAGAGCTGGAGTTCTGAGCGAGCTGTAGACCTCAAATCGACCGAGTCTCAAATCTTTTTAGACCTCACTTGGAGTATTGTACACAGTACTGGAGACCGTATCTTCAGAAGGATATTGATACCTTAGAGAGGGTTCAGAGAAGGGCTACTAAACTGGTTCATGGATTGCGGGATAAAACTTACCAGGAAAGGTTAAAGGATCTTATCATGTATAGCTTGGAGGAAAGACGAGACAGGGGGGATATGATAGAAACATTTAAATACATAAAGGGAATCAACACAGTAAAGGAGGAGACTATATTTAAAAGAAGAAAAACTACCACAACAAGAGGACATAGTCTTAAATTAGAGGGACAAAGGTTTAAAAATAATATCAGGAAGTATTACTTTACTGAGAGGGTAGTGGATGCATGGAATAGCCTTCCAGCTGAAGTGGTAGAGGTTAACACAGTAAAGGAGTTTAAGCATGCATGGGATAGGCATAAGGTTATCCTAACTATAAGATAAGGCCAAGGACTAATGCAAGTCTTTAGAAAATTGGGCAGACTAGATGGGCCAAATGCCGTCACATGTTTCTATGTTACATGTGAAACATGGAAATAGTTGGAGTACTGAATAGTACAATATTTCATCTTCTCAATGGCAAGATTTGTTAGAAATGATGTTAGACCATTTGTGAACAGGTAGTATACAGGTAGTAGAGATGCTAAATCGTGGCTACAATCACAACACTAGGAATACAGATAACAATCTACCTGCACAATGTGTGCGTGTGGATGTGAATATTACTTGTCATGTTCTATATATTATTTATAGATCGATTGTTACAATTACTATGATTGGATTCACATCAAATTGCAGAGTCTCAAATCTGGTTCTCCTGAATCAAGCTACTGTCATTGCCATTAAAATTAAGGCACTATTAAATTTCCTGAAAGCACTCCCTCCACTTAATTTCTAATCATTACGTGTGACTGCAAAGATTTTACACCTGTATACCTTAAATACATCCTGATTAGTCACTCATACTGTCCACCTGCCTTATTCTATTAATAAAATAAGCAAAAAGCAGACACTCCTTTCTCTACAATCACAGGAAAGTGATTACAGCCATGTTCGCTGGAGATGCCGCAGTGACTATAAACTACCACTAGGGGGAAAGAAAGGTGGCTGCTGTTTTCTTAGACTTGTACAATACAGCCCTATGGGGTGTTGGTAGTGCTCACACTAAAGTAACTTCAGTCTCACATATACAGTCAGAATCAACTGCATTATATGTAAAATGTATAACTGAAAACTACAAACAGCTCTGATATAAAGTGACTGTCTTTCTTGAGATGCTTGAAGTGGAAACGTCTAGAGATATCACTGTTACTATGAGCATGGAAGTCTCTGAGAATGCATATATTTCTCAGTATGAGAACGGGTTACAGGGTCTGACTGAATGCTAGAATAAACACTGAGTAGCCACAACATTAAACCCACTGATAGGTGAAGTGAATAAGGTTGATTATAGCGTTACAATGTCACCTGTCAAGGGGTGAGATATATTAGACAGCAAGTGAAAAGTCAGTTCTTGAATTTCAAGTGTTGGAAGCAGGAAAAATGGGCAAGGGAAAAGATCTGAGTGACTTTGACAAGGGAGAAATAGTGATGGCTAGATGACCGGGTCAGAGGATCTCCAAATCAGCAAGTCTTGTGGGGTGTTCTCAATATGCAATGGTTAGTGCCTACTAAAAGTGAAAACCCAACAACTGAACTGGTGTCAGGTTATGGTTTCCCAAGGCTCATTTATGCATAAGGGGAATGAAGACTAGCTTGTTTGGTCAGATCCTACAGAAGAGCACAAATTGCTGAAAAAAATGTTGACTATATTCAAAAGATGTCATTTTGGGGCTGCATAGCCGCAGACCAGTAAGAGTACCCACGATGAACCCTGTAACCCACCAAAAGTAACCTCAATCAGGAAAATAGCTTCAGAACTGGACCTCAGGTGGATCTCTGAGTGTGTGTGTGTCATTTATCTGGGGAAGGAATGGCAGCAGGATACACTCAGGGAAGAAGGCAGGCCAGAGGGGACAGTGTTATGTTTTGGTGGGAAACCTTGGGTTCTGGCATTCATGTGAATGTTGATCCCTAAGATGATCAATTGTGATCCCTAAGGGCAGTGGCCCCTTTCAGCAGAATAATGCACACTGCCTGTGATAATAATATTAAATTTTTATTCTGCAGGATTGATTGATAACTATTGAACAAATTAAACTATTATAGACAGCTAAGATATAATTTGTCTTAAACTGTGTCGCACTTAGAAATTCAACTAAAACAAACAAGATGACACAGCATAGAATGTTCTATAACATGTCTGGCCAATATCCAAAGTGGCCTACATGCTTAAAAGTGGGATTTGGTGCCATCAGTTATTAGAAATATAAGAGTATTGGGACATAGCTTTATAGAAAAGGTACCACATGTGTCTAGCATGGGCATTGGATGGTCATGACTGGCCTTATCAACCATAAAGATTACTTAATGCGCATTACATATGCATGCTGGGCTGCACTGATAAGAAAACTTATCAGTGTTGCTGGTCTCTGCTGTTCCCAGAAGAAAGGGTCCCTCCAAGTCTGACTGCCTGAGTTCCCCCAGTGGAGTGACAACTGGGTGATGTATACCACCCTCTAATGGTGATGTATACTTAAGCTGAAATATCTAAGCTGTTTGATGTGACTGGCTGAAATAACTTAAATGAGAATACAATTTATATTGTATTGGGTCACTTTATGGACAATAAAGTGTGATATGAATTATTATATTTAACTTAGTCTCTATGTGATTTCTCTTTTCTTATAGTTCAAGATACTCATCCCAAACTGGGTTGTGGGCCCACCAATATCGCTTTAGACCTTATTAGATATTATTTGTTACTTCTTGATTGGTGCTTCATGAATTTGATGATTAGGCACAAAACTGCCACACTGCAAAAATTGTTCAGAGATGGTTTGAGAAACATGACAAAGAATTAAACGTGTTGCCTTAGCCTCCAAATTTCTCAGACCTCAATCTGATTGAGCATCTGTGAGATGTGGTGGAACAACAAATCCAATCCATGGAGACCCCACCCCACAACTAGCAGAACTTAAAGGATGAATGTTTTGGTGCCAGTTTCCACAGGACATATTCAGAGGTCTTGTGTAGTCCGTGCCTCAACGCATCAGAGCTCTTTTGGCAACACCTGAGGGACCTACACAATAATAGTCCAGTGTTTTAATGTTGTGGTTGCTCAGTGTACACAGGGGATGAAGATAATAGAGGGACAGGTAATTATTTAAAAGGATGAACTAAAAAACAGACAGAGAGACAGACAGAGATAGAGATAGAGACAGAGGCAGAGATAGAGAGATAGAGATATAGAGAGAGAGATGACAGATAGATAGATAGATAGATAGATAGACAGACAGACAGACAGATAGATAGATAGATAGATAGATAGATGTTCCTACACCACCTACTAACTTGACCGCCTCAGACTTTGCAACTCACTTCACTGACAAGATCTCTACAATCTTTCTTCTTCCCCTTACAATACTTCCCCTAACTTCACTCCCTCTGCTGTTCTATGTTCATTCACACCTGCTACATTGGAAGAGGTTTCTGCTCTGCTCCAATTCTCCCGCCCCACCACCTGCTCACTAGATACAATTCCCTCGCATCTCATCCTTACTCTGTCTTCTTCTCTTTCCCCACCTCTCACTAAAATTCTCAATCTCTCTCTCTCCTCTGGTATATTTCCATTGCCCTTAAAACATGCAACTGTAACCCCAATTCTAAAGAAGCCCAATCTTGACCCTAACTCCCCATCCAATTATCGTCCTATCTCGCTACTGCCTTTTGCATCCAAGATCCTTGAAAGAATTGTGTATGCGAGATTGACAGACTTCCTCAAGTCCAGCTTTCTGCTAGACCCGCTTCAGTCTGGTTTCCGCTCTAAGCACTCTGTGGAAACGGCACTGACCAAAGTATCCAATGATCTACTCGCTGCAAAATCTCGTGGTCACTACTCTATCCTAATTCTCCTTGACCTGTCGATCATCAACAGCTTCTTCTCATCCTCTGCAATATCGATCTACAAGATATTGCTCTTTCCTGGTGCTCCTCCTACCTCTCCCAGCGCTCTTTCAGTGTTTCTTTCTCTGGCTCTGCTTCTTCTCCCCAACTCCTCTCTGTTGGTGTCCCCCAAGGTTCAGTCCTTGGTCCCCTACTGTTCTCCATCTATACTGCCTCCCTTGGTAAACTCATTAGCTCCTTTGGCTTCAATATCATTTCTATGCAGATGACATGCAAATCTACCTGTCCTCTCCTGATCTCTCCCCTAGTGTCTTTTTGCCTGCCTCTCTGCTGTTTCTAACTGGATGGCTGCCCACTTCCTTTAACTAAACTTGACCAAAACTGAAATTCTGGTCTTTCCTCCCTCAAGTGTTGTTACTCCTGTGTCTGCCTCCCTCCAAGTCAACGATGCTACCATCAGCTCCACCACACAGGTTCGCTGCCTAGGTGTTCTCTTTGACTCCGACCTCTCCTTCAAGCCTCATGTTCAATCTATCACCAAATCCTGTCATTTCCATCTCAAAAACATTATGCGCATCCGCCCCTAGTTAACGCCAGATGTGACTAAGGTGTTGGTCCATTCCACTGTCCTTTCTCGCCTTGAATACTGTAATCCGCTTCTCAGTGGTCTTACAAGCTCCCAACTTGCGCCGTTACAGTCCATAATGAATGCGGCGGCGAGGCTCATCTTCCTGTCTGCCCGCACCTCCCATGCCTCACCCTTCTGTCAGTCCCTACATTGGCTTCCTATAAAATATAGAGCTCAATTTAAAATTCTGGTTCTTGCTTTCAAATCTCTACATAATGCTGCTCCCACCTATCTAGTCTCCCTTATACACAAGTATGTCCCGTCTAGGCCCTTACGATCTGCTGAAGACTTACATCTATCTTCTGTCCGTACTCCCACCTTTGATGCTCGCCTTCAAGATTTCTCGAGGGCTGCACCGTTCCTGTGGAACTCGCTTCCCTCCTCCGTTAGAAGCTCACCCAGTCTCCACTCCTTCAAAAAATCGTTAAAAACCTACTTCTTCATAAAAACGTATCAATTAAACTGTTAATCCTGACTGATTCCTCTTCTGCAACTGTCACTAGTCGAATACTATCCTTACCTTTTGTGTCATTTTACCCCACTCCCTCTAGCATGTAAGCTCATTGAGCAGGGCCCTTAACCCCTCTGTTACTGTGTCACTACACCCCACTCCCTCTAGCATGTAAGCTCACTGAGCAGGCCCTCAATCCCTCTGTTACTGAGTCACTATACCCCACTCCCTCTAACATGTAAACTCACTGAGCAGGACCCACAATCCCTCTGTTACTGTGTCACTATACCCCACTCCCTCTAACATGTAAGCTCACTGAGCAGGGCCCTCACTCCCTCTGTTACAGTGTCACTGTACCCCACTCCCTCTAACATGTAAGCTCACTGAGCAGGCCCTCAATCCCTCTGTTACTGTGTCACTATACCCCACTCCCTCTAACATGTAAACTCACTGAGCAGGCCCTCAATCCCTCTGTTACTGTGTCACTATACCCCACTCCCTCTAACATGTAAACTCACTGAGCAGGGCCCTCAACCCCTCTGTTCCTGTGTGTCCAACTTGTCTGGTTACAACTACATGTCTGTTCGTCCACCCGTTGTAAAGCGCTGCGGAATTTGACGGCGCTCTATAAATATCATATTAATATTAATAATTAATAATACAGGCAGACATACAGGTAGATAGATAGATAGATCCTGTATAGATAGATCGATAGAGACACATATACTGTATAGATGGATCGATAGATAGATACTGTATAGATAGGTAGATCAGTAGAGGCTGCATTTACAAGCCAGCCACAAATGAAAAAATAATTACAAAAAAACTAATTGTATTAAAAATAAAAATAGTAACAACAATGACCAGTCTGCTCAAAATTATTTATTTGTGCTTTAAACACCGATAATAAATAGATAGAATGCAACTGAACTGCTATAATAAATATTGGGAAACAATACTAAGGAGTATGTATTAATAATAAGAAGTAATATCACTTGCACAGTTTGTAATTCACTTATCTAATTTTAATGAAACACTAAATGAGAGAATGAAGGCAAATTTTACTTTGAAAACATGGCAAAACAGGGAGTGGTGGTGTTTGCTACACATATTACACAAACAAACTGGGATTCTATATTTGAATTAATGTATTTTCATGTGATGCAATTGACTATTCAGATTGATGTATCTGTATGAAATCACTGGTTGCTTGGCTACAGATAAACAAACAGGGAGCTCGATGACGTGTGAGTGATATTGTGAACTTGCTAAACACCTACCTTGAGTATCGGCAGTGGCTAAGAATGTCCTTAAAAATAAATAAGAGGCATTGTTTACTATGTATTTTCTCTTGAATTAGAGTTGTACAAACATAACATACCTAATAGGAAATGTTGTAAAGTTGTAAAGTTAACAAATATGTGTAAGGTCAGGACTAGATGCAATTTGCAATGTGGTTAATTTATTAAACAATGAGTTGTGAATTCTGGTATGCTTTGTGTAAACAAACATTAACAAAAATAACTTAAATCTAAGAAATGCAATTGCCACTACTTACCAAGCTCCCACAATGCTTTACAGTTATATGCTAAGTATATATTGTGTCATCCTTAACAACTGCCGATTAAGCTATAAAATGTATCTACTATAATACTTGTGCATTTCATTTAAAAAGACTTGATATTCATTTAAATTGTGGGTGATTGGCGAGTCATCCAAATTCCGTAACTCCAAATCGCCAGGCGACCGAATCAAGAAACTAGCGAAACAAGGAGTGAACAAGTCATTTTGTTTGCTCTGTTATTGGTGTTCCATTTGTGGCACCAAAAACAAAAAGAACATTTATAGAAAAAAGATGATTGATGGTTAAGGGACAGCCACTAAATGTTGGCTAAATTCACAGAGATTTGAAAAATAGGGGGGAAATAGGGAGAGCAGTGAAGAAATGCTATTAGAATACTAAATATTTCATAAATATATGAATATATAAATGTATACATATAGACTTCTTTTTTACTGCTCCTACTTGTTTGGTTACTTCTCACTTGATCTTTAAAATGTTGTTAAAATGCACCTATCATTCAAATGACCACTAAGGGCTCCCCCAACACTTCATCTCAATCACGTGGTCTAGGTGCAGTGGCCTTAGTTTTTGCTCTTTAATGTCAACATTGACATTTTGTAGAAACTACAATGTTTTCCTTGCAGGGTTAACTACGGTTACAATATCCATTATGTTTTCAAGGACACGTATAATCTATACTAATTGACGGTCAATGTAAGGGCAGAAATTGAAGATTACACTAGCTTAGTGTACTAATAATCTTAATTTTAATAATGACAGGAGGCTTTGTATTTGCATATCTCTCTTTACTAATTCCATACAGTAGTAAAGAAACACATAGAAAAAAAGAACCAATCACAAGAGAGTAGGATGTACATAATGCAACGTGACCTCATCATTTCCTCTTACAGAAAACGACATCAAGCGGAAGTAAATATATAGCAAACAATAAAACTAATAATAACTCCAAAGTCCCACATGCGAAGGAGCAAACTTCCAAAGAATTCTATACGAAAGAAAAAGAGATTGGGTTGAGTCAAATCCGAAGGATAAAAATCCCCAATAGGTTCACACGAACCGCCAAATATCTTCAAAGACGAATCATACTGAAAAGAGAATGTGAGACAGGTTTAGACATATAGTCATGAACATGTAAATCCAATTAACATACCATATATATCATCCCATCAGAGAATATAGTAAACAATAAATCTGATAACTAAGAACCGCAATGTAAACTCTAATGAAGATTCCAGATTAATGGAAGGACAATCATTAATACAAGCACAAATGTGAGAGGCAAACCTACCTGAGCCCCTGATACCTACATGCAGGCCCGGACTGGCCATCGGGCACACCGGGCAAATGCCCGGTGGGCCGCGATGGCCGTGGGGCCGAGGCCAGCAGGGGATCTCCCCGGCCGGCCCCTGCAGGGCCAGCGCTATCCGAGCGCCGGCCCTGCTGTGTGTCTCCATGGGCCGGTGGGGAGATCAAAGATCTCCCCACCGGCCCACAGGCAGGGAGATGCGGCCGCCGGCTGGGTGGGTGAGGGAGGGAGGGAGGACCCGGCGGAGCTCTAACAAGCAGCTCCGCCGGGTCCTCTCGCGAGATTCTGAGCGTTGCCGCGGCAACGCTCAGATCTCGCGAGAGTGAACTCTAACCTGCAGGTTAGAGTTCACTCTCACCACTGGACCACCAGGGATCAGGCAGCATGGCTCCCTCTCCCACCCCCTCCCAGGCTAAAGGTAAGAAGGGAGGGGGAGGGGAAGACATAACTTTAAAAAAAAAAATTATTAATAAAAAAAAATATATATATATATTTAAAATTAATTCCCAAACAGCACCCCCAGACACACACAGTCCCCTCACACACAGCACCCCCAGACACACACTGCACCCCAGACACACACTGCACCCTCACACACAGCACCCCCAGACACACACTGCACCCCAGACACACACTGCACCCTCACACACAGCACCCCCAGACACACACTGCACCCCAGACACAGCACCCCCAGACACACACTGCACCCAGACACAGCACCCCCCAGAGACACACACTGCACCCAAACACACACTACCCCCAGACACACACAGCACCCCCAGACACACACAGCACCCCCAGACACACACAGCGCACCCAGACACACACAGCGCACCCAGACACACACAGCGCACCCAGACAGAACCCAGACACTCACAGCACCCAGACAGACACAGCGCCCCCCAGACAGACACAGCACCCCCCAAACACACAGCACCCAGACACACACAGCACCCTCACTCACACACAGCACACACATATATATATATATATAAAATAACCCTCAGTGAGTTAACAGACAAAGAAAATTAGAAACCTAGAATGTGACAGCAGATAAAAACACCCTCACACACAGCACCCCTCTTACATACACACACTGCGCCCCTCACACATACAATAAGTCAAAATATATATATATATATATACACATACATACATATACACACACACACACACACACACACACACACACTACAGCACCCCTCACCCTGCACCACTACACACGCTCCAGATACACATTAGATCCCTTCCCCTATATGCACTCTTAATCCTCTACACACACACACTGGGTCCTTTACACAGTAGATCTCCTACACACACACACACTACATTCCTTGTCAGCAAACACATACAACATTCTCTAAACACACCCTCTCTGCAACCCCTACACACACTACGTCACCTATACACACACACTTCAGCCCGTATGCACACACTCGCTGCATCCCCTATAAAACTATACCCCCTATACACACACTCTCTACAACCCCTAGCCACACATATTACACCACAAACACAAATTAAATTGACCTATTTATACAATACCACACCACTCTCTACACACATGCAATCCCACAAGCAGGCTCCAAACATATGCACCATGCACTTTCCTAGCCCTTTTGTCCTCTGGTATCCCACTTGTGGAAACACCAGAGACAATTTAAAAGCAAACACAGCACAAGCATGTTATTAAATTTGCTTGCGCTGGGCAGAACAAATTCAGGGTCTTTTTCTAATGCCAGAGCTCTTCAGCAGGGCTCTGGGCATTGAACCAGCATGCTCACTTTGAGAGGGGGCGTGTTGTCATTAGTGATGACAAAACACACACTCTCTGGCCCCGCCCCTTTCTTAGGGGGCCGCTCTGATTGAAAAATGCCCGGGCCTAATTTTTTTCCCAGTCCGGCCCTGCTCTCAGCCACTTCATCAGAGGGTTTTGATGTTTTATGCCTAAAGTCCTTAATATGTCGTTCTTGAGATATGTTATTTCTGCAGTCACAACAACATTTGCCACATTATTGAAACCCTCTTACTTTCCTGGTTTCCCTCCTTTGTCTGACATTCCTGATGGTGAGGGCTAATAAGGTTTTTAAATCTGGAGAATAAATGAACGTAGGTTAATCTTCCAGTATTCCATGCAAA
>OW240920.1:646002-682596 GCA_933207985.1 Pelobates cultripes
TGGAGTAAAATTGGGTTTTTCTCTATTTTGGCATATACACATATAAACAAGGTTTTTGTAATGTGTATTTCGTAAAGCTGGTGTGTGCTATTCCTGCACAGAACCCCATATTGTGTTCAGCTACACCTGCTGAGTATAACGATATCCCCATTGTATGCCTTTGGCACTTTTCTGTAAAGCTACAATGCCATATAAGAGACCAGGCTATTTCAGTTTCTATAGTTAGAATTTCCGTAGGTGGATTTGACTGGCTTATGTCTCATTTTAGGGTATTATAGCAGTGTGACTGTTCAAATAACCCCACAAAGGGCTTTCATTTGATAAAACAGGCACCCCAGGGTATCTTATATGGTGTATATTGTGCCTTAACTTGTCACCATTTTTTTACCAATTCATGTCAATGTTTGTGGTGGGGGGGAATGGCATTTTTACATATATGTTGCATTTTGGCTGAGTATTTCTTACACTTAATATGTACCACTGTCATCCAAATCCCCGAATTATACTCAGTTACCTCTTCTGAGTAAAACAATATGCCCAATGTATGACCTAGACACTATTTTGTGAAGTTACAGTGCTGTAAAAGAGACGTGACAAGTTCAGGTTTTTAAGTGTGAATTTTTATCACGGGTTTTAATGCGTCCGTGTCCCACTTTGGAGCACTTGAGCAGGCCACATATTACAATTACACCATAAAGGCATACCATTTCTTAAAGAAGACATCCCAGGGTATTTGAAAAGGCATATTTTGAACCTTAGCGTGGCATAATTTTTCCGCTAGCTTGTACCAAGTGTAGTGATAATAAGCATTTTTCTCCCTTTTTGACACACAAAGTGAGTTTGCACAGTATTTTGCAAATCATATGTGTGCTATGATTGTATAATACTTCATATGTTCCTCAGCTATGTCGGCTGAGTACAGCAATACCCCCGTATGTACCTTTGCCAGGTATATGTGGACATCGGAGGGGCGTATGTGAGACACAGCCATTCCAGTTTTTTTCAAATTTTTATGCTGTGCACAAGTCCCCTTTTAGAGTATTTTAAAGCCATAAAGCCATACAATTTCTTAAAGAAGACATCCCAGGGTATTTCAAAAGGCATATTTTGAACCTTAATGTGGGATCATTTTTCCGCTAGCTTGTACCAAGTGTAGTGACAATAAGCGTTTTTTTTGCCTTTTTGACACACAAAGTGAGTTTTCACAGTATATTTTGCAAACCTTATGTGTGCTACAACTGTATAATACTACATATGTTGCTCAGCTTTGTCGTCTGAGTACAGCAATACCCCCATATGCACCTTTGCCTGGTATATGTGGACATGGAAGGAGCACATTTGAGACACAGCCATTCCAGTTTTTTTCAAACTTTGAATTTTTATGCTGTGCCCATGTCCCATTTTAGAGTATTTTACCAGGCTATATAATCCAAATACCCCATAAAGACATACCAAAGTGAGTTTTCACAGTATATTTTGCAAACCTTATGTGTGCTACGACTGTATAATACTATGTATGTTGCTTAGCTATGTCATCTGAGTACAGCAATACCCCCGTATGTACCTTTGCCAGGTATATGTGGATGCTGAAGGGGCACCTTTGAGATGCAGCCATTCAGTTTTTTTCTAACTTTGAAGTTTTACGCTATGTCCATGTTCCATTTTGGAGTAGTTTAGATGGTTGTTTATTGAAACTTCCCCATAAACACATACTATTTATTAAAGAATACACCCTGGGGTAATTCAAAAGGCATATTTTGAACCTTAGCGTGGGATCATTTTTTCTCTAGTTTGTTCCAGGTGTAGTGGTAATGAGCATTTTTAAATGTATTTCTTTACTTAATCATTTTTTACTTTTTCAAACTAGTCTTTTTTTGCTTATTATTTTTTTAAAACTTTCCTAAACTTTCCTAAACTTTCTTAAAGCTTTTTTTTACAGATTTAACATTTTTATAAGCTTTTTTTTTGTACTGTTAACCCCTAACTAGCAGTAAGCAGCACTAACAGTAAATTCCCCACTTTCCCATTACTCCCACCCACAACAGCTAGCCAAATATATAATTAGAAAATATTTTAATTAATTAATTAAATAAATTGAACCCCTGAGGGTTAATAAATAAATACAAATTAGGCAGTGATCGACTGGTAGGGAAGGGGTTAATTTTTATTTGGACTGGGTAAAGGGGTGTTTTTTGTTTTTTTTACTTAAACATTATTAAAAAAAGATTTTTACTTTGTAAAAACTTTTTAAAGCTTATTTTAAAACTATTTTTTAATGTTAACCCCTATTTAGCCTAATACCAAATCCCCCAATTCCAAACTGACTTCCACCCACCCCAGCTAGCTAAATATATAATTTTAAAATATTTAAATGAACTAATAAAATAAATGTAACCCCTGAGGGTTTAAAAAACAAGAATTAACCCTCGGAGGTTAAAAAAAAATCAGATGACAGTAAAATGTAATCCCTGCCAATTGATCACTGTAGTCAGTGATCAATTGGCAGGGATGGGGTTCATTTTTATTTAAAATGGGTAAAAGGGGTGGGATTTTAATTAAACTTTATTTTTATTTTTTACACAGGGAGAAGATGAGCACTGATCTGTCTCCCTGCACTTCACAGAACCCAGAACGGTGCTCCCAGTCTGCCTCTAGTACAGAGCACCGTTAACCCCGTGATCGCTGCGATCGCGGCGATGTTGGGTTACTTTTAGCGCATGGCGGCCCTGGTCCGTCACTCAGCGTTAACGGTTTCCCCGCCGTGGCGGACCAGGTCCGTCACTCGTCACGAAGGGGTTAAGAGAAATGAAAGAGAAACATTAAATGTACCATATTCTGCTAAAACTGCTTTTAGAAAATTGACAAAAAAATATTTGCAACCAAGCTAAAATGCAATTTTATTAAAGACACAGAGGCTCCTATTATGCTTCTCTTTCTTTAATATTCCCTCAGCAGCGAAGAGAAAAATGTATGTAAAAGAGAAAAATAACAAAACATTAACATATTTACATATTCAACAGTGCTACTAATCAGTAACCACCCCCTTTCAGTATATAAGGTGTAGCACCACCCCCTTTCAGTATATAAGGTGTAGCACTCTCTTCCTCTCCCTCTTTCTTCGCTGCTCCCTCAGACCAGCTAAGTACATTATTCTCCTCTTGTTTGTTGTGATATAATTGCTGTGGGATTGTAGATGTTACCCCTATTCAATTAGGGGCTTATGTTTAACTCCCAATACTTGATTTCCCTTTTTCAGTAAGCATAGATATACTATCTCTACTCTGTGCATTTTCTTGTTTACTGTCTTCATTCCCCTGGGTCCTGGGGTGTGCTTAGGGTTTATTTCTTTCCCCTTCTGGGTGGGTTGCTCTGTCTCCCTCCCCCCTCCCGACCGGGAACCGTCCCGAGGTCCCCCTTCCCCTCCTCGACCCGTGCCGACATTAACCGCACGGTGGTTAGTTTTGCTTTCACTTTCGCCACGCGCACGCTTCCGTGCATGCGCACAACACTCGCGGCTGCCTTTTTTTTGGTTTCTGTCGCCGCCCTGTGCCGGCGGCCATCTTATTTCACTCGCGCTGCGATTTTTATGTTCTGTTGAGGCTGCACTCGACGCTGCTCCAGTTAATCACCCAGGACCAGGGTATTTTTTCACTACTTCTTTCCTATTCACTACCCTGTGCTTGGATTAAGCAATCCAGCACCTTCTTTTGTACCATTTAGCTGCCTTTTTATTTGCTTGCCTACACTCACTTCCTGCAATCATGCAGTCTGCTGGAGGGGACTTACCTGGCCACCCCAACCCCACTATGGGTACCTCTGGCTCTGATCCCCAGTCTGACCCTAACCTCATAGGCTCAGAAGAATTTCAGAGCATCCTGGACGCCACTATGTTCAGTTTTATCAGCAAGGCCATTTCCCCAGCCATGGGGGCTATGTCCTCTAGCATCTCACAATCCATTTCCCAAGCCCTTAGGCAGGCCCTCCCTGTTCAGGCTGATTCGGTGCAGACGCATACCACCCCTGAAGGGGCTCCTACAGGACGCAAAGCGCTAGGCAAGCGCAAACACGCTCAAGACCTTCCCCACACCCAGGTAAAGCCTGGTTTGATTGACACGCCTCAGGCTGTCTGTGATGGCGTGCAACAACCGCGCAATAGAGCTTCTGGCCGGCCAGGGAGTGGAAACGGGTGCGGGCCCATGATTTACTGTCTGAGTCAGACGAGGATGGCCAGTACTCGGATCACTACGGGGATGAGGACTCAGGAGATGAGGATCTCCCGGGAACACAATTCCCTTCTAGACCGACTCATGCCAAAACGCAAAAGAAACACTTGCGTTTGATCCGGACAATCTTAGACACCCTCACTCCGCTGAATGGGAGCCCTCTGAGCACATCGCTCAATACCTGGCTCTCAGAGTCCATAAATCCCTCTCCCATGAGGGTCGTAATAAACTGAGAGTGGAATGCCCCCGACCCAGCATCCCTGATGCAGTGGCAAAAACCCCTGAAGTTGACCCACAAATTATCAAATTTTTGGCTAAGACCTGATGGAAGCCGAAGAAGGGCCTAGATTACTCACTACCAAACTGTCAGGACAAGTTCCTAGACACTCTGGGTCCAGGCACCAAATTATACGAACTGCTTGAAGCAGCTCAGTCGGGCGAGGCACAACTTGATTTTGAGGTGGCATTAGGATAGCTCCAACGCCTAGTGTGCATGATCGGCAATGCCAACACGGCCATGTCTACCGAGTGCAGGAAGGCCATCCTGCTCAAGATCGAGCCCAAGCTAGCGAGCATGGCTCCCAATGAACCAGGTGCCTCAGCAAAAGGCTTGTTGTTTGGAGAGTCCTTCGTAAAGGACCTGGGCTCCTATGTAAAAACCCAATCTTCCATCGAACGGGTGTTTAACCAAAAGGTTTTTGGCGGGGCTGGTAGAGGTAGGAGCCGTATATCCAGCCGCAACCCCCAGGGTTTTTCCAGACCGAGGAGAGGCTCCTTCAACCCCCAGAGACCGAATCAGGAACGGTCCTACACTCCATTTTTCCCTTCACGAGGAAGACATTGGCATGCCCGCGGCGGTCGAGGAGCATCCACGGAAAAATGCCCTTATGGTGAGTACGCTTTTTCCCCATTTTTCCCATATAAATGTGGGGGGCAGATTAGCCCTGTTCTCTCAGGCTTGGACTATGATCACGTCCGACAGTTGGGTGTTACAGACTATAGAGGGTTACCACCTGGAACTGACGGCCTTTCCCATTCAGGGCACTCCCCCAAGGGCGATCCAACATGTCAGAATCACACCACAATCTCATCTCTTCGGAGATCAGAGAATTGCAGGCCAAGAAGGCTATAGAGGAAATCCCTCTAGATACTCTAGATACTCCAGGTTTCGGGAGCAACCTGTTTTTAGTGCCGAAAAAGGGAGGAGGCGTTCGCCCGGTTATAAACCTGTGACCCTTAAATGCCTTCGTTCAATACCGGCACTTCAAGATGGAGGGTATACATTGCCTCAGAAATCTACTCCTCCCCGGAGACTGGATGGTCAAACTATATTTGCAGGATGTGTACCTTACAGTCCTGATAGTGGCAGTACACAGAGATCTGCTTCAGTTCCGGTGGGGAACAAAGAAATGGCGGGTCACGTGCCTTCCCTTCGGTCTGTCCTCCGCCCCCTGGTGCTTCACAAAGATACTCAAACCAGTGGTGGCCTTTCTCAGACTACACAGGGTCCGACTTATCATTTATGTTGACGATATCCTCCTGCCTGCTCTCCGGGACACGGTCCCTACTGTTAGTTCATTTAACGTGGACCCTACATCTCATTCAGAACCTTAGCTAACTAGTGAACTGGAAGAAATCGGTTCTAATACCTTCACAACAAATGGAATTCTTGGGATTCCGAGTTGACTCAGTTCGACAGATTATATGCCTCCCGGCAGAAAAGATGTCCAACATCAAGAAAGAGATAAGACGACTTATGCACCGGCCAGACATCTCCCTACGTCAACTGGCACTGGTCATTGGACTGTTGGCGGCCTCCATCCAGGCGATCTTTCCAGGTCCGCTCCACTACCGGGCGTTGCAGCATCTAAAAGCGACCTGCTTACGAAGTGGCCACTCATATGAGTCCCACCTTACTCTGGACGTGGAATCCAGGGAGGAACTGAACTGGTGGTTGACCCACATGGAAGCGTGGAACGGATGAGCAATCTTTGGTTCCACCCCAGACCTGGTGATAGAGTCGGACGCCAGCTTACATGGCTGGGGCGCACGCTGCGGCTCCATATCCACAGGAGGCAGATGGTCCATGGACGAATCATTCTTACACATAAACTCCCTGGAACAGCTAGCGGCCTCGTTCGCCATTTGCAGTCTCTCACCCAAAGGCATCTCATGCTCGATCCTACTCAAACTAGACAATGTCTCAGCAGTGCGATACATAAACCACCTAGGGGGTACCAAGTCTCGCATCTTAGCAGTTTTGGCTCGAGACTTCTGGCATTACTGTTTACAGAACAATGTGTCAGTTACCGCAGAACACATTCCAGGCCTGGACAATTACACCGCGGATTGGAACTCCCGTTACCTGAAGGACTCGGGAGATTGGAGACTACCAGGTGTGTTCCACAAGATCGCACACTTATGGGGACCTTTGAGTGTGGACCTGTTTGCATCCAGACTGAACACGCAACTACCGCAGTTCTTTAGCTGACGACCGGACCCGGAAGCCGTGGCGACCAACGCATTCCTCCAGGATTGGACCAAGGGCAGGGCATATGCCTTCCCGCCATTCAACCTGATTGCTCGTTGCCTGGCGTACCTCCGACGCTTCAAGAGCTCGATGGTCCTGATAACCCCATGTTGGAGGTCCCAACCTTGGTTTCCACACCTATTGGGAATGGCGATCGATCGCCCACGGTTATTACCAGATCACCCATCTCTCCTAACCAATCCAGACGGGGAGAGTCACACTCTGATAGAACAAGGTCTCCTCCGTCTCATGGCGTGGCTCCTTTCCGGAGACCCTGGGTGGTTTCGAGCACAACTACACAACTCCTGGCAAACGCATGGGCACCAGGAACACGACATGCCTATGCTGTGGCCTGGAGACAGTGGGCAAATTGGTGTATGGAATGATTGTTGGATCCTGTATCAGCCTCTGTGAAATCAGTGTTGGACTTCCTGACACATCTGTTTGAATCAGGCAAAGCCTTTCGCACCGTCAACCTATACCGTTCTGCTATCTCGGCTGGCCATGATCACATGGACGGACTTCCACTCGGACAGAACCCCTAAGTCTGTCGTCTACTTAAGGGTGTCCGCTTCTCACGGCCTCCTACATCTAGATATGGATCCTTTTGGGATGTCAACTCCATGTTCAAGCTCCTAGAGGGATGGCCCTCTAACTTAGAATTGTCTTTTAAACAATTATCGGCAAAATTGCTTATGCTGTTTTGTCTGTTATCCTGTGAGCGAGTGTCAGACGTAAGAGCTTTGGATTGGCAGGCCCGCATGTTCACTCTAGAAGGAGTGTCATTCGATATCTTGCGGAGAACAAAATCAGCAACTAGACAGGTTTTCTATCTGAGAATCACGAGTTTACCCAATCTATGCCCGATACTGTGCCTAAAAGAATACAAATCTTGCACTTCTACTCTACGCCCATCTAATGACGGACCTCTGTTCATCTCACTGAAGAAACCACATTTACCGGTATCTACTCCAACGTTCGCACGTTGGGTCAAATGGTTATTGGCTGCGGCCGGGATAGATGTCTCTGTGTTCTCATCCCACTCTGTCAGGGGTGCTATGGCCTCTAAAGCATCGGCGACTGGATGTCGATTGGAAGACATCTTGAAGGCTGCAGATTGGTCTACGGAATCCACATTTCCGAACTTTTACTTTAGACCTATCCAACATTTTTCTGATAAGATTATAGCTCAGCTTTGAAATAGCATAATAGGAGCCTCCGTGTCTTTAATAAAATCTAAGATTTTACTATTAACATGACGTAAAGTCATGATTTTATTAATGACACAGAGGCGAGTATTATTCCCTCCCCCCCTCCCTTGGTTGGAGTTGGTGGGATTTTACATGCTGGGCAGGATTAGATTGAGTCGACACCTATCCTCATACCCTACAGGTCGGATCTCCCCTGTCCTTATTATCGGATTTTGAGTATCAAGACTAGATTATCACGCTAGTTTTATGTTATGTTTTCCATGTCAGGATGTTATGACTCTTAGCCTGAATTCCCATATCGGAGTGATTAAGAAGATTTAAAGGACAGCTTTACCGTTTTCCCCTAGGAAGTGATGTGCGACTGCTATCCGATGTTACAGTTCCGGTTCAGATTTTTTGTTCAGTAATTGGCTGGTCTTCGGATCGCTACAGAAAGAGGAAGAGAGTGCTACACCTTATATACTGCGGGGGGTGGATACTGATTAGTAGCACTGTTGAATATGTATATATGTTAATGTTATGTTATTTTTCTCTTTTACATAAATTTTTTCTCTTCGCTGCTGAGGGAAAATTAAAGAAAGAGAAGCATAATACTCACCTCCGTGTCATTAATAAAATCATGACTTTACGTCATGTTAATAGTAAAATCTTAGAATTTTGTTTGTTATTAGTTTAGCAATTCAGTAATGAGACAGAGATTTTTCTTACAGACTGTAAATCAGGCATAATGTATGAATACAGTTTTGATACGTATATGGTATTCTGTGAGTAATAAGTGGAACACTAATAGACAGATATACCTAGTGCCGAATAGACAGTTTTGACTATAGGACTTCTATAACTATATCTAGGTTTCTAATATAAATTTAATTCTCCTTGATAAATTAAGCTCCTTTTTTACCATTAGTATTATCCTGTCATTACCTTCATTCAGCAACTTATCTAATCACCGACTGCTGGGGCTTGTTATTTGTTAATTTTGTTTTGTGGTCTCAATCAGTCCTGCTGAACTGTTATCTTTAGTCAGATTAGACAGTGTCTCTATACTATTTAGTACCATCTTGCTATCATCTCCACTCAGCAACTTAATTTTATTACTGATTGACTCCACTGTGAGGACTCCATACTTACCAATCTTCCTGTGCAGTCTCAGTCGGCCCTGCTTTATTGTTCACATTGCTGTATTAATTCATAATACTAGTAGGCATTTTTAACAGGGTATGAATTTCTAATACCTTTTATATGTTCACTGTTTGTACACAAGCATATTCACCACATGTTAAGATTTGTTATAATTACAATTTCTGGTAGCAACTAGTCTAGTATCTCTGAGATTTGACAGTCAGTCATCATTTCTGATTTCTGTTTCAGACTGTGTAGGTACACTATTTTTCTTTTTTGATAATTTCTACCTGGGGTTACCCCCATTTTCTTAGTGTACCTAATTGTTGGCTCTACCTCTGCTCTTTTTCTTATAAGATTATAGAGGAGTACATCAAAGAATCTCTTAGGAAAGGTTTTATTAGGAGATCCTCCTCTCCGGTAGGTGCTCACTTTTTATTTTCTCCAAGAAAGAGAGGCCAGCATATCCCATTCCACTTATTACGAGGCTCTTTGACCATGTGAAGGGCTCTAAATATTATACTAAATTGGACCTTTGGGGAGCTTACAAATTGGTCATGATATGAGTTGGAGACTGCTTTCAATACCCGTAGTAGCCACTATAAATACCTGGTAATGCCTTTTGGCCTTTGTAACGCTCCTGCAGTCTTCCAGGACTTTATTAATGACGTGTTCTGGGACCTCCTGCATGTATGTTGTAATGGATCACCTGGCACCCCGACTGGGTACCTCCATTGATGGATGCTCCTAGTGCTTCCCAAGGGCTCCAAGCGCTCCACATGACACCATGAGCACTGCAGACTCAACGAACCGCTGCAGCTTGGTTGGGGTCTCGCCACCTCCTACCCACCCTGGACCTACAACAAGGCTCCAGGCTCTCTTTCTTCAGAGAGCGAAGCAGGAACAAGCTCTTAAAAGAGCTTAGTGATTATAGCCGGGGGGAGAATACTGCGTATAACAATCCCCAGTGTAGATGCAGCCTTTTACCCCACAATTGAGATGAGGCTCTATATTGAGGGTAAAACAGGAACTCAGCAGTCTGAGGGTTTATTGTCTCTTATATACAGATTTTCCCACAAGGTTACCACCCATGTGGACCTTGTGGAACACAGCATATAAAGTTATAAAAATCGGGACAGACTTGTACAGTTAGACACTCCCAGCTAATGTACACAAACCCTCCCCTCTGCCTGTGATACAATTAACAAACACAATGGTCTAACTTAATTACTCACAGGCAGAAAACACACATTTTTCCCCAAACACAGAAAACACCCCAAAACACCACATATCCCCACAAATACATCCATGGATAGCCCTGATCTGGGTGAGCAACAAATCCAAAAATCACCCAGATCAGCACAGGGTTCAAAAGTTTTCTGGAAGTCTCTTTTGACCGACCGCAAGCATGGCTTTCAGGCCCAAAATAGTTCCACAGATTTAGGCTGTGCGTCCGGTCTATCTTCTCCTCTATCCTGGAGATAATTGGCTTAAGTGGCTGTGTAACTTAATTATCTCCAGGTACAGGGAATATCTCTAAGTCAAAACTGTTACAAGAACCACATAAAAATAAATAACTCTTATAATACAATGTTTAACCTATATGTCCAACATATCCCCAGATAGCTTGGATCTGAGCGCTCAATATGTCCGAAAAGCGCTCAGATCTCACAAATACAGTTGGATCCCCATAGGGTTAAACAATAGCAAGAGCTGATGGGAGATTGAGGAGGGACAAAGCAGCCAGTTTAAACTGGTCTGGCAGTGTCCCTGGGACAATGCCCTGCTGGAGAACAATAGGAAAAAGGGGGAGGGGAAGAGACACATTTTCCTATGGATTTAAAAGGGCAGAAAAAGTGTTTTAAAATCCAATAATCCCAAACAGACTTTTTAAATGCATCCCAGGGCCCACAGTCACAGGGCAAAAGGCTGGCAAACAGGCCCCTCCAAAACCCAGTGGTGAGGTTATTTTCACCACACATCTCCAGTGTCACTAGACGTGTCAAGTCTGGTCTCACCTCGTTGGGGTCTTGCATACCCTCCCTGAAGTCGTAGATCTCACAAAATCGGGTCTCTGTAGTGCTCCCTAACTCTGGTTCTGTGAAAGCCTCCCACAACAGGCCAGAGCCATAATAATTATACCCCTCTGTGTTGTCGTGCTCCGCCGTCCAGGCTGTATGCTACACTGCATACCACCCGATCATTCTCCAGCCACAGCTACTGCCATACCCGGAGTTTGAGCTCATTCACCCACTCCTCCATGGGCTGCTCTTCCAGGAGGGGCATCCGCAGGGCCAGTCGTGTCTGCCATTGCTGCTCCTCGCTGGGGAGTCTCTCGCCCCACTGACGTGTACCGTGGGTACAAACTGGTTCCATACTGTTGTAGCCAGGGGCGCTGTACGGATACAAGCATTGCCCTCAATTTGTAAATCCACGAACAGTGTCTCCGAGCTGCTTCTCCTCGCACTAGGACGCCATCCCACCACTGCCACCACTGTGACGGATCACCTGGCACTCCGACTGGGTACCTCCATTGATGGATGCTCCTAGTGCTTCACGAGGGCGCCAAGCGCTCCACATGACACCATGAGTACTGCAGACCCCACGAACCGCCGCAGCTTGGTTGGGGTCTCGCCGTCTCCTACCCACCCTGGACCTACGACACGGCTCCAGGCTCCAGTGGGTGAACCTCTCTTCCTTCAGAAAGCAAAGCAGGACCAAGCTCTTAAAAGAGCTTAGTGATTATAGCCAAGGGAGTATACAGCGAATAACAATCCCCATTGTAGATGCAGCCTTTACCCTCAACATAGAGCTTTGTCTTACATGTGGGGTGCTTGGAGCCCTCGGGAAACATTATAATTAAAAAAAAAAAAAATTAATTAATTAAATAAATTGAACCCCTGAGGGTTAATAAATAAATGAAAATGAATCCTCAGGGGTTTAAAAAAATTAGATCACAGTACCTGTATTTTGATCACTGTAGGCAGCATTCGTCAACGGAGGTACCCAGTCGGGGTGCCAGGTGATCCGTTACATATGTGCAGTGGTGCATCTGGATGATGGTGTATCTGGATGATGTATCTTTATTCCCCAGACCTTGAAACCCACCATAAACAGATCAATATTGAAGAAATTGATGGAAAATGGTCTTTATTGCAACTTGAGAAGTGTCTCTTAGACCAGACCTCTGTGCAGTTCTTGGGCACATCATATCTGAGGATGGGTTTAGTATGGTGTTAAGACACCCCTGGTGTCTTTAAACGAAACCACCGTTTAGTTAGCCTTCCCCTTCTGCAATACCAATAACTCAGTTCGCATAAACTGCAGTATACGAACCAACCTCAGAGGAAGCGGCAATCTCCTGACCGGGATCCGTGAAAGGCTCCAAACTCCTGAATGGAAATCCACGAATTGCTGCTAGACGCCGAACAACGATATCCACCAAGCGGCTTTCGGTTCCAATCAGCAGTCTCTAAGCGCAAAGAAGAAATCCCCCCAATAACGAGACAGAAGCTCCGCATTGAGGGTCAAACAGGATCTGGCTTTACTGTGGGCTACCTGCCCATATTAATGCAGGTCTCCCACTTGGTGGACACTCCCCTAGGGGACCAAATGGGAGACTGGAATTACAGATGGACATGGGGACATTTCAGACATACAATCACAAGCTTTTCCCACAATGCAATATGGTTTCCTCCCCTCTGCCCTGGAGATAATTGAGAAGTAATTCAATTATCTCCAGGACAGAGACAAATCGCCATCTTAAATGCAATACCAAAAAATGCAAAAATATTTAACTTTAAAATAACCGAACATTTCCCATTCGTATCACCCATCCCCAGATAGCCTGGATCTGCATATTATTAGCTAATAGGGCTCAGATCCCACACACATAGTTCAATCGCCATGGAGTCAAAGTTCTTACAGTCTTTCGGTATGCGATTGACTCCATGGGAAGGCTATCTGGGTTAAGTCCTTTTGTGTGTTTCAAAACTCCCGAACGGCCGGTGTTCGTACGCTTTCGTCGAGGCAGCCAGGCGACCCATTGTTTCAGCGGTGTTCGGCAGAAAAAGTGGCCGTTTTTAGTTCCATGGAATCAGTGCCAAACACCGCTGGGCTTTCGTGCATTTTAAAATGTCCGCTGCCTCGTGGTCGACATACGAACGACGACCACCCTGAATTCGATTTAATTGAGAAGTGTCTGCGGTTAACCACAACGTTCTAATTGGGATCAAGAGGTCAACCAGCAGCACACTTCTTCTTCTGGGTGGCCATCCGTTCGGTGAATTTGTTCGGTGAAAACAGTCATTCGTATGGCTGGGCTATAGAAACAGCCATTTACACGAATGGGGGCAGAAATAGACAAATCCACCACAATAGGCAGACAGATGGTTCTGTCACATATGGATCCCAGGAGTATTCCTGCGCATACCTGGATTATAACTGGAGGCTATTAAGACCTGGCCACTTCCTCAAGGTCTTAAGGCCATACAAAGATTTGTAGGTTTTGCGAACTGTTACAGAAAGTTCATAAAGACCAAGTTGACAAAAAAGGGTATCAACCCACATGAATGGGGTCCCGAGGCCTTGCGGCCTTCAAAACGTTTATGGAAGCCATGTGACCAATCACTGCCTTTCATAGTTGAAGTGGATGCATCTAAATCAGGGGTTGGTGCACTCCTCTCCCAAAGGAAGACACACAATGATTCTCTCCATCCGTGTTGTTATTTCTCCAAAATATTATGAGATGCAGAGAGGAACTATGATGTAGGGAACAGGGAACTGTTATCCATAGTTCTGGATTTTAAGGAGTGGAGACACCTCCTGGAGAGGTCCAGATACCCCATCTTGGTTTTTACAGACCATAACAACCTCTCCTATATAGCAGAGACCAGATGGCTATCCTCTGGCCAAGATAGGTTGTCCTTGTTCCTATCACTTTTCCAATACAGCATAACGTATAGACATGTATATCGCAACACCAAGGCGGATGCCATATCCATGCAACATGAGCCATTAGAAGCTGGTCCTACTCCCCCTGAACCCATAGTCCCTCCCGCAAACATTGTTGCAGCTACCCACCTCGTGATCTCCTCCCTCTTCCTCGATAAGATAAAAGGTTACCAAAACCAAGCACAACCAGAAAAACCCACTGGTTTATTGTTCGTACAGGGAAGAGACAGGAGAAATGTTATGGCATTATATCACAGAGCAAAGACAGCGGGTCATGCAGGCATCAACAAAACATATAAAATCATAACAAGACAGTTTTGGTGGACTTCTGCTGGACCTGATGTTAAGGAGTATGTAACAAGTCTGTACTCAATCTAAGTCCCCTACAAGCAAGCCACCCGGTCTTCTTATGCACCTTTTGGCACCCAAGACACCTTGGACACACCACTCTATAGATTCTATAGTGGACCTTCCCCCCTATGAAGACCATTCAGTCATTTTAATGGTGACCGACAGATTCTTCGAAATGGCTCACTTCATTCCGCTGAAGAAGCTCCCTTCTGCTGTGCAACTGGCTGAGGTCTTCGCAAAGGACGTGTTCAAGCTAGATGGTATACCAGCAGACATAGTCTCTGATTGGGGTCTGTAGCGGGCCTGCTGGCAACTCGCCTGGGTTGCCCTTGTTTGTCCACGTCTTGTCCCTGGAAGGAAATCAGTTATAGTACGAAGAGACCCATTTCCTACCCAGTAACCAGACGACACACAGTCCTGGGGGTACAACAACAATTTTATTGGCCACACTCAGCTTTATACTTTTCCCATATAAGGGGTGGATCACACACAATGACAATGTCCCCTCCCAGGATCCTCCCCCTCCCGCGGGTTGCATAACAGAACCAGGACCCCAATCCCTTTGACTCCTGCTCTCATGCCAGGATCTTCCCCCTCCCAGTGGCCTGTGCGTGTGACAGGAACTCCAATCCCTTTGTCCCCAGTTCCTGCCACCCATCTTCAGGGTTTCCCACCTCGAGGGAACAGGGCTCTTTATTCCATGAACCTCTGTACCTGGAAGTACCAGCACGGGAAAGTTTCCTGCCTCTGTGACTGCCAGCCACAGAAAGTCCACCAAACTGCCATTGTCCCCAAGAGAGTGTCCACACCAATCTCAAGGACCCCCAGAACGGTAACTGCCTCCGCTCGTGGGGTATCTGGGTGAAACCAGGCAAGGGAAGTGTCTCTTTTCGAGACACCAATGCCCCCTCTGGAAACCGTTCATCTATATGAATGGCAACCTCCCAGGGAAACACTCATTAATAACTTCCCTTGAGGTTTCACACTTATGTTGCAAAGCTCTCCCTTAACGAACAAGCCAGCATACACAGACTGATCCCAACGGATCAGCTAGTGAATGTCTGGGGAAGTGCTCATGGATCACTTGTTCAGGACGGTCTCTCTTATTAACCCATCGGCATTGCCTTTTTGCTTACCAGGTCTGTAATGGATGGTAAAGTCATAAGATTGTAGGGTAAATCTCCATCGCAACAGCCTGGCATTGTCCCCTGAGACCCAGTTAAGCCATACCAGCTGGTTGTGATTCGTGAGCAGGGAGAATTGCTGTCTGTAGAGGTAGGGCTGTAGTTTTTTGAGGGCCCACACCACTGCCAGGCATTCCTTCTCGATAGCAGCGTAGCTTACCTCCCTGAGGAGTAGCTTCCTGCTGTGGTAAGCCATAGGGTGTTCGCTGCCATTGTCGCCAACCTGGCATAGCACCGCTCCTAACCCAAACATGGATGCATCTGTGTGAACGAGAAAATGTTTTCTGGGATTAGGAGTAGCCAGGACAGGGGCATTCACCAAGGCATTCTTGAGGGCTTAGAATGCCTGCTTACACTCTGGGGCCCAGTCTACCTGTCAGGGGCAATGTCTTTCGGGTGAAGTCGGAGAGGGGCTTAGCTAGGGCCCTGTACTTTGCGACAAACTTCCTGTAATAACCAGCAGTCCCAGGGAAGGCCATCACTTGGACATTAGTGTGGGGACTGGACTAGTTAGCTACTGCCTCAATTTTGGCTGGCTCAGGCTTTTGGGACCCACACCCAACCCGGTGTCCTAGGTACTGCACCTCTGCCATCCCTAGGTGGCACTTGCTGGGTTTTACGGTCAACCCTGCCTCCCTAATTCTGTCTAGTACAGCTTCCACTTGTACTAGATGCAGCTCCCACTGTCGCTGTATATGGCGATGAAATCCAGGTATGCGCAGGCATACTCCTGGAGGCCAAGGGAAAATGGAGCGTTAAAAGTGAGACAGAGTTGTCACAACTAACAAGGCCCAGTGGAGCGCTAGTATAATAAAATACAACTTACCCTTATAATAAGGGACACATATGTGTATATAGAGATATCTAGGGAAAAAGATAAATTGAAAAAATTGGTGCAGTATGCTAAGGACTAAATGTTCAAAAGGAGCTTAAGTTGTGACAAACTCACATGGTAAAGAGCCTGGAATGGATAGGCTCAAATCACAACTGCAGAGGTATTTAAAGTGAATACCCAGCCTTCTTCTATGTTGGTTTTCAAATCCTCAAAGAAACAAACAGAAGGACAGAATCCTGGTGTAATATCCTTTGGACCAATACAATAATGTAAATAAATAAAGGTACTTGCTCACCTTGTTGAGAGCCAATCAACACTGGGTACTGTGCCTTTAAGAGGGCACAACTCTTCTTTAACAGCAGGAAATGATAGTTCAAGGAATTTATAAAAATAAAATCAATTTATTATATAAACATAAATAATAAATAAAATGCCATTAAACAATGGTCAATATAAAAATAAGTCCTTGCTATCCGAGACGCGTTTCACCTTCTGTAAAGGCTTTTTCAATCGGTTCCCTGCTGCTCATACTTCCCATTTTAAATCACGAAAGATGTCTCCTCATTGGTCCTGATACTCTTCTTTACCCGCCATAAATCATCCAATCAGCGTAAAATTCTCCAATTTCTTCATTATTGATTCATACGAAACCAGAAGTGACATATCGCAATGTCCGCGACGTCACTTCCGGTATTTCTCGATCTCCATTTTCAGTGCTGGCAATAGCCAGCCAGTTGTTATATCGTCCATAAATTCAATATAAATTACACCATAAATGAAAGAAAAGAGGAGGGAAAGAGAGGGGAGTCAATCAATCAAGCAATGTAGATATAAGTTACATTATATAGTTATTGCTCAACATCTATTCAAATAGGATGACTTTCCCACACTTAATAATTACTTCTAAAATTCTAAAAAGCTGTATATACTTAATCACCCAATAGTTAATATATTTAAACAATATAGTGGTCAATATTGCTATTAGCCAGAAAGATGTGGAAGGGCTGAGAGAAAAAAAAAAAAAGGGGAATTATTTTATAAAAAATGACAAAGTTCGAAATCATTATTCAAACCTTTAGGATGTAAAGTATCCAATTGGAATATCCATTTCATCTCAGCCCTTCCCATCTTCCTCACCAAGTAATCACCTCTCCAATCCAAAAAATTTTCTGGATGCCCATAAATAGCATTTTTTTAGGATCGCTATTATGCATATTTTTCAAGTGAAGTGATACATTGTGTTTAATGAATCCATTTTTTACATTTCTAACGTGTTCCTGTATCCTCACTTGAAGGGGACGCATAATGCGGCCAATATATAAAAGGCCACATGGACACGTCAGCATGTAAATCACCCTTTTAGTGTGACAAGTAATAATGTCTTTTATTTTATAAATTTTTTTAGGGTTTCGTGCATCTGAAAATTCCCAAATTGGTCTCTTAGTATTATTGGTATTTTTGCAAGCACCACAGACACCACAACCGTAGAAACCTTTGGATTCATTGAATGGGTTCAACATCTCCTTTATCCTATTAGAGTTATTATTAGAGAGACTATTTCTCAAATTGGATACTCCTCTATAAATGACTCTAGGACGTTCTGGTAGGAAACTATTGAGTTTCTCGTCACTTTTAAGAATGGGCCAATGTTTACGAATTACTTTTTTAACTAAATTGCTTTGGACATTAAAATCACAAATAAAAGCCAATTCATTGTCTGTAGAGGATACTGTTTTTTCTTTATATTTTAGAAGGCTCTCTCTCTCTTTGGTCATTATTTCATCATAGGCATTATCAAGTAGTGATTTACTGTACCCTTTATCTGAAAAATCTGTCATAATTTTCTGTGTCTGTTCTTGAAACATAGTGACATCGGTACAGTTACGTCTAACTCTCAGTAATTGAGCTTTTGGGGCATTAAGGAGCCAGGGTGAATAGTGACAGCTACTACCTTCGATATAACTGTTCACATCCACCTTTTTGAAAAAAGTATTGGTCTTAATTATATTATTCTCAATAAAAATGTTTAAGTCTAAAAACTCGACTGATTGTTTGCTACTGTTTCTAGTGAGTTTGATACCCCAATCATTGTTGTCTACATGTGAAAAAAATAGATCAAGGGATTCACTATTGCCCTTCCAAATAAAGAAAATATCATCTATGTAACGATGATAGGACATAGAAACATAGAAACATAGAATGTGACGGCAGATAAGAACCATTCGGCCCATCTAGTCTGCCCAATTTTCTAAAAACTTTCATTAGTCCCTAGCCTTATCTTATAGTTAGGATAGCCTTATGCCTATCCCATGCATGCTTAAACTCCTTTACTGTGTTAACCTCTACCACTTCAGCTGGAAGGCTATTCCATGTATCCACTACCCTCTCAGTAAAGTAATACTTCCTGATATTATTTTTAAACCTTTGTCCCTCTAATTTAAGACTATGTCCTCTTGTTGTGGTAGTTTTTCTTCTTTTAAATATAGTCTCCTCCTTTACTGTGTTGATTCCTTTATATATTTAAATGTTTCTATCATATCCCCCCTGTCTCGTCTTTCCTCCAAGCTATACATGTTAAGATCCTTTAACCTTTCCTGGTAAGTTTTATCCCGCAATCCATGAACCAGTTTAGTAGCCCTTCTGAACCCTCTCTAAGGTATCAATATCCTTCTGAAGATACGGTCTCCAGTACTGTGTACAATACTCCAAGTGAGGTCTGTACAATGGCATGAGCACTTCCCTCTTTCTACTGCTAATACCTCTCCCTATACAACCAAGCATTCTGCTAGCATTTCCTGCTGCTCTATTACATTGTCTACCTACCTTTAAGTCATCAGAAATAATCACCCCCAAATCCCTTTCCTCGGATGTTGAGGTTAGGGCTCTATCAAATATCCTGTACTCTGCCCTTGGGTTTTACGTCCAAGATGCATTATTTTGCACTTATCCACATTAAATGTCAGTTGCCACAATTCTGACCATTTTTCTAGTTTACCTAAATCATTTGCCATTTGGCTTATCCCTCCTGGAACATCAACCCTGTTACATATCTTAGTATCATCATCAAAAAGACATACCTTACCATCAAGACCTTCTGCAATATCACTACTAAAAATATTAAAGAGAATGGGTCCAAGTACAGATCCCTGAGGTACCCCACTGGTGACAAGTCCAAGCTTCGAATATATTCCATTAACCACAACCCTCTGTTGCCTGTCACTCAGCCACTGCCTTACCCATACAACAATATTGGAATCCAAACTTAAAGATTGCAGTTTATTGATAAGCCTTCTATGTGCAACAGTGTCAAAAGTCTTACTGAAATCTAGGTAAGCAATGTCTACTGCACCACCCTGATCTATAATTTTAGTTACCCAATCAAAAAAATCAATAAGATTAGTTTGGCATGATCTCCCAGAAGTAAACCCATGTTGTCTCTGATCTTGAAATCCATGTGTTTTTAGATGTTCATCAATCCTATCCTTTAACATGGTTTCCATCACTTTCCCCACTACTGACGTAAGGCTTACTGGCCTATAGTTGCCCGACTCCTCCCTATTACCTTTCTTGTAAATGGGCACAACATTCGCTAACTTCCAATCTTCTGGGACTACACCTGTTAACAATGATTGGTTAAATAAATCTGTTAATGGTTTTGCTAGTACACCACTAAGCTCTTTTAATAGCTTTGGGTGTATTCCATCAGGTCCCATTGACTTATTTGTCTTTACTTTTGACAGTTGAAATAGAACTTCTTCCTCTGTAAACTCATGTGTAATAAATGACTCATTTATCCTTTTTCTCAACTGAGGTCCCTTTTCTTCATTTTCTTCTGTAAATACAGAACAAAAATATTCATTGAGGCAGTCAGCCTGACCTTTATCCTCTTCTACATACCTTCCTTCTTTTGTTTTTAATCTAACTAATCCTTGTTTTACTTTTCTTTTTTCATTTATGTATCTAAAAAATGTTTTATCCCCCTTTTTTACTGACTGTGCTATTTTCTCTTCTGTGTGTGATTTGGAAGCTCTTATAACTTGTTTAGCCTCTTTCTGCCTAATCTTATAGATCATTTTGTCTTCCTCACTCTGGGTTTTTTTATAATTCCTAAATGCTAACTTTTTGTTTTTAACTATTTTGGCCACATCTGCGGAGTACCACAGTGGTTTCTTTATTTTTTTTAATTTTACTGACAAGCCTAATGCAATTTTCTGTTGCCTTCAATAGTGCAACTTTTAAATAATCCCATTTTTCTTGGACTCCATTTAAATTGCTCCAGTCTGATAATGACTCCTCTATCCATATTCTAATTTTAGAAAAGTCTGTTTTTCTAAAGTCTAAAACTTTTGTTTTTGTGTGGTGTGACTCAGTCACTGTTCTTATATTAAACCACACTGACTCATGATCACTGGATCCTAAACTTTCACCTACAGTAACATCTGATACTAATTCTCCATTTGTTAACACTAAATCTAGTATGGCCTCTTTACGAGTTGGCTCCTCAACAACTTGTTTTAGAGACAAACCCAGTAGGGAGTTTAGAATATGTGTGCTCCTGGCACAAGTAGCTAATTTTGTTTTCCAATTTACATCAGGAAGATTAAAGTCACCCATGATGATAACTTCCTCCTTCATTGTCATTTTAGCTATTTCCTCAACTAGTAGATTATCTAACTCTTCAATTTGTCCTGGGGCCTATAAATCACACCTACACGAGTTACTGTGTGATTACCAAATTCTAACGTAGCCCAAACGGACTCTATGTTTGCCTCACTAACTTTTATTAGGCTAGATTTTATGCTATCCTTCACATACAAGGCCACCCTCCCCCTTTCTTGCCTTCCCTATCTTTCCTATATAAAGAGTACCCTGGTATTGCTATGTCCCAGTCATTTTTCTCATTGCACCATGTCTCAGTAACAGCGACTAAATCTACACTATCAGTTGCCATTATTGCCACAAGTTCATGGATCTTATGGGCTTGCACCCCATCTCTGGTCGCCAAAGATGAATAGCTGTTCCCAATAGGACATAAATAGATTGGCGTAACTGGGTGCAAACCTGGTGCCCATCGCCGTTCCACAGGTTTGCAGATAAAATTTCTCATTGAACCAAAAATAGTTATTACGGAGGATCCATTCAATACCCTCTAATATGAAGTCAACTTGGGATTGAGGAAAACTATCTGACTTCTCAAGGAAAAATTTAGTTGCTTCGCATCCTTTACCATGTTGTATAATGGTATAGAGGGAATTAACATCGGCTGTCACTAGCCAATATTCTTCTTCCCATTCGATATCTTTAAGAACTTGAAGAATATTAATGGTGTCTTTCAAATAGCCAACACATTTCCTAACTATAGGTTGTAAGCATTGATCTATATATTGAGAAAGTCTACTAGATATGGACCCAATTCCCGAGATGATAGGTCGTCCGGGTGGTTTAATTAGATTTTTATGAATTTTGGGCAAGTAATAAAACACCGGAATTCGAGGGTACTGTATATTCAAAAACTCAGATTCTTTTTTGTTAAGAATGCCCATTAGTTTACCTTTGTCTATCAGTCTGGTATAGCTTGCCTTAATTTCATTCGTTGGATCTTTATTAAGAATTATATAGGTCGTAGGGTCATTCAACAGCCTATTGGATTCTTCTATGTAGTCAATTCTTTCAATAAGAACAATGCCCCCTCCCTTGTCAGCTGGTTTTATAACCAATGTGTTGTCATTTTTAAAACTTTTTAAGGACTTTCTCTCTTGGAAGGTTAGATTATATTCATTTTTACCAATAGGTTTAATCCGTTTGATGTCTTTCATAACCATTTTCTCAAATGTTGACATCTCATTTGAGATACAGAATTTGGGAAAAAATTGTGATTTTTCTTTTAATTCGGTATGTATAAAGTCATCATTTATTTCAGTAGGAATCGGTCTCAATATCGGATTCTTATGAAAAAAATATTTTAGACACATTTTCCTTTTAAACCTGTTAAGGTCCAGATAGATATTGAATTTATCTAACGTTCTAGTAGGGGCAAATTTTAAGCCCTTTTCAAGTAATGACAATTGGGGTTTTGAAAGTACTCTATTGGTTAAATTAAAGATACCATTATTGAATACTCCTGGAGGCCATCCTATGGAAAATGGCTGGTCCACTATCCTCTGGAAAATGGCTGGGGCAGTATTCAACCCAAATGGCATCACCTTAAATTGGTACAAGCCAAATGGAGTGATGAATGACAACTTGGGGACAGCATCTGCCACCAAGGGAATATGCCAGTACCCCTTGCATAAGTCTATAGTGGTGTGGTACTGGCCCAGAGCCATCCTGTCTAGCTGCTCATCTATAAGAGGCATAGATGAGACCGTCTTGTCGTTGAGCCTCCTGTAGTCCACACAGAACCTGGCAGTCCTATCTCTTTTAGGGACCAGCACGACTGGGGAGGCCCAAGGACTCTGTGATGGTTCTATGACCCCTTGCCAGAGCATCTCTTGGATTTTCTGCAGCATGTTCCTCCTCTCAGACTAGGGGTTTTGCCGTAGGGGTTTTGCCACAGGGGCTGTTGGTCGGGAGTCTCTACCCAGTGGGTGGTTAGTGGGTAGGTTGGAAAATGTCTCTTTCCTTGCCGACAGCATTTCCTGTGTTCTCCTTCCCCTAAGTGGACCTCGTCTATAGACCCTGCCTGAGCCCCTTCCTCCAGGAGGTCGGGCAGGGGAAAACAAATCAAAATCTTCTGAGGTTGGAGCACATATGGCGGCTACATCCTCAGTCTGCTCATGGTAGGGCTTCAGCATATTGACATGCAACAGGCGTTGGACTCCGGTACCCGGACATGGGTCGATCACAGAGGTAGTGTCACATTTCTGTTCCACTACCCGTATAGGCCTGGCCAGGCAGCCTGTAGCCTATCTTGTCGGATGGGTATCAGAATCATCTGCAATAAGCAAGCCTGATTTTGAAACCCCAATACTGGTGTAAGAAACTCAGTGCTCCATCAGCTTATCATCTGCAATAAGCATGCCTGATTTCCAATCCCTAATACTGTTGTAAAAAAAACTTGTTTTTTACTCTCTCACCTTCACCAATCTCTGTACTGCCTCTAATCTCTCCAATATTACTTTACCTCTATCTGAAAACCATCTGCTGACTTTTGACATCGGCATACCTAAGACCCAATCGACACCACTGTCTGAACATCAATCTCACAGAAACCTCCAATGTCTTGACCTAGAGCCAGGGCCGGTGCAAGGATTTTTGCCACCCTAGGCAAAAGTAAAGTTTGCCGCTCCCCCATGTGACATCACAATGCCCCACCCATAATGATCTGCCATGTTAACTAACGTCAGTGCTGCAGTGCCGCCGTGTTTACATTAAAAGGCCTGCAGTGACAGGCTATAGACACCAGAACCACTGCATTAAGGTGCAGTGGTTCTGGGGACTATAGTGTTTCTTTAATGTGAGGTAAATTAGAGATTAGTGCCACGAATACTATACTAGATTGCCTACTTACAACCAGATGAGGATGATGATGGGCTCTAGCTGCAGTCTGGCTCCACTGGTCTGGTGTAGAACAGGCTCTATGGAGGCTGTTTATAACTGTGGTCACAAAAATCAATGTTCTGAGAGAACGGGAAGCAGCTCCATTTTTGGGGGGCCCTTTACACAGCTCAAGGTCTGGGTCCCAGGGTCCACCTTCATGTTCCACCAATGAGTTTGTTCACAGGGGGTGGAGTGTGTAGGGGATGTCCTGATATGTGTGTATTGCATTGTGTGAATCTGTGTTTGTAAGTGTAAGGGCTGCAAGGTGTGTTTCTGTGGATGTACGGGATGCAGTGTGTTCATCTGTAAGGGGTACATTGAGTGTGTGTAAGGGGTGCATTGAGTGTGTGTAAGGAATGCATTGTGTGTGTCTGTGTGTAAAAGGGACGCATTGTGTGTAAGGGTTGCATTGCTTTCTGTGATGCATTGTGTGTGTAATGCATTGTGTGTTTTTCTGTGTGCAAGGGCTGCATTGTCTTTGTGTGTAAGGGGTGCATTGTGTGTGATTGTGTGTGTGTGTGTGATGGATGTCAATCTCCCCCCCCTCTCCCTCCCTTGTCGCTCTCTTCTCTTCTTTCCTCCCCCTCCCCAATCTCATTCCCCCTCCCTCTCCTGTCAATTCCCCTCCCTGCCAATTTCTTTCTCCCCCCATCAATTTCTTCCCCCCCTGTCAATTTCTTTCTCCCCATCAATTTCTCCCCCCTGTCAATTTCCTTCTCCCCTCCTGCCAATTTCTTTCTCTCCCCCGTTAATTTCTTTCTCCACCCCCTGTCACCCCCTGTCAATTTCTTTCTCCCCCTTGTCAATTTCTTTCTCCCCCCTGTCAATTTCTTTCTCTCCCCCAAACCCAAATGACTATTTCACACATTTAACGCTCTTCTTCGCCCTATTGTTCTTTCTCCACCTACTTGACCGCCTCAGACTTTGTAACTCACTTCACTGACAAGATCTCTACTCTCTCACCTTTCTTCTTCCCGTTACAATACTTCCCCTAACCTCACTCCCTCTGCTGTTCTACATTCATTCGCACATACTACAGCGGAAGTGCTTTCTGCTCTGCTCCAGTCCTCTCCTGATCTCTTCCCGTTCCTCTTGACTAGTGTCTCTGACTGCTTCTCTGCTATTTCTAACTGGAATGCTGCCCACTTCCTTAAACTCAACTTGACCAAAACTGAAATTCTGGTCTTTCCTCCTTCAAGTGTTGCTACTCCTGTGTCTGCCTCCCTCCAAGTCAACGGTGCTACCATAGCTCCACCACGCAAGCTCGCTGCCTAGGTGTCCTCTTTGACTCTGACCTCTCCTTCACACCTCATGTTCAGTCTATCACCAAATCCTGCCTCTTTCATCTCAAAAACATTGCGTGCATCCCACCCTACTTAACGCCAGATGTGACTATTGTGCTGTTCCATTCCACTATCCTTTCTCATTTTGACTACTGTAATCCGTTTCTCAGTGGTCTTACATGCTCCCAACTTACGCCGTTACTGTCCAAAATGAATGCGGTGGCAAGGCTCATCTTCCTGTCGGCCCGCAGCGCCCACACCTCACCCTTCTGTCAGTCCCTACATTGGCTTCCTGTAAGATATAGGGCTCAATTTAAAATTCTGGTTCTTTCAAATCTCTACCTAATGCTGCTCCCACCTATCTATTCTCCCTAATACACAAGTATGTCCCGTCTAGGCCCTTACGCTCTGCTGAAGACTTACGTCTATCTTCTGTCCGTACTCCCACCTCTAATGCTCGCCTTCAAGACTTCGAGGGCTGCACCGTTCCTATGGAACTCACTTCCCTCCTCCGTTAGTTGCTCACCCAGTCTCCACTCCTTAAAAAAATCATTAAAAACCCACTCCTTCATAATAGCGTATCAATTAAACTGTTAATAGCTCCCGACTGATATCTCTATTGCAACCGTTATTAGTCTAATACTATTCTTACCTTTTGTGTCACTTTACCCCACTCCCTCTAGCATGTAATCTCATTGAGCAGGGCCCTCAACCCCTCTGTTCCTGTGTGTTCGACTTGTCTGGTTACAACTACATGTCTGTTCGTCCACCCATTGTAAAGCGCTGCGGAATTTGTTGGCGCTAAATAAATATCATAATAATAATAATGCATCCACTCCCCTCTCAGTAAAGTAATACTTCCTGATATTATTTTTAAACCTTTGTCCCTCTAATTTAAGACTACGTCCTCTTGTTGTGGCAGTTTTTCTTCTTTTAAATATAGTCTCCTCCTTTACTGTGTTGATTCCCTTTATATATTTAAATGTTTCTATCATATCTCCCCTGTCTCGTCTTTCCTCCAAGCTATAAAACATTTCAATATAATAATCAGTAGAATAGTTTATCAAAATATCTTTATTAATTACATCAGATGTCTGTTTATCATTTTTAGGGCTATTTTTAATAAAGTCTGAATAAACATGAGAATCACCAAATTTCAACTGGATTGTGGTTGAGATATTTACTAAAAACAAATCAAATATGAAGAACAAATCCAATGGAAAGCACATCACATGTGATACAATTCAACACGAATCCCGTAGAAATCACAGAATTGGCATATTTATCAAATATCACATTTATACCGGATTCATTAAATGAATTAACCTATTCCTTCTCAATATAGCTGGTATTGTGAGGGTTAATAAATTAGTAGGTGGCATTCACACCATTTTCATAACAGCTCGTGAATCAGTTTGCTTCCTTAATTTATTTTAATTAAGTATAATGGACTCTCAAGGAGTTAGCGATCAGAGTGATACATCATTGTTTCTGATTGATTCAAATAATCTTCAATATATAAATAAATAAGTCTCATTGACTTGTTTTTATTTTTTATATTTGCTTTTATTTTACTTAATTTTCAAACCACCAGCAAATTCAAAACAACCAAATTTCAATCATTTAGCTGGAGAATATTATGTTTGAGAATATTACGTTTTCGCATCTATTCAAAAGCTGTCTTAGTAGGCTCAGAAGTTAGTAGATATTATGAATGATGTCTAGATTTTGCCTCCAAATGTCCCTACATTGTTCTGGAATGTTGTTACTACCTGGGCTAATTAGATGCATTTATAGAGAATGATACTATATTATTTCTACATAGGACAGCAGTATACATTGTGACCCCTAGGTGTCACTATAACTGCATAACTGCATCGGAACGTTACTTGTATGCATTTGTAATTCACATAGAATTCCCTAGATGGTTAAATGGCAACAGTCTATGTCAACGCAGTGCTATTATGAAAGCTAAAAGTATGCTAATGTTCACGTTTTACTAATCCGTAATGAGAACACGTGTGTAAATACCTTTTATATTAATAATTGATTTCTTTATTATTCACTTCCCTTCAATCTATCTCATGTTTTCCACATTTCACGGATATTGTACTAAATAGATTAAACACGTTTACATTTTTTTAATATTCAGTAATAAATGAATTTAAAATAAATGTCTGTAAGTGTTTCACAATCTGGGTCCTATATTTCCATGGAAAACAGAGAAGTTAATTTGATACTCTGTCCCAAGAGCCAATGAAAATGACCCTATTTATTGTCATATTTAATCTTGAACAAATATGATAACAATATATATATTTTTAAATTTATTTATTATTTTTGCAGTGTTTAGAGTTACAAACATGCTTGTATTGCCATGACACAAGCTAATATGTAAAAGAGGGTAAACAATATCATGGCTTGCAAGAAACAGCACAATTTTGCAATAAGTTCAGGTTAGGTAGATATGTCTAAGTCTGTAGCTTAAACTAGGCAGGTGATTACGAGAGACACATTAGACATAGTGATTTAGTTCATGAGAGAAATACTATAATAGGACACAGATTAATAGCCAAGCATGTCACGCTAAATTGCACATTATGAACTATAGGATGTCCTGTTAGGGATCCGTGTCTACGGAGGACATGCACATTTTTTTAATAGTTAAGCAGGAGAGATAATTAGAGGAGGGACAAAGAGCTACAATCTTGGTTGTCTGATTATGTAGCTTTGACAGGTGTAGATAAACAATCAGTGAGTGTGCTAAAATGGCTTATGTGCTAAACAAAATTTTTTATTCCACAGAGATGCCGGAGCAGGCAAGGAGTAAGGTAACTCTGTGGTGCCAATCAGCGTGATAGCCCTGCAGAGGCTTTCAGCCCACACCACTTAGTTACTTTGGAGGAGAGTTTTTCTCTTTGGGACACATAGCCAGTAAGAGGACGGCTAGACAATGTCCAGGGGTGGCGTCCCTCCAGCCGGGATATTTGTAGGAGCCAACACCACTGAGCCACGGACGTGGGTGCTCTGCGAATCCGAGGGATTGTGTGAGGTCCTGAGGGTGTGGCGCCAGTGCAGGCCGGTCCGCCCTCCGCTTGTGTGGACGGTGTTTCCTGGGCAAGCCCTTGGTGGCCCTCAGTACAGGTGGGCGTTCATTGGGGGAGATAGGAGTGTGTACGATTTGTGCACGATGTGGATGATGTGGACCTTCCCCACTCTTTTTTCCGATTCTGCTTTGCCGGCTTTGCAAATGAGAAGGTGGGGCTAGCTATGTGTGCCCACAGCCTGGCCCAAAATCTGACAAATATAGCCTCCAGCGAAGTCATTGAGCTGCTTAGGTAGCCGGGTTTGTCGGTAGGTGGATGCAGTGTACCTCGAGGTGCGTGTATGAGTGCGTCCACCATCTTGGGGTCGCTGTACCGTCTAGCGTTTTCCGCCATACTTCGAAGGCCACTGTGCAGCAGGCCAACAGGGACCGGGATTACTTGCACTGGTCCAGGGGGCAGGTGGGGTAGGAGCTTGGGTGAGTAATTTCAGCTTCTGGAGCAGGGAGAGTGGCAGTCTCCCCCAAGCCCTGTCTTAGGAGGCCTCAGCTGTGCGTTTTAGGCTCTCGGTCACGGAGTAGTCCGAGTGTGATGTTTATCGAGTAAGCGGGTTATCCCCTTGGTGATAGAGGCACAAGAAGGTGTGTACAGGCTGGAACCCCTGGTTTAGAGCTGCCAGAGCTCGCTTTCCATGTGTCTGGTCAGCTTGGTAGTCAAGCTCTGCTCCATGATAACAATATTTTACACTTTCATAACTTGTCGAATGATGTTGAAAGCTTCAATAAAAAGTGTTTGCAAATACCCTTGAACAAAGATAAAGTATGACCTTGGAAGAAGCAAGGTTTGGCTTCTAACTTTATCTTTTAGTAGATTCATTGATACAACAGTTCCTTGGCTAGTTTAATAACAGACTGGCTCCTAAAAAGTACAGTACTTGTCTGTTTTTTAAATGCCACAATTATTTGTCAACTTATGGTCAAAGCCGGTTACCATGGGTCCCAGATAAGAAACATTAAAGGTCAATGGAAACTAAAGTAAGAATGAAATGCCTGTTTGAACAAGCTCTGAGGTTGAAACATTTTCAGTTGCGTACTTTAAAAGGTACTTCAGTTATATGTTATTCACTTAAAAGAAAAACTGGATGTATTGAGAAAAATCCATTACTCATAAAACAAATATTCCAGCCCTAATACTTGGGTCTATAAAACAGATCACAAAGTAGTGAATTAACTATTTCTTTATGAGATATTGAAACAAACAGACTGTTAGGGTGATTTGCTGTAGTGTGAATTGTCATTATTATTAGACTTGTACATGCAATTGGAACAAAAAGTGCTATATTTAAGCTGGTATAACTGAAAACAGTGCTGTGCAACAGGGCTATACAAACGCATATAAACCTTTATTTAGAGCCCTATTTTGGGGTCCTAGTATAAATATGTAGTTCCTTTAAGACATAAAATTAAAGAAAAACCATATCATAGTATAGACTGTACGTCAAATGAGATATCAAACTATGAAGCCAAGTCACCACTCACAATTTTTGGAGCAAAGGAATATAGCTCAATTTATGCGCTTTTAAGGTCCGTAAGGTGACTGTGATGAAGTGCCCTTCTCCACTTGTGCCTGGAGAGCACTAATTGCCAGCCTCTTGCCTTGTGACTATGGCCCCTGGGAGAGTTTGCCCTTTAAAAATGTTATTTGGGCATATTGGATTTTATTGCACTGTTTCTGCCCCTTTGATTTCATGGGAGAATGTGCCTCTTCCCCTACCCCTTTTCCAGTCCATCATTCTCCAGCAGGGCATTGTCCCAAGGACACTGCCAGACTAGTTTAAACTGGCTGGTTTGTCCCTCCTCAATCTCTCATCAGCCCTTGCAAAACTTTAACCCCATGGCAAATTTACTCTGTTAGTGGGATCTGAGCGCTGTTCACCTGTATTTGGTGCTCAGATCCAAGCTATCTGGGGATAGATTAAATGTGGGGGTTCTGTGTAATATAATAGGAATTATGTAGTTTAATGTATGTTTATGTATTTTTACTGTTAGTGTAAAATGGAGATATTTTCCGTACCTGGAGATAATTGAGTTTATTGCAGTGCCTTAAGACAATTATCTCCAGGATAGAGGGGAGGGATTTTACTGTGTATGTGAGAGTGTTATTTTGTTAATTAGTGTTCCCATTGGTTTGTGTCCCTTTTGTTACAGTTTACCACCAGGTCCAGGGGGTGTGCCTCTAGCCTGAAAACATGCATAAAAGAAAGTCATTTGGTACTCATTAAACAGATCTTCTTGACCCTCAATACATAGCCTTGTCTCGTTATTGGAGGGAACTGCTATAATCACACTGGGGATTTCTATGCTCTGCATACTCCCTTGAACTTTAATCACTTAGCTCTTCTAAGAGCTGTTCCTAATCCGCTCTCCTGGAAGAGAGGTCTTCCCCACACAGTCCTGGATGTCAGAGGTTCATACAGGGTGGAAGGAAGAGGTCTTTCCCACACAGTCCTGGAAGCCTGATCCAGGGTAAAAGGAATATGGCAAGACTACCAGTTAAGCTACGGCGGTTGTGGAGTCTGTGATGGTTGTGGTGTCCGGTGCAGTGCTTGTGGTCCTTGGCGCAAGCTAGGAAGCATCCATCAAAGGAAGGTACTCAGTTGGAGTATGGGTGATCCGTTACAGCGACCCTTTCCCTTCTTTCTGAGATTTTCTAAATTTTCTTATCCTATGTGATATTATAAGAAAGAACAAATATGGTGCAATATTGTAATTCTCCTTTAAGTGGTAAGATTTGAAGATAAATAGTACTCATAAACCCAGAGCCTTCCAGATAGGCTCAAATCAGATAGAGTGTGTGGTTAAGGACCATATTCCTTCTTTGTAAAAGCAGGAAAGACTGCCGTAGGTGTGTTGATAAAAAATGTGCACTTTATTTAACTATAAATATACATATATATATATATATATATATATATATATATATATATATATATATATAAAAATATATATATATAAAATATAAAAATCTATGATAAAATACAAATTAAAAAAAAAACACACTAATTTGGCAATAAAAGTCCATTAATGGAGAGTCCTATGCTCACAAATCCCAGGACTACTTTTTTAAATTTGGAGAAAGTTTTTTTTGGCTGTGGCCAATGTTTGGTATGTAAAAGAACAGAAAATAAAAAAAAGGCATTTGAAACAATTCAAAACTAAAGAAGGGAAAGAATACCCCATCAAGGAATTTATAACATGCTATTCTAAAAATTTAATATACCTTATGCAATGCCCGTGTGACTTATGTTATATAGGAAAAAACCACCCGAGCCCTACACACAAGAATAGAGGAACATGGCTGCAATATTACGAAAGGTTTTGAGAAACACAGTGTTTCTCTCCACTATAAAGAATTTCATAACAGCGAGTTTAAATGCACTGTATTCCTAGGTATTAATAAAGTAGAAAAAGATTGGAGAGGAGGGAATTTTAACACGAAACTAAGTAAACGAGAAATGGAATGGATTTTTAGTTTAAATACCCTGATCCCAAACGGATTAAATGCCAATTCTGAGATGTGCCATTTTTTAACTTAGTCCACCCTTCCTTATTTACGTTCGAACACCTGTCCCTGATGTTTTATCATTGATTCTTATTTTTAGTGCTATACTAGCCCTAGCATTTTTATGTTCATTTACCCCTCTCCCCCCTCTGTTTCTATGCTTTCTGTTTTAACCCCTTTAGACCGAAGGACGTACAATTACGCCCTATTTTAATTGTACGCCCTCCGGTTTTTGTTAACTTACCCGGTCGCCGGCGGTCCCAGGGAGCCTCCCCGCGGCAGATCCTTCTCCTCCGGTGACCCCCGGCCATGTGAGAGTGGGGTCCTAGCGAGGGTAGCTGCCTCCTGCATTGCCAGCAGGGGGACTGCCTGTAATGACAGGTGGTCCCCCTGCTGGCTGAAAAAAAAAAAATAATTTAATTTATTAGTGTAAAAATAAATAAATATATACTTAGATCATATATATATATATATTATATATATATATGATACACACATATATACATATACACACATACACTGTCTAGGTGTATTTTACTATTAATATATATATAATTATATATATATATATATATATATATTAATATCAAATTACACGTAGACTGATACTGATTAAATATATATATATATATAATTATTGTTATATATATATTTATATATAATATAAAAAAATTAAATATGTAAATATGTTAAAAAATAAAATTAAAAAAATTATTTAAAAAAATTATTAAAAAATATATAGATGTGTGTTATTTCGTTCTAACTGTATTGTGATAATATATATATATATATTTATATCAAAATACACGTAGAACAAAATAATATATATATCTACATACATAAATATATACGTATATATCACTATATATATACCTATATATAAATAAAAATATTTTAAAAAAATTATATAGATATACACATATAGATTCACATACGTATATATATATATATATATATATACATATATTAATTCTACATATATATTTATGTAATATTTTTACATAATTAGGTATCTTAATTAATTACAATTAGCGGGACCTATCTGACAACCCATGCCGAAAGTAAAGGGAATTTAATTTGCTAGCACTATATTTAACCCTATAACTTTCCAAGACAGCATAAAACCTGTACATGGGGGGTACTGTTCTACTCGGGAGACTTCGCTGAACACAAATATTAGTGTTTCAAAACAGTAAAATGTATTACAACGATGATATCGCCAGTGAAAGTGACGTTTTTTGCATTTTTCATGCACAAACAGCACTTACACGGACGATATTATTGCTGTGATACTTTTTACTGTTTTGAAACACAAATATTTGTGTTCAGCGAAGTCTCCCTAGTACAACAGTTTGAAACTATGGATAGCTCTATGGTAGTAACAGACAATGAAACTAAGGATAGCTCCATGGTAGAATCAGACTCTAAAACTAAGGGTAGCTCCATGGTAGAAGCAGACTCTGAAACTAAGGATAGCTCCATGGTAGAAACAGAGTCCAATACTAAGGATAGCTTTGTGGTAGAATCAGACTCTGAAACTAAGGATAGCTCCATGGTAGTAACAGACAATGAAACTAAGGATAGCTCCATGGTAGTAACATACTCTGAAACGAAGGATAGCTCCATGGTAGAAACAGACTCTGAAACTAAGGATAGCTCCATGGTAGAAACAGACTCCAATACTAAGGATAGCACCATGGTAGTAACATACTCTGAAACTAAGGATAGCTCTATGGTAGAAACAGACTATGAAACGGACTCCAATACTAAGGATAGATTTGTGGTAGAATCAGACTCTGAAACTAAGGATAGCTCCATGGTAGTAACAGACTATGAAACGGACTCCAATACTAAGGATAGATTTGTGGTAGAATCAGACTCTGAAACTAAGGATAGCTTCATGGAAGAAGCATACTCCAATACTAAGGATAGCCCTGTGGTAAAAGCAGACTCTGTAACGAAGGGTAGCTCCATGGTAGTAACAGACAATGAAACTAAGGATAGCTCCGTGGTGGGTCGGGAGTAAGTGAAGATGGGAGGTGTAAATGAAGGAGGGGGGGAAGTAAGTGGGGGGTAAGGAAGATGGGGGGTAAATGAAGGAGGGGGAGTAAGTGAAGATGGGGGTGTAAAATGAAGGAGGGGGGAGTAAGTGAAGACGGCAGTGAAAATGAAGCAGGGTGTGTAAATGAATGAGGTGGGGGAGTAAGAAGAGGGGGTGTAAATGAAGGAGGGGAGTAAGTGAAGATGGGAGTAAGTGAAGGGGAGGCGGAGGTGGAAGAGGATTGGGGGAGTAGGGAAGATGGGGGTGTTAATGAAGGAGGGAGGTAAGGAAGATGGGGGAGTAAGTGAAGATGGGGAGAAGGGAAGAAGGGGATGGGGAGTAAGGGAAGATGGGGGGTAAGTGAAGATGGGGGTGTAAGTGATGGGGGGAGTAAGTGAAGATGGGGGGAGTAAGTGAAGATGGGGGAAGTAAGTGAAGCAGGGGGGTGTAACAGAAGGAGGAGGAGGGGGAGTAAGAAGAAGAAGGGGGTATGAAAAACGGTGGTAAGAAGAACAAGGGGGGAGTAAGAAGAACACAAGGAGGAGGGGGGAGAGTAAAAGTGAGGAGAAGGGGAGATGAGGAGAAGGGGGGGACTGAGAAGAACACAGGGAGGGTGGGTGGTGAGGAGAACACAGGGAGGGGGAGGTGAGGAGGACACAGGGAGGAGAGGACACTACGCGCACACACACACACAATGCATCCCTATACATACACAGAAACACACAATGCATCCCTACACACACAGAAACACAACATGCTTCCCTTACACACAGAGAGACATACAATGCATCCATTACACACACACAATGCAACACTTACACACAAAGACAATGCATCCTTTATGCATACAAACACAGATTCACACAATGCATCCCTTACACACAACCAGAAACACACAATACATCCCTTATGCACAAATACACACTGCTTCCACTACACACAAACACACGGCATCACCTGCACAAACTGGTAACCCTATACACTACATACCATAAGCACACATATTAGATCCTCTACAATAACACATAACACATCCCCTACACACTCCACTCCCTGTGAGCGAACTCATGGGTGGGTGGAACATATAAGTGGACTTATGAGTAGGCCTTGTGGGCATACTCACCGTCAGGCCCTAGGGCCCAGACCTTGAGCTGTGTAAGCGGCCCCCCAAAAAATGGAGCTGCTTCCAATTCTCCCAGAACATTGAATTTTGTGACCACAGTTGCAAACAGCCTCCAGAGATCCTGTTCTACATCAGACCAGTGGAGCCAAACTGCAGCCCATCATCATCCTCATTTGGTTGTAAGTAGGCAATCTAGTATATTATTAGTGACACTAATCTATAATTTACATTACATTAAAGGGACACTATAGAACGACTGGAGCTTAATGAAGTGGTTCTGGTGTCTATAGCCGGTCCCTGCAGGCTTTTTAATGTAAACACACACTGTGGGCAGCACTGGCGTTAGTTCGTATGGCAGCTCATATAGGTGGGGCATTGTGATGTCACATGGGGGGGCGGCAAATACAGCTGTTCCCCATGCAGCCACAGGTGCCACTGTGCTGGGAGATTGTGATTACTCTTCACTTCCTCCCAGCTTACAGAGCAGCGCATCGGAGAGAGAGAGGAGGAGGCATGATTTAATCTTACAACAAATCCAGTAAGCAAATCTTTATAAATTTGGGTGGGATCAGCTCTGTTTGCACAGTTTATTGGTGTTTACTCTGATGTCTGTATTAATATTGAGGGATTTCTAAGTAGTAACATCAGTGTGTGTCAGCAGGGCCAGCCGTTGGGGTGTGCACGCTGTGCGGTCACGTAGGGTGCCATCACAACAGAGGCGCCCGGCGGACAACACAGCTCACAAGTTGGGGACACCAGCCTATTCAATTTAAACGATTCGCTGGTGGTCCACTGGTGCACCAGCAGTAGGTGCAGTCAGATTATAGCCTCTCCCTCGTGGTTCCGGCGCTCAGTTAGTGAGTCAGAGCACACGCTCAGAGATTCTCAGCCTGCGCTTTGACAACATTGAAAGTCAGAGCCGTGAAGGAGCGGGTATGGCAAAGAGCTAGTGATTAGCATAACATCAATATCCGTTATAAAACCAGGAAAAGGTGGGCACCATTGCACTGATTTGGTGGTGCAATGGGCCACTTGACTGATTTTGCCCCCCAGGCCTAAGGCTGCCAGCCCTCCCCTGGAAGATACCCAACTACAATAGACTTGTGCAATGACAGTCCCCATGTCAGGCTTCATCACCGAGTTTGGCTTCTACAAATTTAGGGTCCTGCCATTCTGGATGAAGAGTGCCCCAGCCACCTTACAAAGGATTGTGGATTGGCTCGTCTATTTCCTCCAGGATTATGCCTTGCATACATGGACAACATTGCATTCTTTAGCTCCACGTGGGAAGAGAACCTAGGCCATATTAGTGCTGTACTAGATTTGATTAGAAAAGTTGGCTTAACTCTGAAACCAGCAAAGTGTCACATAGGGATGACAGAAGTACAGTACCTATGGCACTAGGTGGGGTGTGTGATGCAGCAGCCATTAAAGGCCAGGCCCAGGATTTTACCATACATTACTGCCCAGGTAAACAACACGGCAATGCCAACAGGTTATCCCACCAGACTGAACTCGAGAAGTGACCGTGAGCACCCCGGACATCCCCAAGCTGACCTATGGGGACCAGGCGGTGTCTGTTGGACTATTTGCT
>OW240920.1:682696-693257 GCA_933207985.1 Pelobates cultripes
ACATTACCATCACCCCCCACACCATCACCTCCCTGTCACCATCACCTCCCAGTCACCATCACCCGCCTCTCACCATCACCCGCCTCTCATTCTCACCATCACCCCCCCCATACACACAACACACTTCAAGCAGCTACCCCATACACATAGAGTCTCAGAAAAAAACGCAAACATGCTCACAGAGACATACATTCACACACAAGGATATTCTCTGTCAGAAACACTCTCAGGCACATACACAGGTAAACTGTGCATCAATGTGTATATGTGCCACTTTTTTGTTAGTGGGGCCTCATGTTTGAGTTTCGCCTAAAGCCTCATAAAGTCTAGAGCCGCCTCTGGGTGTCCCAATAGCTTGCATTTAAAAAAAACAAAAATTTTTTGGACTGTAATATAATAGCAGTCAGCTTCCTCCACGCGTGTGCATTTCAGGGCCTGCCAGGGCACAGTGTCACACCAGTGCAACGCATATCTAGTGTAACAGTAGTGTACATTTAAAAAAAAAATTTTTATTTGACTGTAATAGATTGAATAGCAGTTAGTTGTCTGCAAGCGTGTGTGTCAGGCCTTCAGCGTCTACTCTGCCAACTTCTGCCACTACACAGTGCCACTCATATCTGTTGTCATAGTAGCTTGCACGCATAGTACCACTAATCGAAAAAAAAATGACAGGTAGAGGCAGGCCACTCCGCAGGGGCCGTCGTGGTCGTGGTGCTGTGATTCCCTTTGGCCCTAGAATAATGCCCAGTGTTCAGAGGCCACATACCCTGAACTCGAAAAGTTCTGAGGACATAGTTGACTGGCTAACACAGGACACCCAATCTTCTACAGCTTCCGCTCGGAACCTTGACGCACCATCCTCCTCCAGTGAGGTGGGGGGAGGCTGAGGGTGGTGAGGCTGGTGGGTGGAAGGCTGAGGGTGGTGAGGCTGGTGGGGGGGTGGGGAGGCTGTTAGGGGGGAGGCTGAGGGTGGTGAGGCTGGTGGGGGGGAGGATGAGGGTGGTGAGGCTGGTGGGGGGGCGGGGATGCTGGTGGTGGGAGGCTGAGGGTGGTAAGGGAGTCTACCTTCTCTTCCCTGGTGGTCCAGTGGCCACTTCTTCCGGTCTGCAGCTCAGTGTTATATCGCGAGACCATCAGAGCGTTGCCGTGGTAACCCGCGGCAACACTCTGATTGGCCAATTCTCGCGAGACACATGGTCTGCAGCTCTGCTCACTGCGGAGCTGCAGACCTGTGTCTGCGATGGTGGCCGAGCAGCCAGGAGGGGCTTCGCACCCTGCGGCATACCGGGCAAGCCGCCGGGCCCCCTCCTGGTGTCAGGTCCTCTGTCACTGACCGAGGACCTGACACAGTCTTCCATAAGGCGGTTTAGGCGGCCAGCGCAAGGCCTTAGGCGGCCGCCTAAACCGCCTAATTAGAGAGCCGCCTCTGCGGTTGTTTGCGGTGCGTTAAACGGGGAGTTTGGTCTGTCACTGTGAAGCGGGCATAAACCTTACACTACCTGATCGATAAAACATCATACCTGATGTTTTAAAGCACGTTATTCCAAACAATTTAGGAATGTTAGGTGATTTATGCCCTTTATGGATTAAAACCAGACTCTGCATCAACTATGTAATTTTCCATGGGAGTTTTGCCATGGATCCCCCTCCGGCATGCCACAGTCCAGGTGTTAGTCCCCTTGAAACAACTTTTCCATCACTATTGTGGCCAGAAAGAGTTCCTGTGGGTTTTAAAATCTGCCTGCCTATTGAAGTCTATGGCGGTTCGCCCGGTTCGCCCGTTCGCGAACATTTACGGAAGTTCGCGTTCGCCATTCGCAAACCGAAAATTTTATGTTTGCGACATCACTATTGATAAGCCTTCTATGTGCAACAGTGTCAAAAGCCTTACTGAAATCTAGATAAGCAATATCTACTGCACCACCCTGATCTATAATTTTAGTTACCCAATCAATAAATCAATAAGATTAGTTTGGCATGATCTCCCTTAAGTAAACCCATGTTGTCTCTACATCCTCTTTTAAAGAGTAACAGTATATATGTTAGGGCTATATTCAGTGGTCGATGCTAGTGGGTCAGGGCGCATGGTGTTTGAGCCTTATCTTGTGTGCCTCGGACAGTCTCTGCAAGAAGGCGTTGGAGTCCCCTGTGATTGATAGGGTAAGAGCTGCATCTCATTGAGTCACTATTAGGGAACCATATGCTCCTCAGTTGTACTTGATCAGAGACAGTTGTCTTTGTTCCATTGATATAGTAAATGGTAGATCCCCATAGACAGCCCTAAAATTGTACATTTTCCAGTTCTCTGAAGTGGTTCATGATGGCGGTTTGGAACGCAACATCAGTTGTTACCACTATGTTGTCTATTGGAACTCCATGTGGTGCAGCAGCAGCTTTGCATACTCTGAAAGTGGCTGTTATTAGTGCTCAAAACTAATAACTTGAATTCCTTTAATTCTTATTGAAGCTCGGAGCCTTTGAGTGAAGGGCAGCCGTGCATCTCCTCCAACATTCTCTGGGACACCTCTCAGGCATATATATTGTGTCTATGTGCCTGGTTTCAAGTAATGTGACAGATCTGGAAAGCATTTGCACCTACTGGGACAGGCTGTCTACTTGAGTCTGGGTGTTCTGCAGCTTTCTCTTCTGGGCACTTTCTTTAGCTTCCACTGCATCTAGTTTTTGTCTTAGGACTCCCATCTCCGTTTGCGCCTCCAGGTGGTCGGACTTCCAGACCTTCCTCAGATCTGTAAGAGACTTTTTAATATCTCCATTAGTGGCCGGTGAAGAGTCTTTGTCGTAGTCTGAGTCCTGAAAAAAAAAGTGCCGCTCAAGGAGAGGTAAGCTTCTTGTTAGTTAGTTTGCCTCTGTATGATCCCTCTGAGGGCTCCTCCTCAAACCGCGCTACAGTCACCATCTTGGTTGAGCTTGACGAAGCGGGTCTCTCAAAAGACAGTCTGATATCAGGAATTGTCAGGGTGTCAGGGTAATCAAATCGCTTGTCCTTGAATCTCATGTTGTCTCTTACTTAGCTTTTGGGTCTATTTTGCGCCTAGTATTTCGAAGTCCGGATGGAGATCCACAAGAACACATCTGTGGTGTAACTTAGTTAGCCATGACCACCCTAAAATAAACTTTTAAAATATTTTTTCATACAAAACCACCTGAACATGCATAAAAGGGGTCCTGCTGTGGCCAATTCATGCAATACACAAGATCCAACACACTCGCTCATCCACTATACAGCTCAGTATAGTTGTTTTTGTTCTGTTTTTTTAAACACCTAATCTAAGCAAAAATAATGGGGTTTAGTTACATGATCATACATTTCATAAGCCTGTCACAATGTTAATGTACCCCATTCTTGGCAGGTCCTACTCTGACAGCCTAATGTCTTCTTTGACGGTAGAAAGCACAGCAAGCTGTTTTTTTCCGGCTTTAAACGATCCACAGCATCTATGCATTTCGTCTCTGAATTCATCAAGACTAAATACAGAGCACATACGCTGTCATTTATATCCAGAACACTGGGTATTCAAAGGCTCCTGTAAAAACATGGTATGGATCCCTAGAGTACACTAAAAACTAATGTGTTCTAAACCAACATATTTCATACAAAACATAAACATTTTATTATTAATATTATTAATTTAATAAAAAGTAAAAAAACTTTATTACAAACATTTAATATAATAAACCTCAATAAATCTGAAAAAAATACATAAATAAACAAAACCTTATTCAACTCAAAATGGTTTCTATAAATATATAAATATATATATGTGTAACAGATCACCTGGCACCCCGACTGGGTACCTCCGTTGACGGATGCTCCTAGCATTTCCCGAGGACGCCAAGCACTCCACCAGAGACCATAACCACCATAGACCACATGAACCGCCGCAGCTTGATTGGGGTCTCGCCTTCTCCTAACCTACCCTGGACCAACTACAAGGCTCCACGTTCCAGTGGGTGAACCTCTCTTTCCCCAGAGAGTGAAGCAGGGCAGGAACAAGCTCCTAGAAGAGCTTAGTGATTATCCAAGAGAGTGTGAAAAGCATAGGAATCCCTTGTAGCTGTTTCCCCCAATAAGAGACAGGACTCTAAATTGGGGGTGAAGCAGAACTGGTTTAATGAGCACAAAGGCATTTCTTATATACAGTTTTCCCCACAAGGTCCACCCACAACATATCCCCTACATCCCCGGATAGCCCTGATCTGGGTGAACAACATATCCAAAAATCACCCAGATCTGAGCAGGTGTTCAAAAGTTTTATGGAAGTCACATTTGACCAACCTCAAGCATGGCTTTCATGCCCAAAATAGTTCCACAGATTTAGGCTGTGCGGACGGTCTGTCTTCTCCTCTATCCTGCAGATAATTGGCTTAAGTAGCTGTGGTAACTTAATTATCTCCAGGCAGGGCCGGACTGGAAAAAAAATTAGGCCCGGGCATTTTTCAATCAGAGTGGCCCCCTAAGAAGGGGCCAGAGAGTGTGTGTTTTGTCATCACTAATGAAAAGCACGCCCCCTCTCAAAGTGAGCACGTTGGTTCAATGCGCAGAGCTCCGCTGAAGAACTCTGGCATTAAAAAAAGGCCCTGTATTTGTTCTGCACAGTGCAAGCAAATTAAATAACATGCTTGCGCTGTGTTTGCTTTTAAATTGTCTCTGGTGTCTCCACAAGTGGGATACCAGAGGACAAAAGGGCCAGGAAAGTGCATGGTGCATATGTTTGGAGCCTGCTTGTGATATTGCGTGTGTGTAGAGTGTGGTGTGGTATTGTGTAAATAGGTCAATTTCATTTGTGTTTGTAGTGTAATATGTGTGGCTAGGGGCTGTAGAGAGTGTGTGTATAGGGGGCAAAGTTTTATAGGGGATGTAGCGAGTGTGTGCATACGGGCTGAAATGTGTGTGTATAGGTGACGTAGTGTGTGTAGGGGTTGTAGAGAGGGTGTGTTTAGAGAATGTTGTATGTGTTTGCTGACAAGGAATGTAGTGTGTGTGTGTGTGTAGGAGATCTACTGTGTAAAGGACCCAGTGTGTGTGTGTGTGTGTGTGTGTAGAGGATTAAGAGTGCATATAGGGTAAGGGATCTAGCGTGTATCTGGAGCGTAATGTGTGTAGTGGTGCAGTGTGAGGGGTGCTGTAGTGTGTGTGTGTGTGTGTATATATATATATATATATATATATTTGGACGTACTGTATGTGTGAGGGGCGCAGTGTGTGTATGTAAGAAGGGTGCTGTATGTGAGGGTGTTTTTTATCTGCTGTCACATTCTAGGTTTCTAATTTTCTTTGTTATTTTATATATTTGTGTGTGTGTGCTGTATATGTGTGGGAGTGTGCTGTGTGTGTGAGTGAGGGTGCTGTGTGTGTCTGAGGGTGCGCTGTGTGTCTGGGGGTGTGCTGTGTGTGTCTGGGGGTGTGCTGTGTGTGTCTGGGTGTTGTATGTGTCTGAGGGTGCTGTGTGTGTCTGGCTGCTCTGTGTGTTTGGGGGTGCTGTGTGTGTCTGGGTGCTGTGTGTGTTTGGCGGTGCTGTGTGTGTTTGGGTGCTGTGTGTGTCTTGGTGCCGTGTGTGTTTGGGTTCTGTGTGTGTCTAGGGGTGTGCCGTGTGTCTGGGTGCTGTGTGTGTCTGAGGGTGCTGTGTGTGTTTGGGTGCTGTGTGTGTTATCTGAGGGTGCTGTGTGTGTCTGGGGTGCTGTGTGTATCTGGGGTGCTGTGTTTGGGTGCTGTGTGTGTTTGGGTGTTGTGTGTGTGTGTCTGGGGGCTCTGTGTGTCTGGGGGTGCTGTGTCTGGGGGTGCATTGTCTGGGTGCTGTGTGTGTCTGGGGATGCTGTGTGTGTCTGAGGGTGCTGTATGTGTCTGAGGGTGCTGTGTGTCTGAAGGTGCTGTTCGTGTTTGGGGGTGCTGTGTGTGTTTGGGTGCTGTGTGTGTCTGGGTGCTGTGTGTGTTTGGGTGCTGTGTGTATCTGTGGGTGCTGTGTGTCTCTGGGGGTGCTGTGTGTGTCTGGGGGTGCTGTGTTTGGGTGCTGTGTGTGTCTGGGGGTACTCTGTGTGTCTGGGGGTGCTGTGCCTGGGGGTGCTTTGTCTGGGTGCTGTGTGTGTCTGGGAATGCTGTGTGTGTCTGGGGGTGCTGTGTGTGTGAATGTATTTTTTATTTAAATTTAAATATATTTTTTTATTAATAAAAACAAATTATATCCCCCCCTCCCTTCTTACCTTTATACTGGGAGGGGGGGGAAGAGATCCATTCTGCCTGGGGGTGGGGAGCCGTTCTGCCATCCTTCCCTGGTGGTCCTAGTGGTGAGAGTGAACTCTAACCTGCAGGCTAGAGTTCACTCTCGCGAGATCTGAGAGTTGCCGCGGTAACCGCGGCAATGCTCAGAATCCCGCGAGAGGACCCGCGGAGCTGCTGGCTAGATTTCCGCCGGTCCTCTCCTCCCTCTCCTGCTGGTGGCCGCCTGTAACTGCCTGTGGGCCGGTGAAGGAGATCTTTGATCTTCCCACCGGCCCATGGAGGCACACAGCAGTGCTGGCGCTCGGGTAGAGCTGGCCCTGCATGGGCTGGCAGGGGAGATTCTGTGATCCCCCCTGCCGGCCTCGGCACACGGCCAACGCGGCCCCCCGGGCATTTGCCCGGTATGCCCGATGGCCAGTCCGGGCCTGTCTCCAGGTACAGAAAATATCTCTAAGCCCAAAAACTGTTACAAAAACCACATAAAAATACATAACTCATATAATACAATGTTTAACCTATATGTCCAACATATCCCCAGATAGCTTGGATCTGAGCACTCAATATGTCCGAACAGCGCTCAGATGTCACGAATACAGTTGGATCGCCATGTGGTTAACGTTGTCTCTTTTGACCGACCACAAGCATGGCTTTCATTCCCAAAATAGTTCCACAAATTTTGACTGTGCGGCCGGTCTATTTTCAATGTTAAAAGTGCACTATAGAAGGGTGAGGTCATAAAATAGCAAGTACTGATGGGAGATTGAGGAGGGACAAAGCAGCTAGTTTAAACTGGTCTGGCAGTGTCCCTGGGACAACAACCTGCTGGAGAAACAATAGGACAGGAAAAAGGTGGAGGGGAAGAGGCACATTTTCCCATGGATTTAAAGGGACAGAAAAAGTGTTTTAAAATCCAATAAGCCCAAATAGACTTTTTAAATGGCAATACACCCCAGGTGCCATAGTCGCAGGGCAGTAGGCGGGCAAGTAGTCCCCTCCAAAAACTCATGGCAAACTCCCTAAAAAGGGAAGTTTGTCACAATATGTATCTACATAGTTAACTGACATACAACTTAAACTTGTGTTTTTAACTAGCTTAATTAAAAAAATAAGAGAAGTCCATTCCTATATAATTAAGGAATCCATAGCAATCCTGGCTTGATAAGGAAATTACAGATAAATATATATATATAAAATACCAAAATTATAAAACAATAATAAAATGAATACAAAGGGTAATATCTACAAAGACGGATATGAAAATCATATATATAAAAAAAAAAAACATAAAAATCACTGATACTTAATGAGTCTTACCCCAGTCTAACTATATGCACTGAAATATTTTGGAAATCAGCTACACCTCACTGACGAGGCCCAAAATAAGGCTGGAACGATCATCTGGGGTTGCTATAACTCTCATGCAGAGGGAACTTGCTGGCATTTTGGATCTGGACTGCCCGTACGGGTGGGACCAGTCTGATATGCTTCAGATGTGTTTTCTCTGTAATGGCACAAGTGAGATCTGAGCTGGGATGTACCGAAGGGCAAGCTATTAAGTCTCTCTAAGCTGTCTGCATGGAAATATAGCTACGCATCCCCCAGGAAACAATAAGTATAAATGTAACTCTCGCGACTCATAATTCTTAAGCTCTTACTTTAAATGAAAAAGTAAACCAAAACATATCATTATTATTGCTATTTATGTAGCGTCAACAGATTCTGTGGCGCTTTACAATATATATAATAAAATAAAAACATATATAATAAAAAAGAAAATAAGGGAAACCATCAATAGAGATATTGAGAAAATCCTCATCTATGCATAGGCTAAAATTGAAGATTATGCTAGCTTTAGTGTACTTATAATCTTAATTTTAATATTGACAGGAGGCGAGTATTTTGCATTAAACTCTCTTTACTAACTCCACAGCAGCAAAGAAAAGTGAAAACAAGAACCAATCAAAATGCAATAGGAAGTATATTATCCACAATGAACAGGCTCCTCCTCCTCTTTCTTTGCTGCTCCATCAGCAGACAGGTCAGAGTTTTTAGCTATAATAAATAAGAAAAAAAGGGAAACCATCTATAGAGATATAGAGAAAATCCTCATCTATGCATAGCCTAAAATTTATCCATCCATTTACGCCATTGGAGCAGAGTTGCAATATTCACATCAATATCTCCGCTGGTAGTCCTGTATAATATCCAAGAGAAGCGTAGCTCGGCAATCCTATCCAAATTCCCCAATAACTGGACGATACACAGCTTTGGGAGTCAACTGTTTTTTAATGAGCCACAGCTGGCTTTTATACAATTCCCCATGCAAGGGGTGTCTTTAATTACATTCCAGGTGGACTTTGTTGAAGACAGGGAACAAAGGAACATTTCCCAGACTCTTTCTCTGCACTTGGAAGATAATTGAGTAAGGAAAATTCCTTATTTAGATTATCTGCCAAGTACAGAAAAATAAACACTATTTCAAACCATCAAAACTCATATAATAGTAGTCAGAACTGACACTTCACCGAACAGCACGGATCTGAGCGCCCTCTCTGTCGAAATACCATTCAGATCCATTCGGTAGAATAGGAACGCCATTTGAGTGAAGTTTAGACCGGACAACCATGATGTGAAGCCACAAAATAGTTCCAGGTGGTTGTATGCTTTGACTGTTCTTCTTTTGGGAGTTTTTACCATTAAACTAACAAATGCAACTGATCATGTAATAGGTGTTCGTGTGCCTTGTGTTTATTCGTTTCATTCAGTTGAATGCCGCTCTGTATCGGTGAAGAGGAACAAACATACGAGAGGATGGAAGTTTCAGCGGTGTTTGAGCCGTTCGAGTGTCCTATTAGAGTTCCATGTGCTCGACGACCAAACACCGCTGTATGTTCGTGAGCTAAGATGGCCGCCACCAAGTGTTAGGTCAAACGAACGACGGTCCGACCATTTAGAATCTTGTGGTTTCTTGGTGTGAATATAGTCAATTGGAGGCACATAACTCGCTTGGGTGGTCTCATGGTTCGGTAGTTGGTTCGACTGACAAGCAATATGTCTTTAGTCTGTTTGGGAACCCCAAATAGTCAAACCAACACAGTCTTTCATACAAATAAATGGTTAGTTTCGCCACAGCCATTATGGGCTAAGGCAGGGGTGTCCAAACTTTGATGAAGTGAACATGTATGAGGGCCAACCATTTTGCCTGACATTCTTTGAACCATTAACATTGAATGCAAATTAACTATTTTATGCAACGTTTATTTCAAACGGCATACTTTTCATTTCATCTCTTTATTTTGTTTCTTTATTCCGTCTCAAATCTCTTTATTCTATCTCTTCTCTCTTTATTTTGTCTCTTCTCTCTTTCTGTCTCAGATCTCTTCATTCTGTCCCTTCTCTCTTTACTCTATCTCTTCTCTCTTTATTCTGTCTCTTCTCTGTTTCTGTCTCAGATCTCTTTATTCTGTCCCTTCTCTTTTTATTCTGTCTCTCTTTATTCTGTACCTTTTTATTCTGTCCCTCTTTATTCTGTCCCTCTTTATTCTGTTATTCTGTCCCTCTTTACTCTGTCCCCGGACATGCCTGGGCTAAGGAGTTGAGCTTAAAAATCCACTTGTATTCAGCCCTTGTCAGACCTCTTTTCCTTTTCAGCAGATCTCCTTTTGCCAGTATTAAATCTATTCCCACTACTGAAGTAGAAGAGGGATCACTATTATAGGATCCCTCAAAACGTTGTGCTATAGGAGATTGCCTGTCTTTATGTAAGATAGCAAGCCTATGTTCTCTAAATCTGCAATTGAGAAATTGCAGTTCATCCTGTGGGTGACAGTGAAAACGTCCTCACTGTTGCTGGCTCTAAATTTGGAGGACTTATGACTTAAATAACCACAAGTTATGTATCTGCCATGACCACAGCAAACATTTCCAACAATAGATTCCTACTCCACAGAACGAACAGGAAGAGGGGTTACCTGATTTTTTAGATTAGGGGCTCTTCTGAGTGTAAACCTGGGTGCATCTAAAATACAAAATTTGAGCTGTGGATCTATTTTGTGAAGTGGCCAATGTTTGTACAAAATGCTGATAATGTCATCAAATGTTATATAAAAGCCTGTTGAAACGATAGGAAATGTGCCTGAACTGACCTTCTTAGTACTAATGTTATACATTGCCTTTCTTTGCATGTTACTCTAGATTCCCCTACTAGATGCAAAGTAGCTTTATGAAATCTAGTATGACATACCTGGACCGACACAAGGGGCTCAGATCTTAGAGTTTATAAGATAATCTCTCTGCAAAGCACCGGCTTTAAAATAGGCTTGT
>OW240920.1:703770-712240 GCA_933207985.1 Pelobates cultripes
CAGTATCTATCTATCTATATACCTGTCTGTCTATCTGTCTGTCTGTCTATCTATCCATCTGTATGTCTGTCTATCTATCTATCTATCTGTCTGTCTGTCTATCTATCTGTCTGTCATCTGTCTGTCTGTCTATCTATCTATCCGTCTGTATGTCTATCTATCTATCTATCTATCTATCTGTTTATCTATCTATATATCTGTCTGTCCATCTGTCTGTCTGTATGTCTATTTCTATATATCTGTCTATCTATCTATCTATCTATCTATCTGTCTGTCTGTCTGTCCATCTGTCTGTCTGTCTATCTATCTATCTATCTATCAGTCTGTATGTCTATCTATCTATCTATCTATCTATCTATCTGTCCATCTGTCTGTCCGTCTATCTATCTATCTATCTATCTATCTATCTATCTATCTATATATCTGTCTGCCTGTCTATCTCTCTATCTCTCTCTCTCTCTATCTATCTATCTATCTATCTATCTATCTATCTATCTATCTATCTATCTATCTATCTATCTATCTATCTGTCTGTCTGTCTGTATGTCTATCTATCTATCTATCTGTCCATCTGTCTGTCTGTCTGTCTATCTATCCGTCTGTATGTCTATCTATCTATATATCCGTCTGTCTATCTATCTATCTATATTTCTCACAGTGACTAAGGAAGAAGCACAAGAAAAATCTGTGTGACTAAGTTGATTATTTTTTGTGTGTGATAAAATATAAAATTAACATAGGAAATAAAGTAAATAGATTGTTGTGGGGAGTAAAAAAAACAAACAAAACAGTGCGGGCTCATAAAATAAATACATGCACTTTGTGTATTTGTTGTATTAATAAATAAATCTTATGTTTGAAAACTCAATAAAATAATTTAATATAATGAAAACAAATCTAGAATTGAGAAATTCGATTCTTTCCACTCAGGCATAAGTCTGCATGCATTCGGGCTGCTCTCTGGATTGTTGTGTGTCTCCAGTGATTCTCTATGAGTATCAGTAATGGCACACTTTAGTAGGCGTAGGCAATTTGCATCACTCAACATATGTCCACAATGCCTGTCCAAGAAGGACTTAACCCAAGTTCCACTACAGAAACAGCATTCAGACACTAGAACTTACATACCACTTTCGTATTGTATCAAACTATCACTCCTTCCTTCATAAAGTAATCTGTCTTTCTGACACTTATTATTCCTATTAGAAGTTTATTCCATTTTATTTTCTGAAACTTGCGACATTGTCTACATTTACATAATGAGATTTATTTATTTATTACACATTTTACCATGAAGGATACATTGAGACTTCTCTCGTTTTCAAGCATGTCCTGGACACAAATTACTAATATTGCAAGAAAACAAAGCAGCATTCACAAATCGAATTATTTTTTATTTTTTAGACAAAGAAATCTATACAATCATTGAGTAATTAGAGGCTATAGGGCCTTGATTTACTAAGCTTTCCAAATGATTCCATACGATTAGAAAAACTGTCTACAGAAGTCATCGTTAGAAGAATTTTTACAGATAATCATTTGGAAAGCTTTCTAACAGTATGGAATCATTCGGAAAGCATATTAAAACAAGGCCTAGGTTAGCCTATGGATGGAGCTGTGAGGGGGTAGATCTAGAAAAGTCTTGAGTTTGGAAGCCATGAGCCTTAAAGAATAAGTTGCATAAAATAACTTTTCTATTGAAGAGTAAAAATGAATGTGTACACACAATAGCAGAACAATTTTTTCCCACTGGGTCTGGATGTTCCTCTGTTGTGAGTGGCTGTTATTTGGCAATACAATAAAAATGCATCCTTCAGATTTAGACAAACGCGTAGGAACAAGCATCCCCCTTTTCTTTGCTCTGGGTAAATTATTGTATTGGGACTAGTTGCTAACCAAAACAAATAAAGAAGTATGGATTGGGCATCCATTGGCTCTCTCATGGGGGGGTTAGGGGACTTTACGTCATCAAGCATCTATTCCAAAACACACAGGATGCCAGCCACTAGAGGGGCTAAGTGATGGAAGTTGCTCCCCTACACATGTTCTGGAATAGTATTGTATAAAATATCATCTTTGACCTGAACAATACCCTATCACAAATTTTTAATAATTTCATTCTTGGGAAGGTCTAAATAAATCATGCAAAGCATTGGGTTTTGTAGGTTGATGGAAACAAACCAACACTGGATTTGATGTTGATTAGGTGATCAAACAGTCAAAGATGAAGAATAACTGTTCCATCTCCACCTCTGTTCTTCAGACCTCACTTTACACTCATACTCATAGGAACAGCGATAGTGAAGCTCTGCATTTTTTCTCACCAAGTAAGTTATCAGCTTACGGGCAGGGCCGTCTCTGCCTCTTGTATTTGTCTGTGTATATTGTATGTTTTCCACTAATTGTACAGCGCTGTGGAAAATGTTGGCGCTTTATAAATACCAGTAATAAATAAATAAATAAGAAAAGGAAAGGAAAACACTGACTTGCTCAATCATTAGATTTTCCAAGTTTTTATCTTGAGAGCTGAAATCATCATATTGCTCTCACTTATAGAACATTTACCAAATCATGTCAAACAGGTGAACAATTTCATTTTTATTTTACGGGTGAATTTTTGCACGTGAAAACCATAAATAACATCTAAGCCACATTATAATAAGTAAAAAGTATGGATGTTTTGAAAACTTAACTGAATATTTCGCAAAATTGTAAAACAAAAAATGTGAGTTTCTGACTTAATTTGTAGTTGACAGATAAAATAAATTCTGCAAGCTGCAGGGGGAGGTGGTAGTGAGCCCACAGAATATACTACTGCTAATCCTGAGTTATCCGGAGTGACCACTAGGTGGTACTTTTGTCCACAATGATGAAGAAAGAATTGAATTCGAAACAAAGAGAGCTTTTAGAACAACAGACAAAAAAAGCACAACGTTCAACTTGCGAATTCCTCTTTGAAATGTGAGACATTAAAGTACGTAAATCAATATTCTTTAAATAAAGCAGTATGATTAAGGTAAAACACACAACTGAGATTAAGCACGGGTCCTGGGATAAAGCTGCACTTTTTATTTTAGATAAATCAGTACTCCCAAGGTAAGGTCCGACTCTTGACCTTGTGCAGGGCTCCTGAGATTAAGCAGTATCTCTAACATGAAGCAAGGGCACACCTGTGTTAAAGCAGAGCCCCTGTGATAAAGTGGTAATCTGGCATAAAAGCAGGGCACATGTGTTAAAGCAGAGCTCTTGTGATAAAGTGATAATCTGGTGTAAAAGCAGGGCACCTGTGTTAAAGCAGAGCTCCTGTGATAAAGTGATAATCTGGTGTAAAAGCAGGGCACCTGTGTTAAAGCAGGGCTCCTGTGATAAAGTGATAATCTGGTGTAAAAGCAGGGCACCTGTGTTAAAGCAGAGCTCCTGTGATAAAGTGATAATCTGGTGTAAAAGCAGGGCACCTGTGTTAAAGCAGAGCTCCTGTGATAAAGTGATAATCTGGTGTAAAAGCAGGGCACCTGTGATAAATCCTTGAGATAAAGCACAGCACCTGAGGTAAAGCAGCACTGCAGGGTTCCAGGGATACCACTCTGTAACTATATAAAAGAAGGATTTTCCTCTCTCTCTCAATATATGTGATAAAACATAACGTACTCTTCTGTAAAATATATCACAGCTTCTTTTGTCAATTTAAAAAATAAATAAATGTTATTTACTTTGGTTTCTTTTTAAGACTCAAGTTCATCAAGTTCACAGTTTTATTGATTTTCGTAGCTTCTGTTGATCCATAAGAAGGCAAAATGATTTAATTATAAAATAGAAAAAATGAAAGTAACTTTTATAAAAGTTTAAACATGTCATACACATTTCTTACACTTCTTAGATTTCTGCTTTCCCCTATCCCTCTGATCATGGCACGGGTACAGTGAGATGCTAATGAATGCTTTTTTTCACTGAAGTGACATATAGAATGGAGTTTGTCCTGCAAATCAGTATCTATAAAACAAATTTCTTCAGATCATGCACGGCATTACATATTAACGTGTACTGTACATAGGACCTAACATGACACATTTTTACGAGCTATGGGATTCGAAGGCTGGGTAGCTTGCATGGTGTCGGGGAAAGTTCAGAGGACACCCAAAACTAGTGTCAGAAAAACCAGAGCGAAGGAGATTGTTGGATGAAAAGAAGAATTTGAAGGTCCTGTGAAGAAAAATGAGTTGTCAATTTTATCTATATATCTAAAACATTCGTTCTATTTGTCTGTCTGCTGCCTTGCTCACAATCTGTCTGTCTGTGTTCGCGCTGAATCATGATTTGTTTACTTTCATCTCTTTCTTTCTCTCTCTTTCTCTATCCATCCATCCATCTCTTCCATCCATCTCCATGTGTGTTTAATAATAATATGTCTATCTTGAGCTGTGATATGTCATGGTGTTTCTGTCTCATGGTCTATTTGTCAGCCTGTCTGCCTTGCTCACAATCTGTCTGTCTGTGTTCTCTCTGAATCATGATTGACTTACTTGCATCTCTCTCTATCCATCCATCCATCTCTTCCATCCATCTCCATGTGTGTTTAATAATAATATGTCTATCTTGAGCTGTGATATGTCATGGTGTTTCTGTCTCATGGTCTATTTGTCAGCCTGTCTGCCTTGCTCACAATCTGTCTGTCTGTGTTCTCTCTGAATCATGATTGACTTACTTGCATCTCTCTCTATCCATCCATCCATCTCTTCCATCCATCTCCATGTGTGTTTAATAATAATATGTCTATCTTGAGCTGTGATATGTCATGGTGTTTCTGTCTCATGGTCTATTTGTCAGCCTGTCTGCCTTGCTCACAATCTGTCTGTCTGTGTTCTCTCTGAATCATGATTGACTTACTTGCATCTCTCTCTATCCATCCATCCATCTCTTCCATCCATCTCCATGTGTGTTTAATAATAATATGTCTATCTTGAGCTGTGATATGTCATGGTGTTTCTGTCTCATGGTCTATTTGTCAGCCTGTCTGCCTTGCTCACAATCTGTCTGTCTGTGTTCTCTCTGAATCATGATTGACTTACTTGCATCTCTCTCTATCCATCCATCCATCTCTTCCATCCATCTCTATGTGTGTTTAATAATAATATGTCTATCTTGAGCTGTGATATGTCATGGTGTTTCTGTCTCATGATCTATTTGTCAGCCTTTTACACATTGTAGTTCAATGAACTGTATAATTGCCTAATGATCTCTCTGTCTGCCTCTCATTTGATCTGTTTTTTTTGCCTGTAACTCTGTCTCACCTTTAGTAGATTCAGTTGGACTAGTGGCTGGCTTACTGATCTGTACTGATGTCTCAATGGTCTGCATTATAGAAGTCCTTTTTGTTGAAGACTGAACAATAGTTGGAAGGCTCCCGGATGATGGCACAGTTTTACTGGTTGATAGTTGAACAGTAACAGAAGATATTGGTTTGCTAACAAATGATGCTGCTCCAGCACTGGGGAAAAAGAAAGCAAACAACTGTTTTGTGCATGGCACAGGGAAAAACATGTACGAGAAGAGAAGAAGATACATACCTTGACGATGATGATTGAGAGGTGATTCCAGCATTTTGAGATGACACTGGTTTACTGCTTGATACCAAATATTCAGTTATGGAAGAAGGATTTGTAGTATTTTTTACTGCATTGCTAGAGGTCGCAGTTCCAGAGGGAGGTGATGTGTTACTCTTTGATGCTGAGCTACTAGTGGACTTTGTACTGGATGAAGACATAATGTTGTTGTTTGGTATGACATGACTGGTGATGATCAAATCTGAAGAAATCGTTGTCTTACTGTTTGTTACTGAATGACTAATGGTTCCTGTGCTAGGAAAGGACACTGTTTTACTGGTTGGTTTGGACTGATTAGTGCTTCCTGTACTGGATGAAGGTACTATCTTACTGTTTGGTCCTGATTGACTAGTGGCTCTTGTCCCAGAAGACAGCACTGTATTACTGTTAGTGATCATTGTGCCCGTAGAAGGCACAGTCTTACTGTTAGTGGTCCCTGTGTCGCTAGAAGGCAAAGTCTTACTATTAGTGACCCCTGTACCAGTAGAAGACCCAGTCTTACTGTTAGTGATCATTGTGCCAGTAGAAGGCACGGTCTTACTGTTAGTGATCATTGTGCCAGTAGAAGGCACAGTCTTACTGTTAGTTACCCCTGTACCAGTAGAAGACCCAGTCTTACTGTTAGTGATCATTGTGCCAGTAGAAGGCACGGTCTTACTGTTAGTGATCATTGTGCCAGTAGAAGGCACGGTCTTACTGTTAGTGATCCCTGTAGCAGTAGAAGACACAGTCTTACTGTTAGTGACCCCTGTACCAGTAGAAGACCCAGTCTTACTGTTAGTGATCATTGTGCCAGTAGAAGGCACGGTCTTACTGTTAGTGATAGAAGGCAAAGTCTTACTATTAGTGACCCCTGTACCAGTAGAAGACCCAGTCTTACTGTTAGTGATCATTGTGCCAGTAGAAGGCACGGTCTTACTGTTAGTGATCCCTGTACCAGTAGAAGACCCAGTCTTACTGTTAGTGATCATTGTGCCCAGTCTTACTGTTAGTGATCATTGTGCCAGTAGAAGGCACGGTCTTACTGTTAGTGATCCCTGTAGCAGTAGAAGACACAGTCTTACTGTTAGTGGTCCCTGTTCCAGAAGAAGGCATGGTCTTGCTGTTTGATACTGACAAATTAGTGATGTTTCTAGTTGACAGTGCCTGACCAATGGTTCCAATACTTTGAGAAGACAATGGCTTACTGCTCGTTAATGACTGTCCAGCTAATCTTGTACTGGAAGAGGATACTGTTATGCCCTCTGACACTCTAAGTCTGGTTGTTCCACTGATGAAGAAAGGCTTGCTATTTGTCTTGGTTTGACTAGACACTGCATTGCTAATGAATGTATTTTGATTAATAGTGTTGCCGGTTGGGGGTGCATCCTTAGTGGATACTGAAATGAGCTTGCTGACGGATACTGACTGTTGGGGTTGTGTGCTGGAAGGAGATGGGGTTGTGTTACTGGTTGGTGGCTGCATTGATGGCTTGTTTACTAGAGCATTGATTTCCATACCAAGAGTTTTCAATAGCTGCAGAAGTTCTTGTAAAGAGTTGATTACTGTTGATGGTGTATTAACAGTACATCCAGCTGGGGAAACTGAGAAAAAAAGATAATAAATAGAATGAAGCTTGAAAAAATATTTTGAAAAATGGCAATCCTGTTTTGTCCCTAGTTCAGTGCCCGATTGTGGTTTCTACCTAAGTACCAGATTAGTGTGTACCTTGAGTCTCATGTGTTTTGCTGGGATGGAATAAAGAGAGACAGAATAAAGAGAGAAGGGACAGAATGAAGAGATCTGAGACAGAAAGAGAGAAGAGACAGAATGAAGAGACCTTAGCTAGTTTATAGGAATTTTGAGTACCTCTGTTAGGACCCTGGTTTTTATATTAATATCCCTCTATCTATATTCCTGACCTTAGCTAGATCTCTCATTATTACGTTAAGTTCGGCCACTCTAAGGCCTAGTAAAACATCTATCTCTGTTTCTCTTGGGATTCCTATTTTCTGCGTATTTGGGTACACTGCTTGTGACATTTATAAACCTATAAACAGACAGACCGAGAGGAAGAGAGACAGATAGTAGCAACCAAAAGTCACAATGATTGATTTTTTTATTGTACTTTAGATTAATATACTTTTATTGACCATTATGAGATTGTCAGCTTCTTTGAGGAGGACCCTCTTCACTTACTCCAGGAAGTCCATCATGTTACATTAGGTTTGAGTGTTTGTCTGCACACCTATTGAATAGTGCTGCAGAATATTTTTGCACTATATAAAAAATCATTGTTACTTAAGTTTAACATGCTTACTGTAAGTTGCTGTTGATGAGTGAATGCGCTGAATCTTGTGTATTGTATAAATTGACCTAACTTTTTATTTAAAGACTAAAGGGAATGTGATGGGGGCGAGTTTCACTCCATCTTCTGAGAACCTGTTTATGGGTTTATGGGAACAGTTGGTTGTCCTAGATAACCCGCATTGGATGGAGCGGCTCACCTTCTATCGCAGATTTATTGACCACATTCTGATCATCTGAAAGGGAGGTTGGGAGGAGATTGATGAATTTATTTCTTTTTTGAATTGTAACGATTGGGGGTTGTCTTTTACATTCAACAAGCAAAAAACAAATATAGATTTTCTAGATTTGTCCCTTAGGGCTTGCAAGGATGGTATTTTTACAAAAACCTATCAGAAGAAGGCTGATGTAAACAGTTTTCTACATGCAGGGAATTTGCACCATCCAAAGTGGATTGCAAATGTACCCTTGGGACAGTATATAAGCATCTTCTGCAACTGTTCCCTCCTTGAAGACTATGAAAGAGAGTCTTTCTTGCTTAGCCAGCGCTTTGTGGAGGGAGCATATCCCTCTAAGTCTATCCA
>OW240920.1:712340-733005 GCA_933207985.1 Pelobates cultripes
ATTCTTGGCAGGTCCTACTCTGACAGCCTAATGTCTTCCTTGACGGTAGAAAGCACAGCAAGCTGTTTTTTCCGGCTTTAAACGATCCACAGCATCTATGCATTTCGTCTCTGAATTCATCAAGACTAAATACAGAGCACATACGCTGTCATTTATATCCAGAACACTGGGTATTCAAAGGCTCCTGTAAAAACATGGTATGGATCCCTAGAGTACACTAAAAACTAATGTGTTCTAAACCAACATATTTCATACAAAACATAAACATTTTATTATTAATATTATTAATTTAATAAAAAGTAAAAAAACTTTATTACAAACATTTAATATAATAATATAATAAACCTCAATAAATCTGAAAAAAATACATAAATAAAAAAAACCTTATTCAACTCAAAATGGTTTCTATAAATATATAAATATATATATGTGTAACAGATCACCTGGCACCCCGACTGGGTACCTCCGTTGACGGATGCTCCTAGCATTTCCCAAGGACGCCAATCACTCCACCAGAGACCATAACCACCATAGACCACATGAACCGCCGCAGCTTGATTGGGGTCTCGCCTTCTCCTAACCTACCCTGGACCAACGACAAGGCTCCACGTTCCAGTGGGTGAACCTCTCTTTCCCCAGAGAGTGAAGCAGGGCAGGAACAAGCTCCTAGAAGAGCTTAGTGATTATCCAAGAGAGTGTGAAAAGCATAGGAATCCCTTGTAGCTGTTTCCCCCAATAAGAGACAGGACTCTAAATTGGGGGTGAAGCAGAACTGGTTTAATGAGCACAAAGGCAGTTTTCCCCACAAGGTCCACCCACAACATATCCCCTACATCCCCGGATAGCCCTGATCTGGGTGAACAACATATCCAAAAATCACCCAGATCTGAGCAGGTGTTCAATAGTTTTATGGAAGTCACATTTGACCAACCTCAAGCATGGCTTTCATGCCCAAAATAGTTCCACAGATTTAGGCTGTGCGGACGGTCTGTCTTCTCCTCTATCCTGCAGATAATTGGCTTAAGTAGCTGTGGTAACTTAATTATCTCCAGGCAGGGCCGGACTGGGAAAAAAATTAGGCCCGGGCATTTTTCAATCAGAGTGGCCCCCTAAGAAGGGGCCAGAGAGTGTGTGTTTTGTCATCACTAATGAAAAGCACGCCCCCTCTCAAAGTGAGCATGTTGGTTCAATGCGCAGAGCTCCGCTGAAGAACTCTGGCATTAAAAAAAGGCCCTGTATTTGTTCTGCACAGCGCAAGCAATTTAATAACATGCTTGCGCTGTGTTTGCTTTTAAATTGTATCTGGTGTCTCCACAAGTGGGATACCAGAGGACAAAAGGGCCAGGAAAGTGCATGGTGCATATGTTTGGAGCCTGCTTGTGATATTGCGTGTGTGTAGAGTGTGGTGTGGTATTGTGTAAATAGGTCAATTTCATTTGTGTTTGTAGTGTAATATGTGTGGCTAGGGGCTGTAGAGAGTGTGTGTATAGGGGGCAAAGTTTTATAGGGGATGTAGCGAGTGTGTGCATACGGGCTGAAATGTGTGTGTATAGGTGACGTAGTGTGTGTAGGGGTTGTAGAGAGGGTGTGTTTAGAGAATGTTGTATGTGTTTGCTGACAAGGAATGTAGTGTGTGTGTGTGTGTAGGAGATCTACTGTGTAAAGGACCCAGTGTGTGTGTGTGTGTGTGTGTGTAGAGGATTAAGAGTGCATATAGGGTAAGGGATCTAGCGTGTATCTGGAGCGTAATGTGTGTAGTGGTGCAGTGTGAGGGGTGCTGTAGTGTGTGTGTGTGTGTGTATATATATATATATATATATATATTTGGACGTACTGTATGTGTGAGGGGCGCAGTGTGTGTATGTAAGAAGGGTGCTGTATGTGAGGGTGTTTTTTATCTGCTGTCACATTCTAGGTTTCTAATTTTCTTTGTTATTTTATATATTTGTGTGTGTGTGCTGTATATGTGTGGGAGTGTGCTGTGTGTGTGAGTGATGGTGCTGTGTGTGTGTCTGGGGGTGCGCTGTGTGTCTGGGGGTGTGCTGTGTGTGTCTGGGTGTTGTGTGTGTCTGGGGGTGCTGTGTGTGTCTGGCTGCTCTGTGTGTTTGGGGGTGCTGTATGTGTCTGGGTGCTGTGTGTGTTTGGGGGTGCTGTGTGTGTTTGGGTGCTGTGTGTGTCTGGGTGCTGTGTGTGTTTGGGCTCTGTGTGTGTCTAGGGGTGTGCCGTGTGTCTGGGTGCTGTGTGTGTCTGAGGGTGCTGTGTCTGAGGGTTGCTGTGTTTGGGGATGCTGTGTGTGTTTGGGTGCTGTGTGTATCTGGGGTGCTGTGTGTGTCTGGGGTTCTGTGTGTGTCTCTGGGGATTGCTGTGTTTGGGTTGCTGTGTGTGTTTGGGTGCTGTGTGTGTGTGTCTGGGGCTCTGTGTGTGCAAGGGGTGCTGTGTCTGGGGGTGCATTGTCTGGGTGCTGTGTGTGTCTGGGGATGCTGTGTGTGTCTGAGGGTGCTGTATGTGTCTGAGGGTGCTGTGTGTCTGAAGGTGCTGTTCGTGTTTGGGGGTGCTGTGTGTGTTTGGGTGCTGTGTGTGTCTGGGTGCTGTGTGTGTTTGGGTGCTGTGTGTATCTGTGGGTGCTGTGTGTCTCTGGGGGTGCTGTGTGTGTCTGGGGGTGCTGTGTTTGGGTGCTGTGTGTGTCTGGGGGTACTCTGTGTGTCTGGGGGTGCTGTGCCTGGGGGTGCTTTGTCTGGGTGCTGTGTGTGTCTGGGAATGCTGTGTGTGTCTGGGGGTGCTGTGTGTGTGAATGTATTTTTTATTTAAATTTAAATATATTTTTTTATTAATAAAAACAAATTATATCCCCCCCTCCCTTCTTACCTTTATACTGGGAGGGGGGGAGGAGATCCATTCTGCCTGGGGTTGGGGAGCCGTTCTGCCATCCTTCCCTGGTGGTCCTAGTGGTGAGAGTGAACTCTAACCTGCAGGCTAGAGTTCACTCTCGCGAGATCTGAGAGTTGCCGCGGTAACCGCGGCAATGCTCAGAATCCCGCGAGAGGACCCGCGGAGCTGCTGGCTAGATTTCCGCCGGTCCTCTCCTCCCTCTCCTGCTGGTGGCCGCCTGTAACTGCCTGTGGGCCGGTGAAGGAGATCTTTGATCTTCCCACCGGCCCATGGAGGCACACAGCAGTGCTGGCGCTCGGGTAGAGCTGGCCCTGCATGGGCTGGCAGGGGAGATTCTGTGATCTCCCCTGCCGGCCTCGGCACACGGCCATCGCAGCCCCCCGGGCATTTGCCCGGTATGCCCGATGGCCAGTCCGGGCCTGTCTCCAGGTACAGAAAATATCTCTAAGCCCAAAAACTGTTACAAAAAACACATAAAAATACATAACTCATATAATACAATGTTTAACCTATATGTCCAACATATCCCCAGATAGCTTGGATCTGAGCACTCAATATGTCCGAACAGCGCTCAGATGTCACGAATACAGTTGGATCGCCATGTGGTTAACGTTGTCTCTTTTGACCGACCACAAGCATGGCTTTCATGCCCAAAATAGTTCCACAAATTTTGACTGTGCGGCCGGTCTATTTTCAATGTTAAAAGTGCAGTATAGAAGGGTGAGGTCATAAAATAGCAAGTACTGATGGGAGATTGAGGAGGGACAAAGCAGCTAGTTTAAACTGGTCTGGCAGTGTCCCTGGGACAACAACCTGCTGGAGAAACAATAGGAGGAAAAAGGTGGAGGGGAAGAGGCACATTTTCCCATGGATTTAAAGGGACAGAAAAAGTGTTTTAAAATCCAATAAGCCCAAATAGACTTTTTAAATGGCAATACACCCCAGGGGCCATAGTCGCAGGGCAGTAGGCGGGCAAGTAGTCCCCTCCAAAAACTCATGGCAAACTCCCTAAAAAAGGGAAGTTTGTCACAATATGTATCTACATAGTTACCTGACATACAACTTAATCTTGTGTTTTTAACTAGCTTAATTAAAAAAATAAGAGAAGTCCATTCCTATATAATTAAGGAATCCATAGCAATCCTGGCTTGACAAGGAAATTACAGATAAATATATATATATATATAAAATACCAAAATTATAAAACAATAATAAAATGAATACAAAGGGTAATATCTACAAAGACGGATATGAAAATCATATATATAAAAAAAAAAAAACATAAAAATCACTGATACTTAATGAGTCTTACCCCAGTCTAACTATATGCACTGAAATATTTTGGAAATCAGCTACACCTCACTGACGAGGCCCAAAATAAGGCTGGAACGATCATCTGGGGTTGCTATAACTCTCATGCAGAGGGAACTTGCTGGCATTTTGGATCTGGACTGCCCGTACGGGTGGGACCAGTCTGATATGCTTCAGATGTGTTTTCTCTGTAATGGCACAAGTGAGATCTGAGCTGGGATGTACCGAAGGGCAAGCTATTAAGTCTCTCTAAGCTGTCTGCACGGAAATATAGCTACGCATCCCCCAGGAAACAATAAGTATAAATGTAACTCTCGCGACTCATAATTCTTAAGCTCTTACTTTAAATGAAAAAGTAAACCAAAACATATCATTATTATTGCCATTTATGTAGCGTCAACAGATTCTGTGGCGCTTTACAATATATATAATAAAATAAAAACATATATAATAAAAAAGAAAATAAGAGAAACCATCTATAGAGATATTGAGAAAATCCTCATCTATGCATAGGCTAAAATTGAAGATTATGCTAGCTTTAGTGTACTTATAATCTTAATTTTAATATTGACAGGAGGCGAGTATTTTGCATTAAACTCTCTTTACTAACTCCACAGCAGCAAAGAAAAGTGAAAACAAGAACCAATCAAAATGCAATAGGAAGTATATTATCCACAATGAACAGGCTCCTCCTCCTCTTTCTTTGCTGCTCCATCAGCAGACAGGTCAGAGTTTTTGGCTATAATAAAAAAGAAAAAAAGGGAAACCATCTATAGAGATATAGAGAAAATCCTCATCTATGCATAGCCTAAAATTTATCCATCCATTTACGCCATTGGAGCAGAGTTGCAATATTCACATCAATATCTCCGCTGGTAGTCCTGTATAATATCCAAGAGAAGCGTAGCTTGGCAATCCTATCCAAATTCCCCAATAACTGGACGATACACAGCTTTGGGAGTCAACTGTTTTTTAATGAGCCGCAGCTGGCTTTTATACAATTCCCCATGCAAGGGGTGTCTTTAATTACATTCCAGGTGGACTTTGTTGAAGACAGGGAACAAAGGAACATTTCCCAGACTCTTTCTCTGTACTTGGAAGATAATTGAGTAAGGGAAATTCCTTATTTAGATTATCTGCCAAGTACAGAAAAATAAACACTATTTCAAACCATCAAAACTCATATAATAGTAGTCAGAACTCAACAAAAGATACTTCACCGAACTGCACGGATCTGAGCGCCCTCTCTGTCGAAAATACCATTCAGATCCATTCGGTAGAATAGGAACGCCATTTGAGTGAAGTTTAGACCGGACAACCATGATGTGAAGCCACAAAATAGTTCCAGGTGGTTGTATGCTTTGACTGTTCTTCTTTTGGGAGTTTTTACCATTAAACTAACAAATGCAACTGATCATATAATAGGTGTTCGTGTGCCTTGTGTTCCTTCGTTTCATTCAGTTGAATGCCGCTCTGTATCGGTGAAGAGGAACAAACATACGAGAGGATGGAAGTTTCAGCGGTGTTCGAGCCGTTCGAGTGTCCTATTAGAGTTCCATGCGCTCGACGACCAAACACCGCTGTATGTTCGTGAGCTAAGATGGCCGCCACCAAGTGTTAGGTCAAACGAACGACGGTCCGACCATTTAGAATCTTGTGGTTTCTTGGTGTGGATATAGTCAATTGGAGGCACACAACTCCCTTGGGTGGTCTCATGGTTCGGTAGTTGGTTCGACTGACAAGCAATATGTCTTTAGTCTGTTTGGGAACCCCAAATAGTCAAACCAACACAGTCTTTCATACAAATAAATGGTTAGTTTCGCCACAGCCATTATGGCCAAACTTTGATGAAGTGAACATGCATGAGGGCCAACCATTTTGCCTGACATTCTTTGAACCATTAACATTGAATGCAAATTAACTATTTTATGCAACGTTTATTTCAAACGGCATACTTTTCATTTCATCTCTTTATTTTGTTTCTTTATTCCGTCTCAAATCTCTTTATTCTATCTCTTCTCTCTTTATTTTGTCTCTTCTCTCTTTCTGTCTCAGATCTCTTCATTCTGTCCCTTCTCTCTTTACTCTATCCCTTCTCTCTTTATTCTGTCTCTTCTCTCTTTCTGTCTCAGATCTCTTTATTCTGTCCCTTCTCTCATTATTCTGTCTCTCTTTATTCTGTACCTTTTTATTTTGTCCCTCTTTATTCTGTTATTCTGTCCCTTTTACTCTGTCCCCGGACATGCCTGGGCTAAGGAGTTGAGCTTAAAAATCCACTTGTATTCAGCCCTTGTCAGATCTCTTTTCCTTTTCAGCAGATCTCCTTTTGCCAGTATTAAATCTATTCCCACTACTGAAGTAGAAGAGGGATCACTATTATAGGATCCCTCAAAACGTTGTGCTATAGGAGATTGCCTGCCTATGTTCTCTAAATCTGCAATTTATAGGCCTCGTAGTTTGCCCCACATACTGTAACCCACAGGAGGAAGCTAATAAATAAACAACAAATGAGAAATTGCAGTTCATCCTGTGGGTGACAGTGAAAACGTCCTCACTGTTGCTGGCTCTAAATTTGGAGGACTTATGACTTAAATAACCACAAGTTATGTATCTGCCATGACCACAGCAAACATTTCCAACAATAGATTCCTACTCCACAGAACGAACAGGAAGAGGCTTAGGTTTCAAAGGGGTTACCTGATTTTTTAGATTAGGGGCTCTTCTGAGTGTAAACCTGGGTGCATCTAAAATACAAAATTTGAGCTGTGGATCTATTTTGTGAAGTGGCCAATGTTTGTACAAAATGCTGATAATGTCATCAAATGTTATATAAAAGCCTGTTGAAACGATAGGAAATGTGCCTGAACTGACCTTCTTAGTACTAATGTTATACTTTGCCTTTCTTTGCATGTTACTCTAGATTCCACTACTAGATGCAAAGTAGCTTTATGAAATCTAGTATGACATACCTGGACCGACACAAGGGGCTCAGATCTTAGAGTTTATAAGATAATCTCTCTGCAAAGCACCGGCTTTAAAATAGGCTTGTTGGATAGACTTAGAGGGATATGCTCCCTCCACAAAGCGCTGGCTAAGCAAGAAAGACTCTTTTTTATAGTCTTCAAGGAGGGAACAGTTGCAGAAGATGCTTATATACTGTCCCAAGGGTACATTTGCAATCCACTTTGGATGGTGCAAATTCCCTGCATGTAGAAAACTGTTTACATCAGCCTTCTTCTGATAGGTTTTTGTAAAAATACCATCCTTGCAAGCCCTAAGGGACAAATCTAGAAAATCTATATTTGTTTTTTGCTTGTTGAATGTAAAAGACAACCCCCAATCGTTACAATTCAAAAAAGAAATAAATTCATCAATCTCCTCCCAACCTCCCTTTCAGATGATCAGAATGTGGTCAATAAATCTGCGATAGAAGGTGAGCCGCTCCATCCAATGCGGGTTATCTAGGACAACCAACTGTTCCCATAAACCCATAAACAGGTTCTCAGAAGATGGAGTGAAACTCGCCCCCATCACATTCCCTTTAGTCTTTAAATAAAAAGTTAGGTCAATTTATACAATACACAAGATTCAGCGCATTCACTCATCAACAGCAACTTACAGTAAGCATGTTAAACTTAAGTAACAATGATTTTTTATATAGTGCAAAAATATTCTGCAGCACTATTCAATAGGTGTGCAGACAAACACTCAAACCTAATGTAACATGATGGACTTCCTGGAGTAAGTGAAGAGGGTCCTCCTCAAAGAAGCTGACAATCTCATAATGGTCAATAAAAGTATATTAATCTAAAGTACAATAAAAAAATCAATCATTGTGACTTTTGGTTGCTACTATCTGTCTCTCTTCCTCTCGGTCTGTCTGTTTATAGGTTTATAAATGTCACAAGCAGTGTACCCAAATACGCAGAAAATAGGAATCCCAAGAGAAACAGAGATAGATGTTTTACTAGGCCTTAGAGTGGCCGAACTTAACGTAATAATGAGAGATCTAGCTAAGGTCAGGAATATAGATAGAGGGATATTAATATAAAAACCAGGGTCCTAACAGAGGTACTCAAAATTCCTATAAACTAGCTAAGGTCTCTTCATTCTGTCTCTTCTCTCTTTCTGTCTCAGATCTCTTCATTCTGTCCCTTCTCTCTTTATTCTGTCTCTCTTTATTCCATCCCAGCAAAACACATGAGACTCAAGGTACACACTAATCTGGTACTTAGGTAGAAACCACAATCGGGCACTGAACTAGGGACAAAACAGGATTGCCATTTTTCAAAATATTTTTTCAAGCTTCATTCTATTTATTATCTTTTTTTCTCAGTTTCCCCAGCTGGATGTACTGTTAATACACCATCAACAGTAATCAACTCTTTACAAGAACTTCTGCAGCTATTGAAAACTCTTGGTATGGAAATCAATGCTCTAGTAAACAAGCCATCAATGCAGCCACCAACCAGTAACACAACCCCATCTCCTTCCAGCACACAACCCCAACAGTCAGTATCCGTCAGCAAGCTCATTTCAGTATCCACTAAGGATGCACCCCCAACCGGCAACACTATTAATCAAAATACATTCATTAGCAATGCAGTGTCTAGTCAAACCAAGACAAATAGCAAGCCTTTCTTCATCAGTGGAACAACCAGACTTAGAGTGTCAGAGGGCATAACAGTATCCTCTTCCAGTACAAGATTAGCTGGACAGTCATTAACGAGCAGTAAGCCATTGTCTTCTCAAAGTATTGGAACCATTGGTCAGGCACTGTCAACTAGAAACATCACTAATTTGTCAGTATCAAACAGCAAGACCATGCCTTCTTCTGGAACAGGGACCACTAACAGTAAGACTGTGTCTTCTACTGCTACAGGGATCACTAACAGTAAGACCGTGCCTTCTACTGGCACAATGATCACTAACAGTAAGACTGGGTCTTCTACTGGTACAGGGATCACTAACAGTAAGACCGTGCCTTCTACTGGCACAATGATCACTAACAGTAAGACTGGGTCTTCTACTGGTACAGGGATCACTAACAGTAAGACCGTGCCTTCTACTGGCACAATGATCACTAACAGTAAGACTGGGTCTTCTACTGGTACAGGGGTCACTAACAGTAAGACTGTGTCTTCTACTGCACAGGGATCACTAACAGTAAGACCGTGCCTTCTACTGGCACAATGATCACTAACAGTAAGACTGGGTCTTCTACTGGTACAGGGGTCACTAACAGTAAGACTGTGTCTTCTACTGCTACAGGGACACTAACAGTAAGACCGTGCCTTCTACTGGCACAATGATCACTAACAGTAAGACCGTGCCTTCTACTGGCACAATGATCACTAACAGTAAGACTGGGTCTTCTACTGGTACAGGGGTAACTAACAGTAAGACTGTGCCTTCTACTGGCACAATGATCACTAACAGTAAGACCGTGCCTTCTACTGGCACAATGATCACTAACAGTAAGACTGGGTCTTCTACTGGTACAGGGGTCACTAACAGTAAGACTTTGCCTTCTAGCGACACAGGGACCACTAACAGTAAGACTGTGCCTTCTACGGGCATAATGATCACTAACAGTAATACAGTGCTGTCTTCTGGGACAAGAGCCACTAGTCAATCAGGACCAAACAGTAAGATAGTACCTTCATCCAGTACAGGAAGCACTAATCAGTCCAAACCAACCAGTAAAACAGTGTCCTTTCCTAGCACAGGAACCATTAGTCATTCAGTAACAAACAGTAAGACAACGATTTCTTCAGATTTGATCATCACCAGTCATCTCATACCAAACAACAACATTATGTCTTCATCCAGTACAAAGTCCACTAGTAGCTCAGCATCAAAGAGTAACACATCACCTCCCTCTGGAACTGCGACCTCTAGCAATGCAGTAAAAAATACTACAAATCCTTCTTCCATAACTGAATATTTGGTATCAAGCAGTAAACCAGTGTCATCTCAAAATGCTGGAATCACCTCTCAATCATCATCGTCAAGGTATGTATCTTCTTCTCTTCTCGTACATGTTTTTCCCTGTGCCATGCACAAAACAGTTGTTTGCTTTCTTTTTCCCCAGTGCTGGAGCAGCATCATTTGTTAGCAAACCAATATCTTCTGTTACTGTTCAACTATCAACCAGTAAAACTGTGCCATCATCCGGGAGCCTTCCAACTATTGTTCAGTCTTCAACAAAAAGGACTTCTATAATGCAGACCATTGAGACATCAGTACAGATCAGTAAGCCAGCCACTAGTCCAACTGAATCTACTAAAGGTGAGACAGAGTTACAGGCAAAAAAAACAGATCAAATGAGAGGCAGACAGAGAGATCATTAGGCAATTATACAGTTCATTGAACTACAATGTGTAAAAGGCTGACAAATAGATCATGAGACAGAAACACCATGACATATCACAGCTCAAGATAGACATATTATTATTAAACACACATAGAGATGGATGGAAGAGATGGATGGATGGATAGAGAGAGATGCAAGTAAGTCAATCATGATTCAGAGAGAACACAGACAGACAGATTGTGAGCAAGGCAGACAGGCTGACAAATAGACCATGAGACAGAAACACCATGACATATCACAGCTCAAGATAGACATATTATTATTAAACACACATGGAGATGGATGGAAGAGATGGATGGATGGATAGAGAGAGATGCAAGTAAGTCAATCATGATTCAGAGAGAACACAGACAGACAGATTGTGAGCAAGGCAGACAGGCTGACAAATAGACCATGAGACAGAAACACCATGACATATCACAGCTCAAGATAGACATATTATTATTAAACACACATGGAGATGGATGGAAGAGATGGATGGATGGATAGAGAGAGATGCAAGTAAGTCAATCATGATTCAGAGAGAACACAGACAGACAGATTGTGAGCAAGGCAGACAGGCTGACAAATAGACCATGAGACAGAAACACCATGACATATCACAGCTCAAGATAGACATATTATTATTAAACACACATGGAGATGGATGGAAGAGATGGATGGATGGATAGAGAGAGATGCAAGTAAGTCAATCATGATTCAGAGAGAACACAGACAGACAGATTGTGAGCAAGGCAGACAGGCTGACAAATAGACCATGAGACAGAAACACCATGACATATCACAGCTCAAGATAGACATATTATTATTAAACACACATGGAGATGGATGGAAGAGATGGATGGATGGATAGAGAGAGATGCAAGTAAGTCAATCATGATTCAGAGAGAACACAGACAGACAGATTGTGAGCAAGGCAGACAGGCTGACAAATAGACCATGAGACAGAAACACCATGACATATCACAGCTCAAGATAGACATATTATTATTAAACACACATGGAGATGGATGGAAGAGATGGATGGATGGATAGAGAGAGATGCAAGTAAGTCAATCATGATTCAGAGAGAACACAGACAGACAGATTGTGAGCAAGGCAGACAGGCTGACAAATAGACCATGAGACAGAAACACCATGACATATCACAGCTCAAGATAGACATATTATTATTAAACACACATGGAGATGGATGGAAGAGATGGATGGATGGATAGAGAAAGAGAGAGAAAGAAAGAGATGAAAGTAAACAAATCATGATTCAGCGCGAACACAGACAGACAGATTGTGAGCAAGGCAGCAGACAGACAAATAGAACGAATGTTTTAGATATATAGATAAAATTGACAACTCATTTTTCTTCACAGGACCTTCAAATTCTTCTTTTCATCCAACAATCTCCTTCGCTCTGGTTTTTCTGACACTAGTTTTGGGTGTCCTCTGAACTTTCCCCGACACCATGCAAGCTACCCAGCCTTCGAATCCCATAGCTCGTAAAAATGTGTCATGTTAGGTCCTATGTACAGTACACGTTAATATGTAATGCCGTGCATGATCTGAAGAAATTTGTTTTATAGATACTGATTTGCAGGACAAACTCCATTCTATATGTCACTTCAGTGAAAAAAAGCATTCATTAGCATCTCACTGTACCCGTGCCATGATCAGAGGGATAGGGGAAAGCAATGACTTGGTGAGAGCAGAAATCTAAGAAGTGTAAGAAATGTGTATGACATGTTTAAACTTTTATAAAAGTTACTTTCAATTTTTCTATTTTATAATTAAATAATTTTGCCTTCTTATGGATCAACAGAAGCTACGAAAATCAATAAAACTGTGAACTTGATGAACTTGAGTCTTAAAAAGAAACCAAAGTAAATAAAATGTATTTTTTTTTTTAAATTGACAAAAGAAGCTGTGATATATTTTACAGAAGAGTACGTTATGTTTTATCACGTATATTGCAGATCCATCTTGAGAGAGAGAGGAAAATCCTTCTTTTATATAGTTACAGAGTGGTATCCCTGGAACCCTGCAGTGCTGCTTTACCTCAGGTGCTGTGCTTTATCTCAAGGATTTATCACAGGTTCCCTGCTTTTACACCAGATTATCACTTTATCACAGGAGCTCTGCTTTAACACAGGTGCCCTGCTTTTACACCAGATTGTCACTTTATCACAGGAGCTCTGCTTTAACACAGGTGCCCTGCTTTTACGCCAGATTATCACTTTATCACAGGAGCTCTGCTTTAACACAGGTGCCCTGCTTTTACGCCAGATTATCACTTTATCACAAGAGCTCTGCTTTAACACATGTGCCCTGCTTTTACGCCAGATTATCACTTTATCACAGGAGCTCTGCTTTAACACAGGTGCCCTGCTTTTACACCAGATTATCACTTTATCACAGGAGCTCTGCTTTAACACAGGTGCCCTGCTTTTACACCAGATTATCACTTTATCACAGGAGCTCTGCTTTAACACAGGTGCCCTGCTTTTACACCAGATTGTCACTTTATCACAGGAGCTCTGCTTTAACACAGGTGCCCTGCTTTTACACCAGATTATCACATTATCACAGGAGCTCTGCTTTAACACAGGTGCCCTGCTTTTACACCAGATTATCACTTTATCACAGGAGCTCTGCTTTAACACAGGTGCCCTGCTTTTACACCAGATTATCACTTTATCACAAGAGCTCTGCTTTAACACATGTGCCCTGCTTTTATGCCAGATTACCACTTTATCACAGGGGCTCTGCTTTAACACAGGTGTGCCCTTGCTTCATGTTAGAGATACTGCTTAATCTCAGGAGCCCTGCACATGGTCAAGAGTCGGACCTTACCTTGGGAGTACTTATTTATCTAAAATAAAAAGTGCAGCTTTATCCCAGGACCCGTGCTTAATCTCAGTTGTGTGTTTTACCTTAATCATACTGCTTTATTTAAAGAATATTGATTTACGTACTTTAATGTCTCACATTTCAAAGAGGAATTCGCAAGTTGAACGTTGTGCTTTTTTTGTCTGTTGTTCTAAAAGCTCTCTTTGTTTCGAATTCAATTCTTTCTTCATCATTGTGGACAAAAGTACCACCTAGTGGTCACTCCGGATAACTCAGGATTAGCAGTAGTATATTCTGTGGGCTCACTACCACCTCCCCCTGCAGATTGCAGAATTTATTTTATCTGTCAACTACAAATTAAGTCAGAAACTCACATTTTTTGTTTTACAATTTTGCGAAATATTCAGTTAAGTTTTCAAAACATCCATACTTTTTACTTATTATAATGTGGCTTAGATGTTATTTATGGTTTTCACGTGCAAAAATTCACCCGTAAAATAAAAATAAAATTGTTCACCTGTTTGACATGATTTGGTAAATGTTCTATAAGTGAGAGCAATATGATGATTTCAGCTCTCAAGATAAAAACTTGGAATATCTAATGATTGAGCAAGTCAGTGTTTTCCTTTCCTTTTCTTATTTATTTATTTATTATAAAGCGCCAACATTTTCCACAGCGCTGTACAATTAGTGGAAAACATACAATATACACAGACAAATACAAGAGGTAAAGACGGCCCTGCCCGTAAGCTGATAACTTACTTGGTGAGAAAAAATGCAGAGCTTCACTATCGCTGTTCCTATGAGTATGAGTGTGAGGTGAGGTCTGAAGAACAGAGGTGGAGATGGAACAGTTATTCTTCATCTTTGACTGTTTGATCGCCTAATCAACATCAAATCCAGTGTTGGTTGTTTCCATCAACCTACAAAACCCAATGCTTTGCATGATTTATTTAGACCTTCCCAAGAATGAAATTATTAAAAATTTGTGATAGGGTATTGTTCAGGTCAAAGATGATATTGTATACAATTTACTGCTTTCTCCCTATGAATAAACCGATAAGTAGTGCCAAGCACTTCAATTAATCAGAGGGTCAATAATTAGCTGTAATACTATTCCAGAACATGTGTAGGGGAGCAACTACCATCAAGTAGGAGCCCAGCACTTTTGGAATAGATGCTTGATGACGTAAAGTCCCCTAACCCCCCCATGAGAGAGCCAATGGATGCCCAATCCATACTTCTTTATTTGTTTTGGTTAGCAACTAGTCCCAATACAATAATTTACCCAGAGCAAAGAAAAGGGGGATGCTTGTTCCTACGCGTTTGTCTAAATCTGAAGGATGCATTTTTATTGTATTGCCAAATAACAGCCACTCACAACAAAGGAACATCCAGACCCAGTGGGAAAAAATTGTTCTGCTATTGTGTGTACACATTCATTTTTACTCTTCAATAGAAAAGTTATTTTATGCAACTTATTCTTTAAGGCTCATGGCTTCCAAACTCAAGACTTTTCTAGATCTACCCCCTCACAGCTCCATCCATAGGCTAACCTAGGCCTTGTTTTAATATGCTTTCCGAATGATTCCATACTGTTAGAAAGCTTTCCAAATGATTATCTGTAAAAATTCTTCTAACGATGACTTCTGTAGACAGTTTTTCTAATTGTATGGAATCATTTGGAAAGCTTAGTAAATCAAGGCCCTATAGCCTCTAATTACTCAATGATTGTATAGATTTCTTTGTCTAAAAAATAAAAAATAATTCGATTTGTGAATGCTGCTTTGTTTTCTTGCAATATTGGTCATTTGTGTCCAGGACATGCTTGAAAACGAGAGAAGTCTCAATGTATCCTTCATGGTAAAATGTGTAATAAATAAATAAATCTCATTATGTAAATGTAGACAATGTCGCAAGTTTCAGAAAATAAAATGGAATAAACTTCTAATAGGAATAAAAAGTGTCAGAAAGACAGATTACTTTATGAAGGAAGGAGTGATAGTTTGATACAATACGAAAGTGGTATGTAAATTCTAGTGTCTGAATGCTGTTTCTGTAGTGGAACGTGGGTTGAGTCCTTCTTGGACAGGCATTGTGGACATATGTTGAGTGATGCAAATTGCCTACGCCTACTAAAGTGTGCCATTACTGATACTCATAGAGAATCACTGGAGACACACAACAATCCAGAGAGCAGCCCGAATGCATGCAGACTTATGCCTGAGTGGAAAGAATCGAATTTCTCAATTCTAGATTTGTTTTCATTATATTAAATTATTTTATTGAGTTTTCAAACATAAGATTTATTTATTAATACAACAAATACACAAAGTGCATGTATTTATTTTATGAGCCCGCACTGTTTTGTTTGTTTTTTTTACTCCCCACAACAATCTATTTATTTTATTTCCTATGTTAATTTTATATTTTATCACACACAAAAAATAATCAACTTACTCACACAGATTTTTCTTGTGCTTCTTACTTAGTCACTGTGAGAAATATAGATAGATAGATAGACAGACGGATATATAGATAGATAGACATACAGACGGATAGATAGACAGACAGACAGACAGACAGATGGACAGATAGATAGATAGATAGACATACAGACAGACAGATAGATAGATAGATAGATAGATAGATAGATAGATAGACATACAGACTGATAGATAGATAGATAGACAGACAGATGGACAGACAGACAGATAGATAGATAGATAGATAGATAGATAGATAGATAGATAGATAGATAGATAGATAGATAGACAGGCAGACAGATATATAGATAGATAGATAGATAGATAGATAGATAGATAGATAGATAGATAGATAGAAAGATAGATAGCTATTAGATAGATGGACAGACAGACAGATAGCTATTAGATAGATGGACAGACAGACAGATAGACAGTCAGACAGACAGATGGTTTGATAGAAAACAGATAAGTAAAGAGATAGACAGACAGGTAGATAGATAGATAGACGGACAGACAGGCAGACATCTAGATAGATAGATAGATAGATAGATAGCTAGATAGACAGACATATAGATAGATAGATACTATATAGATAGATATATAGACAGATAGATAGATAGATAGATAGATAGATAGACAGACATATAGATAGATAGATACTATATAGATAGATATATAGACAGATAGATAGATAGATAGATAGATAGATAGATAGATAGATAGATAGATAGACAGACATATAGATAGATAGATAGATAGATAGATAGACAGATAGATAGATAGATAGATAGATAGATAGACAGACATACAGACAGATAGATAGATAGACAGACAGACAGACAGACAGATAGACAGACAGATAGATAGATAGATAGATAGATAGATAGATAGATAGATAGATAGATAGATAGACAGATATATAGAAATAGACATACAGACAGACAGATGGACAGACAGATATATAGATAGATAAACAGATAGATAGATAGATAGATAGACATACAGACGGATAGATAGATAGACAGACAGACAGATGACAGACAGATAGATAGACAGACAGACAGATATATAGATAGATATACATACAGACAGACAGATAGATAGATAGATAGATAGACAGACATACAGATGGATAGATAGACAGACAGGTATATAGATAGATAGATACTGGATGGACGGATATAGAGAGATAGATAGATAGATAGATAGATAGATAGAGAAATAGATAGACAGACGGATATATAGATAGATAGATAGACAGACAGACAGTGTAACAGACCGTTTTGCACATACGGGGTAAAAAACGTTTAGGCGATCGTCCCCTTCTCAGAGATGCGGGCACAGCTATTATAAAACACCAAACTCACGAACCGCCAATAAGGGAATGCTCCAAACTCCCGAACGGCATCCAATATAGCACTCCAAACACACGAACTGGAACCATACGAATCGCTGCTAGCAGACGAATAGGAAAAGCATCCAAGCGGCTTACACTCCTAGCAATCAGTCTCTATCAGCATTCAGTAAATCCCCCCAAAGACGAGACAAGGCTCCGTGTTGGGGGTCAAGCAGTGGTCTGTTTAATGAGGGTTACCTGCCCAGTATTTATGCAGGTCTCCCACCTGGTGGACACTCCCCTAGGGGACCAAATGGGAGACTGTGACAAAAGACAGACAAGTAGACAAATAGGACACACAGTCACATTATATTCCCACAATGCATCCTGGCTTCCTCCCCTCTGCCTTGGAGATAATTGAGAAGTAATTCAATTATCTCCCAAGACAAAGGCAAATCGCCATTATGCACGTGGGGATACTAACACACAAATTACTATTAAAATACACTATGTGAGACACATAACATTAAAAGCATACATTTAACATATCCCCAGATAGCTCAGGTCTGAGCACACATTATTAAGCGAATGGCGCTCAGACCACACAAATACAGTTTAATCGCCATGGAGCTAAAGTCTTTACACAGTCAGTTTCATGCAAATGAGCTTCATGGGATTCCTATCTGGGGGTATAACACATTCAAGCAAAACTACCGAACACCGGGCCGTTCATGCACTTTCACCGAACAAGAAGGGAGGTCGGCGGCTTCAGCGATGTTCGCGCAAAACTGTGTCCGATTTCAGTTCCATGAATTAAGAGTCGAACACCGCTGTGCGATTGCATGTTTAAAATGGCCGTGACTTCGTGTTCGTGATACGAATGGCGGCCACCCAGCATTCGTCAATTAAGCTGCGGTTAACCGCAGCTTCAGGGAGGCTAATTGCCGGCACACTCCAGCTCCCAGGTGGTACAGTCATTCGTGCGGTTGTTCGGTAGATTGAATCTACCGAACACAAGGCAGAAAATAACGAATACATCTTTTCTGCAGGTAAAAAATATGTATTTTAACACGGGGCTATAGTCCAAAGGCAGCAGGCGGGCAACCAGGCTTCTCCAATGCAATGTGGCGAGATTGCTCTCGTCACAGATAGATAGATAGATAGATAGATAGACAGACAGATAGATAGATAGATAGATAGATAGATAGATAGACATACAGACAGAAAAATAGACAAACAGACAGATGGACAGACAGATAGATAGATAGATAGATAGATAGATAGATAGATAGATAGACAGATAGATATTGTAGCGGACGACGGATAACCCTTCAGCCACTCTGGAATCATCAGCACAAGTAGATACCCATTCCCTCAGTAATATAATCATATATTGCATAAGCCTGCCACAACATCAAGGTACCCCATTTTTTGTCAGGTCCTATCAACCTACTGCCTTTTATTAATTAAAACTTGATTTTTCTTTGAGAATTTTTCATTAAAAGTGACTTGTGCTGAGCTGAAAATTAACAGTCAAAAGCTATCAGTTTGGGATAAAAAAGATTTGCCATTTAGTGAACCAACTGCACGTGTTCCTATTGTCAGAATGTTTAATTCCAATTGAAGTCATTCAGGCTCTGAGTAAATAATTATGCCTCACACTCTATTGAAGGCTTTGTCTTGTTTTGAATTCCCTGATGTTGGTTGTTTTAAAGAGTGATTTTCCATAGAGCAGATTCATTACAGGAAAAAACGATGGGGGTTTATAGACTTTACACAGGTAGAGCAGGTGCAGCACACGAGCAGTTATAAACAGCATGAGTCTCTGGATGCAGTGAGCTAAGTATTAATAGACACTCCATTCATTATTATTATTATCATTATTGTTATATTAGTGTTTAGAAATAACCATCATTCTGTACAATGGGTTAACATTAACCCTGTCACTACTAAGTCAATCAATTGTGTAGAAACATAGAAACATAGAATGTGACGGCAGATAAGAACCATTCGGCCCATCTAGTCTGCCAGATTTTCTAAATACTTTCATTAGTCCCTGGCCTTATCTTATATCTGTAAATAGCTGAACATTTATTAAAAGCATACCATGCATAGTTAGCACATATATTTAATATACAAAAATCAAAACTAGTGTAAAATGGGTCAAATACTATTCTATCTATCTATCTATCTATCTATCTATCTATCTATCTATCTATCTATCTATCCATCTATCTATCTATCTATCTATCTATCTATCTATCTATCTATCTATCCATCTATCCATCTATCTATCTATCTATCTATCCATCTATCTATCTATTTATCTAACCATCTATCTATCTATCTATCTATCTATCTATCAATCAATCTATCTATCCATCTATCTATCTATCTATCTATCTAACCATCTATCTGCCTATCTGCCTATCTATCTATCTATCTATCTATCTATCTATCTATCTATCTATCTATCGATCTATCTATCTATCCATCTATCTATCTATCTATCTATCTATCTATCTATCTATCTATCTATCTATCCATCTATCTATCTATTTATCTAACCATCTATCTATCTATCTATCTATCTATCTATCTATCTATCAATCAATCTATCTATCCATCTATCTATCTATCTATCTATCTATCTATCTATCTAACCATCTATCTATCTGCCTATCTGCCTATCTATCTATCTATCTATCTATCTATCTATCTATCTATCTATCTATCTATCTATCTATCTGTCTATCTGCCTATCTATCTATCTATCTATCTATCTATCTATCTATCTATCTATCTATCTGTCTATCTATCTATCTATTTATCTATCTAACCATCTATCTATCTATCTATCTATCTATCTATCTATCTATCTATTTATCTATCTATCTATCTATCTATCTATCTATCTATCTATCTATCTATCTATCTATCAATCAATCTATCTAACCATCTATCTATCTATCATCTATCTATCTATATATCTATCTATCTAACCATCTATCTATCTGCCTATCTGCCTATCTATCTATCTATCTATCTATCTAACCATCTATCTATCTATCTATCTATCTATCAATCTATCTATCTATCTATCTATCTATCTATCGCTATCTATTTATCTATCTGCCTATCTGCCTATCTATCTATCTATCTATCTAACTAATAGTTTTTTGTTATATTTTCGATTAGTTTGAAAATGAATGCACATTGCAATATGTGCCTGTGGATCTACTGTTTCTCTGGCAAAGTTAATAGAGATTTATGGACTGAATTCAATTTCTAAATTGTTAGGACTAGTTAAATACAACCCGTTTAGTTTTGTTGTCAAGATAATCTGAAATATACTTTCATTGCATTTTGTCCTTTCATCACTATATGTTCCGAATGCATATTGTCTCAAAACGTTTATTACATTTG
>OW240920.1:743019-834749 GCA_933207985.1 Pelobates cultripes
TGGACTCAGCAGAGTCTGTATGTGTGTGTGTGTGTGTATCGACTCAGCAGAGTCTGTGTGTGTGTGTGTGTGTGTGTATGGACTCAGCAGAGTGTGTGTGTGTGTGTGTATGGACTCAGCAGAGTCTGTGTGTGTATTGACTCAGCAGAGTCTGTGTGTGTGTGTATGGACTCAGCAGTCTCTGTGTGTGTGTATGGACTCAGCAGTCTGTGTGAATGGACTCTGTGTGTGTGTGTGTGTGTAAATGGACTCAGCAGTCTGTGTGTGTGTGTGTGTGAATGGACTCAGCAGTCTGTGTGTATGTGGACTCAGCAGTTTATCAATAATTAAAATTCCTGTGAGTTGTTGTGTAGGAAGGGCCCCAGTGCATTGCTTTGTTTAATAACATGCTTGCGCTGTGTTTGCTTTTAATTTGTCTCTGATGTCTCCATAAGTGGGATACCAGAGGACAAAGGGGCCAGGAAAGCAAATGGTGCATGTGTTGGAGCCTGCTTGTGGGAGTGTGTGTGTGTATAGTGAGCTGATTGTGGTATGGTATTTTGTATAGGTCAATTTCATTTGTGTTTGTGGTGTAATATCTGTGGCTAGGGGCTGTAGAGATTGTGTGTGTGTAGGTGACAAAGTGTGTGTAGGGGTTGTAGAGAGTGTGTGTTTAGAGAATGTTGTATGTGTTTGCTTACAAGGAATGTAGTGTGTGCATGGGGGATCCAGAGTTTGTATGTCAGGAATGTAGTATGTTGGTGGTGCAGTGTGTGTGTGTAGGAGATCTATTGTGTAAATGAACCAGTGTGTGTGTGTGTATAGAGGATTCAGAGTGTATATTTTATGTTTGGATGTATTGTATGTGTTAGGGGCACGTATTATGTGTATGTGTGAAGGGTGCAGCATGTGTGTGTGAGGGGTGCAGTATGTGTGGGTAAGAGGGGTGCTGTGTGTATATATATATATATATATATATTATTTATACTATATATATATATATATATATATATATATATATATATATATATATATATATATATATCTTTGCAGCCTGTAAAGACTTTGGGTGTTTTATTTTTACATTTAAAACTGTAGCTGTCAGAGCTTCACAATGCATTTTTTTTTAAACACTCAAACACTGTTTTCCCCTTATCACTGGGTTCTTATCTCTTTACTTTATTTATTGGGATAAACTGACCTTTATATATATATATATATACACAAGTATAGTGGCACTCACCCTTTCAATGAATCAGTAAAAGACTGCCTTGGTGCAATCCCACGCTGGATATGTAAAGCAAAAAGGAAAGAGATGCACTCTCAGGTCTTTGTAAAAAAACTCGATATTATTTAATAACAGGTAACACACATCTGATCGACGTTTCGACCTCTTCAGTTCTTCCTCAAGATCAATATACAAACATGTACAACACAAATGTATAGGCAACATAGGAGGAGTTACTCACTGCCTTTCCTGGTGGTCCAGTGGTGAGAGTGAACTCTAGCCTGCAGGGCTAGAATTCACTCTCGCGAGATTTGAGTGTTGCCGTGGTAACCACAGCAATGCTCAGAATCCCGCCAGAGGAACCCGGCGGAGCTGCTGGCCTGAGCTCCACCGGGTCCTCTCTCCCTCCCCAGTCAGCGGCAGTGTTACAGTGCCTGTGAGCCAGTGAGGGAGATTTTTGATCTCCCCGCCGGCTCATGAAGGCACACAGCAGGGCCGGCACTCGGGTTCAGTCAGTGTGTGTCAGTGTGCATCTGTGAGTGTCAGTGGGCATCTGTGAGTATGTGTGTGCATTTGTGTATGTCAGTGTGCATCTGTGTGTGTCAGTGTACATCTGTGAGTATGTGTGTGCATCTGTGTGTGTCAGTGTGTATCTGTTTGTGTCAGTGTGTGTCAGTGTGCATCTGTGAGTGTCAGTGGGCATCTGTGAGTATGTGTGTGCATCTGTGTGTGTCAGTGTGCATCTGTGTGTGACCGTGTGTATCTGTGATTATGTGTGTGTCTGTGAGGTACTGAGAGGGTATTTATTGGAGGGTAGAACACAACATAAAATTGCAAAAGTGCAACATTTCAGCCCAAGAGGGACTTAAGCATGATTAAACGCCACACTTTTGCACTTTTTTGGGATGTTCTACCCTCCAATAAATACACCTTCTGTACCTGGAGTTTTGCCTGTATATTCTATTACCGTGCATCTTTGTGTGTCAGTTTTTATCTGTGAGTGTCAGTGTGTATCTGTGAGTATGTGTGTTCATCTGTGAGTGTGTTTGTCAGTGTGCATCTGTGAGTGTCAGTGGGCATCTGTGAGTATGTGTGTGCATCTGTGTGTGTCAGTGTGCATCTGTGTGTGACCGTGTGTATCTGTGATTATGTGTGTGTCTGTGAGGTACTGAGAGGGTATTTATTGGAGGGTAGAACACAACATAAAATTGCAAAAGTGCAACATTTCAGCCCAAGAGGGACTTAAGCATGATTAAACGCCACACTTTTGCACTTTTTTGGGATGTTCTACCCTCCAATAAATACACCTTCTGTACCTGGAGTTTTGATGTATAGTCTATTACCGTGCATCTTTGTGTGTCAGTGTTTATCTGTGAGTGTCAGTGTGTATCTGTGAGTATGTGTGTTCATCTGTGAGTGTGTTTGTCAGTGTGTACCTGTGAGTGTCAGTGTGTGTCAGTGTGCATATGTGAGTGTCAGTGTGTATCTGTTTGTGTCAGTGTGCATATGTGAGTGTCAGTGACATATGTGAGTGTCAGTGTGTATCTGTGTGTGTCAGTGTGCATATGTGAGTGTCAGTGACATATGTGAGTGTCAGTGTGTATCTGTGAGTATGTGTGTGTGTCAGTGTGTATCTGTGAGTGTTAGTGTGTATCTGTGAGTATGTGTGTTCATCTGTGAGTCTGTGTGTCAGTGTGTATCTGTGAGTGTCAGTGTTTGTCAATGTGCATCTGTGAGTGTCAGCGTGTATCTGTTTGTGTCAGTGTGCATCTGTGAGTGTCAGTGTGCATCTGTGAGTATGTGTGTGCATCTGTGTGTGTCAGTGTGCATCTGTGTGTGTCAGTGTGCATCTGTGTGTGTCATTGTACATCTGTGAGTATGTGTGTGCATCTGTGTGTGTCAGTGTGTATCTGTTTGTGTCAGTGTTTGTCAGTGTGCATCTGTGAGTGTCAGTGGGCATCTGTGAGTATGTGTGTGCATCTGTGTGTGTCAGTGTGCATCTGTGTGTCAGTGTACATCTGTGAGTATGTGTGTGCATCTGTGTGTGTCAGTGTGTATCTGTTTGTGTCAGTGTGTGTCAGCGTGTATCTGTTTGTGTCAGTGTGCATCTGTGAGTATGTGTGTGCATCTGTGTGTGTCAGTGTGCATCTGTGTGTGTCAGTGTGCATCTGTGTGTGTCAGTGTACATCTGTGAGTATGTGTGTGCATCTGTGTGTGTCAGTGTGTATCTGTTTGTGTCAGTGTGTGTCAGTGTGCATCTGTGAGTGTCAGTGGGCATCTGTGAATGTCAGTGTGCATCTGTGAGTATGTGTGTGCATCTGTGTGTGTCAGTGTGCATCTGTGTGTGTCAGTGTACATCTGTGAGTATGTGTGTGCATCTGTGTGTGTCAGTGTGTATCTGTTTGTGTCAGTGTGTGTCAGCGTGTATCTGTTTGTGTCAGTGTGCATCTGTGAGTGTCAATGTGCATCTGTGAGTATGCGTGTGCATCTGTGTGTGTCAGTGTGCATCTGTGTGTGTCAGTGTACATCTGTGAGTATGTGTGTGCATCTGTGTGTGTCAGTGTGTATCTGTTTGTGTCAGTGTGTGTCAGCGTGTATCTGTTTGTGTCAGTGTGCATCTGTGAGTGTCAGTGTGCATCTGTGAGTATGTGTGTGCATCTGTGTGTGTCAGTGTGCATCTGTGTGTGTCAGTGTGCATCTGTGTGTGTCATTGTACATCTGTGAGTATGTGTGTGCATCTGTGTGTGTCAGTGTGTATCTGTTTGTGTCAGTGTTTGTCAGTGTGCATCTGTGAGTGTCAGTGGGCATCTGTGAGTATGTGTGTGCATCTGTGTGTGTCAGTGTGCATCTGTGTGTCAGTGTACATCTGTGAGTATGTGTGTGCATCTGTGTGTGTCAGTGTGTATCTGTTTGTGTCAGTGTGTGTCAGCGTGTATCTGTTTGTGTCAGTGTGCATCTGTGAGTATGTGTGTGCATCTGTGTGTGTCAGTGTGCATCTGTGTGTGTCAGTGTGCATCTGTGTGTGTCATTGTACATCTGTGAGTATGTGTGTGCATCTGTGTGTGTCAGTGTGTATCTGTTTGTGTCAGAGTTTGTCAGTGTGCATCTGTGAGTGTCAGTGGGCATCTGTGAGTATGTGTGTGCATCTGTGTGTGTCAGTGTGCATCTGTGTGTGTCAGTGTACATCTGTGGGTATGTGTGTTCATCTGTGTGTGTCAGTGTGTATTCTTTTTGTGTCAGTGTGTGTCAGTGTGCATCTGTGAGTGTCTGTGGGCATCTGTGAGTATGTGTGTGCATCTGTGTGTGTCAGTGTGCATCTGTGTGTGTCAGTGTGTATCTGTGAGTATGTGTGTGTGTCTGTGAGGTACTGAAAGGGTATTTATTGGAGGGTAGAACACACCATAAAATTGCAAAAGTGCAACGTTTCAGCCCAAGAGGGACTTAAGCATGATTAAACGCCACACTTTTGCATTTTTTTGGGATGTTCTACCCTCCAATAAATACACCTTCAGTACCTGGAGTTTTGCCTGTATATTCTGTGTGTATGATACCTTGTATCTTTGTGTGTATGTGAAGGTATGTTTACCAGTGTTTGTATGTGAGTGTCTGTGTGTCTCTATGTGGTGGGATGTATAGGTGTATGTGTGTGTGTGTGTGCCAGTGTGCATGTGTAGGTATGTGTGTATCTATGTGCCAGTATGTGTATGTGCAGGCATGTGTGTGTATATCTGCCAGTGTGTGTATGTGTGTATCTTTCTATGTGTAGGTATGTGTATCGGTGTGTGTAAACAGTAAAGTAGGAGAATATATTTAAAAGAATAAAAACTACCACAACAAAAGGTCTCAAATTAGAGGGGCAAAGGTTTAAAAATAATAATATTTTACTGAGGGGATAGTGGATGCATGGAATAGCCTTCCAGTTGAAGTGGTAGAGGTTAACACAGTAAAGGAGTTTAAGCATGCGTGGGAAAGGCATAAGGCTATCCTAACTATAAGATAAGGCTAGGGACTAATGAAAGTATTTAGAAAATTGGGGAGACTAGATGGACCGAATGGTTTTTATCTGCCGTCACAGTCGATGTTTCTATGTTCAAATTTGCTCATTTAAATGGTTCCTGATTTGGGTGCTGTGATGAATAACCTGATTTGTTTGGCGCAAGCCACTTGCTTGCAGCGCCATTTTTGTGACTGTTTTCCATGTATACATAAAGCAGTGTGTGTGTCTGTATATGCAGTTGTGGGTCAACAAAGGGGGGGCAGCAGCTCTATAAACTAAAAAGTATAGTTAGGTGTGAAATGAATCAAGTTAAATGCTGCCATGTGAGTGACTTCCTGCTTTGGGAGTCAGCAAAGGGTTGTGTTGATGTAACCAGAGAGGGCTCTGAAGGGACGGTGGGTGCAATCAAGATAACCTTTTGTTGTCATGTTGTATTGGCACAGAGGGAGGTGGTAACTGGTGCATGGAATCACTTTGTAGCGTTGTAGTTCTTTTCCTGTGATCTGTTCTGTATTCCCATTGGTGAAAGTTGTGTTTAATGTTTATTTTACTGAATGCTGTGAGCTTTGTAAGCTGGAACTGGATATAATAAATAGAGTCAGAGTCTGAGTTCTTAGAAGTTGCCAAGAAAGAAGTTGGTGTGATCTCCTGAGGTCTCCCAAGATATGGCTATCCATTGTCCTCTATAGAATAATTACTAATAAAAGTATTGCCAGAAGATTGGATGGATAGAATATCATATAGTAACCAGATATCAGCTCAGTATATCCTGCATACGCTACCAAAGAGGATCCCTAGCATTTAGTGCTGCAAGTTATGTAAAAACAAAACCCACAGAAACATTTTGGCTCCCATTGGCTCAAATTTGTCCAAATTGAGGTTTGGCCTTAAACAAATCTCCAACTCTACTTTTTATATCAGCAACACAATACCCACCTCCTACCTGCCCTTTCTATTGATCTGCATTGGTTTTCTTCTTATGAATCAATAAAATATTTTAAGTTCAAACCAGGAACACAACTACTTATTTTTTTGCAATTATAGGTTGATACGGGTATATTTCTTGCCAAATATGATATATTTTATGGTTACTGGTTTGGCAGTAAAAGTACAACCGCCATCCTATTAAATTCGCCTCCTCTTTTAAAATGTGACCTTAGATACAGACCAAATATTGTTCAAATAACAGAAGCCATGGGAATGTTTTCAGATATAAGTATTTTTTGCCAGTAGAGCTTTTGTCCATTTATGTTGTATATACAGGCAGGGCTTGTTCTGACATTTTATGCTTTTAGATATGAAGTTATTTTTATCACAAACGTCATTTTATTTTTTACCTCTGGGCTGTGGTTGCCTATTAAATGCAAACATAGTCCGTTGCTTATATTGACCCAGGCCATGTAATAAGATTAATGTCTGAATACAGCTGTCAGCTGACGATTAGAGGAAAGCTCAAAATAGGAATACAGAGCAAATTAGGCTCAAATTATTTGTCAAAACTGGTCTTATCTGAATCTGAATGTTAATGGCTCTCGTTACAGGATGGGCACAGTATGCATTGATCGGGAAATTGACACAAAATAAATAGTGAGCTTAAACATAAATGTTGCACTCGCTAACCAGAGACCATTTCAACTTTATTCTGGGGGTGCAAAGTTTACACCATACAAAATAAAAAGAAACACAAAACGAGGTGAAAAACACCATTGATTAAATACAAAACACTTACAATAAACATTATGGCTCTAATCAGAGGACTGCAAAGGTGAATATAACGCCAGGTATATCAATTTTTATAGAAGGTCATGAAGTTGGGGCTACAGGCAGGAGAAGGCAACAGGCATCAAAGATCTCCCTTTACCGGCCAGCCCATTCTAATGCAGTGGGGCCAAACCAACTCAGAGTTCTTCACAGCCATTGTAAAGGCTCTTCGCCCTCACAGGCCCTGATTATTCTATTGCAATATTTAATTTAAATGTTTTTTGCTTTTTTTTTTCCAATACAGCCCTCAGCCTGTAACCGCCTACTATTGACCCTATACTTGACTACAGCAGCTATCCCCCACTATTCGCCTTGTCCCCCATTACAGCCATTATGCCCTCCACTATAGCCATTACCACCATACTATTGCTCTTATCTTCCCACTAGAGCTACTATCATTCCCACCACATCCCCTTTTCTTCACTACAGCTACGCTCCCCACTATTGCCACTATTACCCCACTACTTCCACTATCCCCCACTGTAGCCAGTATCCCCTATTGTCACCACTATCCCCCACCCACTGTAGCCATTTTGTTCCCACTATATCTCAAATAACCACACTACAGCGCATATCCCACCCAAATGCACACTACAGCCCCTACCCTCTGCACATATGCATTACAGCCCATATCCCCTCAAATGCACACTACAGCCCCTACCTCCTGCACATAATGTTGATTTTATTCACAGATCAAGTGAAAAGGGACCAATTGAGGAAAAAATATAGGAGTAGTAAAATAAATCTATACTATACGGACAAACATATTGGGACACACCTCTTAATTATTGAATTCAGATGTTTCAATCAGACCCATTGCCACAGGTGTATAAAATCAAGAACCTAGTCATGCAGTCATTCGGAAGTGCTTTGTGAATTCAAGCGTGATACTATGATAGGATACTACATTTGCAATAAGTCAGTTCATGCAATGTGAACCCTACTAGATATTCCACGGTAAACTGTAAGTGGTATTATTGGAAAGTGGAAGCGTTTAGTAACAGCAGCAACGGAGCCACGAAGCTGTAAAGTCACAGAGTGCTGAGACGTATGGAGCGTGAAAGTCGCCAATGCTATGCTGATTTCACAGTTAAAGATTTCCAAACTTCCACTAGCATTAATATCAGCACAAAAACTGTGCAGTGAGAGTTTCATGGAATTGGTTTCAGTGGCCAACCAGCTGCATTCAAGCCTTACATCACCGAGTACAATGCCAAGTGTGGGATCGAGTGCTGTAACTGTGAGTCCACTGGTCTCTGGAGCATTGGAAATGTGTTCTGTGGAGTGACAAATCACACTTTCCTGTTTGACAGTCTGACAAGGCTGGGTTTGATGAATTCCAGGAGTGTTTCCTGCCTGATTTTACTGTGCCAACTGTAAAGTTTGGTGGAGAACAGGATAATGGTATGGGGCAGTTTTTCAAGGGTTGTGCAAGATCCCTTACTTCCAGTGAAAGGGAGTCCCATTGCTATGTTATGCTTCAAGCTTTGTGGGAACTATTCCACCACATCCTTAATGACATGGTTGCACGGGTTTGGTGTGGGAGAACTTGACTGTCTGGCACAGAGTCCTAATTTCAACCCCATCAAACACCTTTGGGTTGAACTGCAACTTGCAAGACAAGCCTTCCCATCCAACATCAGTATCTAACGTCACAAATGCTCTACTGAATGAATGTTCAAAACTTCCCTCAGAAACGCTTCAAAATCTTAAGGAAAACCATCCAAAAAGAATGGAAACAGTTATAGCTGCAAAGCAGGGACCAACTACATATTATTGTCTATATATCCAGATTGCAGTGTCATAAAGGTCCCTGTAGGTGTAATAGTCAGGTGTCCCAATAGGTTTATCTATATAGTGAATATTTATAGATTTAATTACTATAGATTAAGTAAATGTATTTAATATATATCTCACTAGATCTGTGAATCAAATGACAGAAAAATACATTAAACATTTGGGAACATAATTCAAATCTAGCACTTTAATCCACATTTGGAACAATTGTAGACTTAATAAAGCCGGTCATTGCTAAAATAAAAATGGTGTTTTGTTTTTTGTGTTTTTTATCCACAGAATCCCACATGTGTGAGCTCTGACTGGCTGATAGTGATGGGAACTGTGATCACGCTGGCCATTGCTTCATTGCTTCTTCACCCTCCCAGAAACTTTCTTTCTTTCTAGAACAATGAACAATTTATCATTTCTATCAGCTCCTTGTACTGAACCTGTTATAAAAACAATGGGTGCTGGAATGTTATGGTTCCTGCAATAGGGTGAAACTAGACCAATTATGTAAAATCTAAATATAAACATCTGTATCTGTATCAATTTGTGTTGCAATGCTGGGATTAACCAGTCAATATACCACTTCCCTGCCAAAACTGATTATGAGCATTTTTATGTTCATGTATTTTGTGGAATGAAATTTTATCCATTAAACCTCACTTACCCTCATTTATACTCTAGGAAGGTTTATCAAATTCTCTGCCAGAAGTCACTGGACACTGATATAATACCTGCAAGTTTGCTGCAAATGTCAGCTTCCAAACTGTAAAATAAGTTTCAATGAGTCATATCATTCTTGAAGTCAGGGAGGGGTAGGGAGTGAATGGACTCTTCCATTTAACTGTCAGCATTACATTAGTATTCCAGAGATTTGTAAAGATTGAGTTTTACATACCTTTATTTTAGAAACATACAATTTAACTGTATTTACAGTATGTGGGCATTATGTTCATATTCTGTTGCCGGGTATTTGACCATTTTTATTTATCTATTCTGGTCACTTACTGCATAAGAAAAAAACAGCATTCAAATGCATATTATAGCAACATTTTTCAATCATAAAGCGATTATAAGGAAAGGAGCTGAATGTTTGCAAGGTGAGTATCTGCAGATGTACAAATATACAAAATTCAAGCCACAAAAATCTGTGTACAAGTTAAAGAACCCGTTTTTAGATCCTCACCATGTGCAATGGAGAAATAGCAGGACTTTATTCACTAAAGTGGACATTTTCAGGAATTTCAAGTGATTCCAAAATAGCTGAACTGGAAACACCCCAATTCCCGACACTTAACACTTTAGTGAATAACTCTGCAACAAAGTAGTAAAAGTGAAATAATCACTGTGGAACTGAATCAGATCTTTTTTGTGTTATCATATTATTGCAAACTGTAAGAAACACTTTCCAAATGATTTGTCTACAGAAGTCGCCATTAAATAATGTTTGTAGGTAAATCATTTGGTTTCTAATAACTTGGAATCATTTCTGATGCTGATTCAGACAAATTAAATTGAGGCTATAGTCAGTTGTTTTCATAAAGTCACTTTATCTTGGAGATATTTTTCCTCCTCTACTGTTCTTTTGAAACATTTTACAAGTGGAGGGTTGTGTGTATATTTTAAGTGCATGGTATGGCGGAACCAGCCTCGCCACTGGGCATTGGAGAAGACTGATTGCCAGCCTCCTGCCATGTGTCTATGGCCCCCGGGATGTATTGCCTGCTCTCCTGTACTGCTGAGGTTTGCTACCAACTAGGTGGATTTGGCTATGGAGCTTGTCTAGTACCCTCTGTTGGTAGCAACAGCAATATGCACTAACTGAATAGCAAGACTGGTAATTTGTATATTCGGGTAGATTCGGGTAGATTTGCATATTGCTCGGCACGTGAGATATTTTCTGTTAATTATTGTCTCCCCCACCTCTTTAAAAATATGCCATTATGTTATAATAAGTCACTGTATGTTGCTGCTATGATTTGACTGTTTGTAATGTTATTGAGTTTTCACAGCAATGTTAATGTAATGACCATATGGGCTAGTCCCAAGTAAAATAAAGTTTGAGAGAGTTCTTCTTCACCCTCAATCTAGAGTCCTGTCTCTTATTGGGGAATTGCTATATCAGTACAAGGGATTGCTATGCTCTGCATTCTCCCTTAGCTAATCACTACTAAGCTCTTTTAAGAGCTTGTTCCTGCTTCACTCTCTTGGAGGAGAGGTTCACCCACTGGAACCTGGAGCCTTGTCGTAGGTCCAGGGTGGGTAGGAGATGGCGAGACCCCAACCAAGCTGCGGCGGTTCGTGGGGTCTGCGGTGGTTGTGGTGTCTGCGGAGCGCTTGAAGCACTCTGTAAGTGCTAGGAGCATCCTTCAACGGAGGTGCCCAGTTGGGGTGCCAGGTGATCCATTACACATAGTAGGTGTATAGAATACTTTCTTTAATAACAAAAATATTCAGAATAAAACAGATCACTTTCTATACACTGATCAGCCACAACATTAAAACCACTGACAGGTTAACGGCACCATCCAAGGGGTGGGATATATTAGGCAACAAGTGCACAGTCAGTTCTTGAAATGTTCTTGAATGTGTTGGAGGCAGAGGCATACCTAAGTCAAAAGGCACCCGTGGAAGAAAGGTATTCTGACACTACACCCAACCCCCTAAATCTGTAAAAGAGAAAAAGAATTGTGGTCTCGCTCGTTCTATTTGACATTCATATACATTTACTCATTTATATCAATTAACATTCATATTCACAAGTACTAACATTAATTAACACACATATGGACAATATACACAGACACACATTCATAGATTGACAAACGGGCAAATAAACACACGCATAGACTCACTATACACACAGACACTAATATACACACATGGACAAATACACAAAGACAAACACAGAGTGATGTACATACACACTCATACACAAATACACAAACAGACTAACAGACACAAACATATGCACATAGACACAGTCATACACACACACAGGCTCATATACACACACTGACTCATTTATTAGTTACATAGTTACATAGTTACATAGCTGAAAAGAGACTTGCGTCCATCAAGTTCAGCCTACCTCACATTTGTTATTTGCTGTTGATCCAAAAGAAGGCAAAAAAAAACAGTATTTACACATACACATTCATATAAACACTCATAATTATATCCACATACACTATAATTTTAACTTTAACAAATATTAGTGTTTTGTTTTTGTTTCTTAAACACTGGGGTCTATCCAGCCTTCCTGTTCTTACCTTCAGCTTCATCGATGGCGTTCAGTGGGTAGCTGACAGCCCAGCTCCCTGCAGCTCTGTGCTGTTAATGGGTCTGATGATGTCATATCCCGGCTCTAGTAGCAAGGGACTTGAGCTGGCAAATCAGTGGAGAGAGTTTCTAGCAGCTCCCTTGGCTCACTGCTCTGTAACTCAAGGATCTTCAGCAAAGCCTAAGAACAGGCATCTATCATGCGGAACGCCAACTGGAAAGATTCTTGTAGGTAGGTGCTGGGTCAGGAGGAAAGGGAGCCCTTCCACTGGAAGCAGGGGCTAGAGTGAAGTGCCGACCGCTCAGTCCACCCCATTAATGAGGGGCACCTGGGGCTGACCACCCTCTCCTGCCTCCCTCTTAGTATGCTACTTGATGGATGCAGGAAAAATGGCCAAGCATTAAGATCTAAGTGACTTTGACAAGTACCAAATAGGGATGAGGGGCACCTGGGGCTGACCACCCTCTCCTGCCTCCCTCTTAGTATGCTACTTGACGGATGCAGGAAAAATGGCCAAGCATTAAGATCTGATTGACTTTGACAAGTGCCAAATAGTGATGTCTAGATGACTGGATCAGAGAATCTCCAAAATGGAGTCTTGTGGGGTGCAGTAGTTAGTACCTACCAAAAATGGTGCAAGGAAGCACAACCAATAAACCAGCATAATGATTATTGGCACCCAAGGCTCATTGATGCACATGGGGAACGAAGACTAGCCTATCTGGCCCAAGCACACAGAAGTGCTACTGTATCTCAAAGTGCTGAAAAACGTAATGTTGACTATGATAGAAAGGTGTCAGTTATCATAGTTTGCTGCATATGGGCTGCGTAGTCACAGACCAGGGCTACCAATGGGGAAGTGCGTGTTAGAACTGGATCATGGGGCAATGCAGGAAGGTTGCCTGGTCTGATGAATCACCTTGGGTCCGGGCATTTATGTGGATGTTACTGTGACATGTACCACCTACCTAGAGATTGTTTCAGACCACGTACAGCCCTTCATGGCATTGATTTTCCCTAAGGCAGTGACCTCTTTCAGCAGGATGAGGCACCCTGCCACACTACCAAAATGACACATCAGAGCTGTTTTGGCAGAAGGAGGGGGACCTACACGATATTAGGCAAATGGCATAAATGTTGTGACTAATCATTGTACAGTTGTCACCAATATGTCTTTCACAATATATGAGTCAAATATTGAACTACAAAAGAAAGCTTGTTGCTCTGTGCATATCATTACGGAAATCATTAATTATAAACTGATTCAATGATATCTAAGAAAATAATGCAAATGAATAAATAATAGTTTAAAAAAAATTGAATCTACAAATAAATAAAATGTAAGAAGAGGTGAAATGCTTTAGGGTGTAATGCTATGTTTAGAATTTCCTAGAATTGCGTATGTTTTTATCTATATTAATCATGTGACCCAGTGACTAAAATGTAAAGAATGACTTTACTCAGATTCTTTTTTTTCCTCTTATTGTGCGATTTTATGGCACGCACACACCTATAATCTAGCAGGAAGCTGGCATTGTTAAAAAGTTTTTGTTATAGCTGTTATTTTGTTGTCATGATGCTGCAGCATATTTTACAGTGACCTAATATAAGTACCACGAGTTATACTATCATATGAGTTTCTAATTACATGGTTACATAGGTGGAAAGAGACACATGTCAATCAAGTTCAGGGTAATATATGGTAAATTTAAATTATATATTTAATCTCTTATCATTTGAACATTTCATTTTTTTTTATTTATTACATATTCTTTCTTCTTTTGTTTTACCTTTTATTACTCTTCCTATATTTAAAATGTTTTTAGTGCTGTATGTTATGATTTATTATTTATTCAGATTGACTTGTGCTATTTGCTCATACAATGAAAAATTAAGATAAAGTTTTGATTAAAATATAAACATTTGATTTTTATAGTAAAATGCAGAGAGAAGGTGTTTGTCAACCACTTAGGACTTTTACAAATTTAGTACATAGAAAAGTTATTAAACAGCAATTCAAATCTAGTTTGTACAGTAATAAAACCTCAGTAAACACGTGGTGCAAACACGGTAAGCTTTGTACATAAAAACATCTATAACTGGTTCAACATTCAGTATCCATGTGTAAACAAAGTGGGATAGGCTTTGTCTGTATTTATCCATTACTTATATTTAAACATCCAAAATCCACCAGGTAGAAGGATTATGGGAATCTGCAACATAAAGCAAGAAGGGCCAAGTGTCCACCGTCTAGAAATGTTCATTTCTTTGATCTAAATGATGACTAAGAGGAACGCTATTGATTTCCCCTTCCCTGAACTGAACGGGCCAGTGGAGTTTAATGGATCAGTTGGCTTTTCCTTTCTCTGCATTTCAATGGAATGTTTGCTGATGTCTCCGCAGTGAATTTTATCTAGAAAACAAGACTGTTAAACTTTAAAAAAATGAAATTTCCCACTAGAGTTCCATGAAGGATATTATACATATTTTCACAATGATCACAACATAATACAATTATTATAAAGAAAACTAATAGGAAAAGTATCTTTTAATAGTTACATAAAGTTCTGGTAATAAAGTCCTTTATTTGGTTTTATTCTTTAAACTGATACTTGGGTAGATGCGACAAAAAGAATCTTAAGTTATAGATCAAAACAACTGAACTTGATAAACAATTTAATTTGAGAATTTTTACAAATTCTTCAATTTTGCCTTAAAAGTGCCAATTCTCGGGGGTGGGCCTGAGCCTCATGGCAGCCAGACACATCTTGACAGTGCTCCTCAGTTAACTACTGCATTCCTCAAAATAATCTACCTCTGGCAGTCTCAATTAGCACCAGGAGTGACTGCCTTCTAAAACGAATGAGAGTCCTGGGCAGAACTTATGAAGTGCTGTTTATTTTACACGGGGCTCCAGGTGAGGTCTAGTGCAGGCATTGGGAGGGGGAGGCGGCTGCTCTCCTAATCAGTGTAGCCCTGCCTCGGCACAGAATTCTCTTGCTCTCCCTTTCTCCCCTCATGGACTGGTGGTGGTCATCCTGGTCCCCACTGTGCCAGCATAATACATAATGTCATTGTTCACCAGCTTGCCTTCACTGACAACCTGTCACCAACCCAGCATTGCTCCATCAAAAGCTCCTTGCTGAAGTTAGAAGCAATTTTTGGGCAGCATTGGAGGCACGGGCAACAGCTTCACAATCCCTACCTCATGGAGATGAGCAATGGAAGGAGAGGCAGGAAGTGAGGGGGCCTCCTTTCGGGCTCAGCGATCCTACCAGCACCTGTCACCACCTGTGCTGGCCCTCCTGGGCTGCAGACCACAAGGCGTCAATCCCTGAAGCACCATCCACACATGTGGAAGACAGCACAACATCAGCGACACACTATGCCAGTCACCCATCAACAAGCAAGCCCGCACAGCATGGACCTTACCACGTTGAGGAGCAGCAGTAAACTGGGCCAGGAGAAGGCCCCTCGTCTGTCTCCCGTCTGTGCCTGTCTCTGGGTCGGCGATCCCATCAGTTGCGGCAAGAAGCTGGACTGCAAACCATGGCCCACCTGGGGCATAGAGGGAACTAATCTATTGCCCTGTACAGAATTTCCTCCCTAGCTTAGCTCACCAGAGTCATAGCCTGTACAACCTAGGCAATATATAAATATAATGTACCTTATAGATATACATACCTTATAGATATCTCCTTGCTTATAATACTGATATGTGTGATATGTTTTCTCTATTCTGTGAACATCCAATTGTCTTCTTTTTCCCTCTTCTTTTTCCCTTATGCCTGCAGCATGTTTGAAATCTTTCTATTAATACTCGTGTGTCAAAGTACACTGCTTAGACGTGTTCATATAATTTTCGTTCTTCGACAGTACCTGTTTAATCATAAATGCTTGAAGTCCACATTGACAACAGTACATGTCTCAGATTAATCAAATACCAACTATTATCGGCAGGCATATCTTGTTTTCCTTTTCTGATATAAACTGGGCAACGTTTCTTACAAGCATGTTTTTTATAAAAATTGTGCAGTATTTGCCATAATACCGTTTTCTTTGAGTTGCCACCATATGCTGTTGTGGCATTACCTGCATGCATGTACCTTTTATGCCCATCAAAAATAAAGAATTACAAAAAAAGTGCCAATTCTCCACAATTCTAGGTTTAAGAAATATATAAAATATATATAAAAAAAAAATCAAACAAAAATCTGAAATCGTATTCTTTTTACCTGTTCCAGCTCAAAACAAATGAATCTGGTTTAAACTGGCCACATTACCAGTATGACTTGAAAAAACATTGTTGTGCAAATATAAATATAAAAAAGATCCAAACAATACTGGGTCATTGGTCAAAAATAGAAAAGGTGTTTTCACTGTCAGGACGTGAGCTTTTTCACGTGGTTTGAGGCTTGCTAACACCAGTTTACATTCTAGCCATAGACTCACTTTACTTCTTACCTTTTGTAGGTTATTCTAAGCTCTATTATAAATGATGATCATGACACTTAGTGTATCACCTGACAATATAATTTACGCACTCGGTGAAATGTTGACAAAGAAATAACTGTTAGGCACAAACACTAAATATTGTTAAAACAATCCACTCCAACAGATAGCAAAACAGATACAATGTCTCACCTGTTTTGTGAAAATAAAATGACATTTATCAAAAATGTCACTTAATTGCTATAGTTTGAGCACAAAAAAATCCTCACAGTACTGCACTTTACATTTGTACTGCAGGAAAAATACTCTTTAAATGTACAACAGGTATCAGCTAACCTACACTGTGCAACTTTAAACATTTTTTGGAATTCACAAGAGAATTACAAAGTCAAAATAGTTGAGCGTTGAAGAGTTAACTTGATTTTGACTGCTTCTAATTTGACCTAAAACAAACAGTGCCCTCCATTTTTAGACATTTTAAGGAGGCCTAATGATGCAACGTTTTTAAAAAATCTACATGCATTTTTTCCACCCCCACCCTGTCCAGCTGTTTCATATAGTAGTTATCCTGTTTTATGCTTCTGTTCACTGAAACCACTTGCATAAATGTACAGCTAGTAATACTCACATATATATTTGTCCAAATGGTTTTTTACCTCTCAAGGCCTTGCAAGAACCGTTTTTACAATACTGTTCCACTATAGTTCCAAGGAGATGTATTGCAGATCTTAGGAATTGCAGTGCATATGAAATGTATACTTTCTTTTTTTTTGTTACTAACTTTGTAACTGCATAAATTGAGAAAGTGATCAAAAATGACATAGAAAGTCCTTCTTTACAAAAAAAAACAAACAAAAAAAACCAGAGCCATAGTAAATAAACTTGTATGTTTAGTAGTGCTAGAGGTTTATCAAAATAATAAGTGAGTGGTTGTGGAAAAGTTGATTTACTGTCATGAATGTGGCTCATTTTGTGAACTACTTTCATCCTAAACCTTGGCACAATGATAATGTAGTTACCGATCATCTGTATATGATAACCCAAAAAGCGCCCGTGTGTTGCAAAAATACTAACAATACTTCCCCCCAACCCCACTCCCTCTGCTGTTCTATGTTCATTCGCATCTGCTACAGCAGAAGAGTTTTCTGCTCTACTCCAGTCCTCTTGACCCACCACCTGCTCCCTTGATCCTGTTCCCTCGCATCTCATCCGTACTCTGTCTCCTTCTCTAGCTCTGCCTCTCACTAAAATTCTCAATCTCTCCCTCTTCTCTGGCATATTTCCATCACCCTTCAAACATGCAACTGTAATCCCGATTTTTAAAATGCCAATCCTTGACCCTAACTCCCAGTCCAATTCTCCATAAACTTTCCGCTGCTTTTGACACCGTTGATAATCGACAGTTTCTTCTCCTCCTCCATGTAATGGATCCCCTGGCAGCCCGACTGGGTACCTCCGTTGAAGGATGCTCCTAATGCTTCTTGAGGGCTCCCAGCACTCCAACTGACACCATAACCACTGTAGACTCCTTCAATGAGCAAGGCAGGAACAAGCTCTTACAAGTGATATTGCAAGGGAGTATGACTAGCATAGCAATCCCTTGTAGCAGATTCCCCCAATAAGAGACGGCACTCCAAATTGAGGAGTGCTTTTATGTACATTTTACACATATAGTACTGCCCACAGGGTTTTGCAGAACAACCAATTAATACGTACAATACACTCAGACACGCCCAGCAATTACACACAAAATCCTCCCCTCTGCCTGTGATATAATTACTGAACACAATGTTAATGTTAATGTAATTATCACAGGCAGAGAAATACAGTTTTTACACATGTACTATAACTTTAAAACTAAAACAGTCAATATTCATAAAAACTACATATTATTATTCAGCACTCTTTAATTACACACATATCCAAAATTCAGGTGATTCCTTCCAGGGCTTAAAAAGTTAGTCGGAAGTCCTTTATGACCAACCGCAAGCACATTTTCATGCCCAAAACAGTTCCATAGATTTGGGCTGAGCGGTCGGTCAAAAATGTGTGGCAAAGCTGCGCATGCGCACCAGGGAGCAATGACGCTTCTGAATAGAAGTGTTTTATTGCTTCCTGCTCGCACCCTCCTATTTCGTCATTTTGACGAAATAGGGGGCGCGGCATCAATAGGATCCTGGCGCTGTATCTGGGTAAGTAAATCCCCTTCCCTGTAGTGACCCTTTAATGTTATTATTTTATCATTTATAAAGCGCCAGCAAATGCCGTAGCACTGTACAATGGGATAAACAACTCCTAGTTTACGGAATAAAAATATACCCAGCGAGTAAAAATGATATCCCCCCAGATTTTTTGGGTTCCTACGCCCATGTGCGCACCTGTCAAATGTGACCTTCGGCCCCCTACCAACCCGACAAGCCTATGCATTTATCACTGTACTCGGGAGATGTTGCTAAACACATATTAGTGTGTTTTTTGGCAGCAACACATTACATGAGCTGTGAATTGATACCTGAATTGCAATGTATTTGAAAAAAAATACACTACCTATGCAAAGTTTGGCAAAGATTGGTGGTAACATGGCTGCATAGTAAGTGTCAAAATATCCTTAGATGAAAACCCTGGGTTGTCTACTTTAAAAAAAAAATATGTACTATGTGGGGTGTTTTTCAGAGATTTCTGACAGATAACAGTGTTACAATGTCACTGTTGATACATTTAAAAAATGTATATTTTGAAACAGCAATATCCTACTTGTACTTATAGCCCTATAACTTGCAAAAAAAAGCAAAAAAACTCAGGAAAAGAATTTGAATCTATTTAGCAGTTTTTTTATTAACTTTTGTAGACGAGTAAAAGATTTTTCAAGTAAAAGTCAAAAAAGATGTTTGTTTTCGATTTTTCACCATATTTTATTATTTTTTAAAAATGTAATTATATGACATGATAGAAATAATGGTATGTAAAGAAAGCCCTTTTTGTCCTGAAAAAACAAAAGGCGCAACAAGAGCAAACCGTGCTCCTTGCTGCCCTGGAACACCACGCTCGACACAACAATTAAAGGGACACTATAGTCACCTGAACAACTTTAGCTTAATGAAGCAGTTTTGGTGTATAGAACATGCCCCTGCAGCCTCACTGCTCAATCCTCTGCCATTTAGGAGTTAAATCCCTTTGTTTATGAACCCTAGTCACACCTCCCTGCATGTGACTTGCACAGCCTTCCATAAACACTTCCTGTAAAGAGAGCCCTATTTAGGCTTTCTTTATTGCAAGTTCTGGGTTTTTTTATGCAGGCTCTGTCAATCATAGCCAGGGGAGGTGTGGCTAGGGCTGCATAAACAGAAACAAAGTGATTTAACTCCTAAATGACAGTGAATTGAGCAGTGAAATTGCAGGGGAATGATCTATACACTAAAACTGCTTTATTTAGCTAAAGTAATTTAGGTGACTATAGTGTTCCTTTAAAATATACGCGGTGTACCTGAGACCGTAGCAACAGACAAACTGCCACATTACTTGAGGCGCTTGGTGGCCTCGCTTTTACCACCGACACAGGCCAAAAACTTAATGATTGATGGGATATTCCGCCTACCAAAATCCCCCAGAGCAGTGATGGCGAACCTATGGCCTTAAAGGATCACTATAGTGTCAGTCTCAGGGTCCCCCTCTCGTGGCGTTGAAGGGTTAAAACCCATTCAGTTACTTACTTTAATCCAGCACCGGGTTCCCTCGGCGTTGGTGACCTCTCCTCCCCCACCGACGTCAGCTCCCCCTTCCGACGTCAGTGGAGCCGAATGCGTATGCGCGGCAAGTGCTGCGCGCGCATTCAAAGTGTCCATAGGAAAGCATTTCTAAATGCTTTCCTATGGACGTTCTGCGTGATGGATGCGAAATTCGCATCCAGCGTCTCAGATGCGCCTCTAGTGGTTGTCCGGAAGACAGCCACTAGAGGCTGGATTAACCCCAAATGTAAACATAACGGTTTCTCTGAAACTGCTATGTTTGCATCTAAAGGGTTAAAACCATTGAGCTGAAGTGGTCTGGGTGACTATATTGTCCCTTTAATATACCTTTTTTTTACCACCCCTACACCCTCTCCCCCCACACACACAGTACCCCTACCCCCCCACACACACAAAGCCCCCCTACTCCCAAAACACACAGTACCCCTACTCCCCACACACACACACAGCACCCCTACCCCCCACACACAGCACCCCTACCCCCCACACACCTACCCCACCACACACAGCACCTCTACCCCAACACACACACAGCACCCCAACCCCACAGCACAGCACACCTACCCCCCACAGCACCACTACTCCCACACACACAGCACTCCTACCCCCACAAGTACACACAGCACCCCCACCTCCCAAACACACACAGCACCTCGCCCCCCAACACACACACACACACACAGCACCTCCTACCCCCAAAAAAACACACACACAGCACCCCCACCCCCACAGCACAGCACCCCCACCCCGCACACACACACATGCACACACAGCACCCTGCACCTCCCAACACACACACACACAGCATCCCACTCCACAGCACAGCACCCCCACCCCCACACATGCACACAGCACCCTACCCCCAACACACACACACAGCACCCTAGCCCCACAGCACAGCAAGTAATCCCCACCCCCACACACACAGCACCCACCACCCCCACACACAGCACTCCCACCCCCAAATACAAAAGCTAATCCCACCCCCAAACACACACACACACAGCAAGACCTCTACCCCCAACACACACACACACAGCACCCTACACCCTAACACACACACAGCACCCCCACCCCACAGCACAGCCCCCACCACACACACACACACCCACACAGCACCCCACCCCCACACAGCACCCCTACCCCCACCCCACAGAACCCCACCCCAACACACAGAGCCCCCACCCCAACACACAGAGCACCCCCACCCCCACACACACAGCACCCCTACCCGCCACAGCACCGCAACCCTACCCCCACACAGCACAGCACCATTACCCCCGCCCAACACCCCTACACCAACCAGAACAGCACCCCAACCCCACACACAGCAACCCTACCTCCCTATGCCCAACACCCCTACCCCCACACAGAACAGCACCCCAATCTCCCCACACAGCACAGCACCCCTACCTCCCAACACACACAGCACCCCTCACACACACACACAGCACCCCTCACACAGACACACACAGCAACCCTCAGACACAGCACCCCACACACAAACACATACACTGCACCCTTCAATGCAGTATGTGTGTGTATTCAGCAGTCTGTATGTTCGTGTATTCAGCAGTCTGTGTGTGCGTGTATTCAGCAGTCTGTCTGTCTGTATGTATTCATCAGTCTGTGTGTACTCAGCAGTGTATGTATTTAGTGGACTGTGTGTGTGTATTCTGTGGACTGTGTGTGTATTCAGTGGACTGTGTTTGTGTTTGTATTCAGCAGACTGTGTGTATGTATTCAGCAGACTGTGTGTATGTATTCAGCAGTCTGTGTGTGTGTGTATTCATTAGTCTGTGTGTGTGTATTCAGCAGTTCGTGTGTACTCAGCAGTGCGTGTATTCAGTCGACTCTGTGTGTGTATGTATTCAGCAGTCTGTCTTTATGTGTATTTAGCAGTCTGTCTTTATGTGTATTCAGCAGACTGTGTGTGTGTGTGTGTGTGTGTGTGTGTATTCAGCAGTCTGTATTCAGCAGTCTGTGTGTGTGTGTATTCAGTAGTCTGTGTGTGTGTTCAGTAGTCTTTCTGTCTGTGTATGTATTCAGCAGACTGTGTGTATGTATTCAGCAGTCTGTGTGTGTATGTATTGCATTTGTTGGATATACTAATAAATATAAGATTAATTTTATCTATTGATATCAGTATTTAAAAATTGTATCATTGAACTCTCTGTTGTTGTTTTCTTTTAAAACAAAAGTTGTTAATTAGTTCGGACAACCGTACAAGTTGTTTTTTTTTCTAAACTTAAACCTCAGTATTCAGGTTTATTTGCTGTGTTGGCACTTTGAGGAAAAAAAAGTTGGCATGTATTGCGGTTTGGGGACTCGGGTTCAAAAAGGTGCACCATCACTTCCCTAGAGCACCCACGTCAGCCATGAGCGATGTATTAGTCCATTGTTCCCTCGCAGAAGACAAGAAAGCTTTACTAACAGCCCTGCGGACTGCGGCACCCTACTTGTTAGAGGGCACGGAACTGTCATTTTACCAAGACCTCTCGAGGTCCACACTGCAGTGGAGACGATCTCTCACCTCCATCACATCTCATCTTCCTGTCTGCCCGCACCTTCCATGCCTCACCCCCTGGAAGATATAGGACTCAATTTGAAATTCTGGTTCTTGCTTTCAATTCTCTGAGGGGTGCTAACTTTGTATCTCATTCGCAACAAGGTTGAAAGTTGACAGTTGCTAAATATTGTAAGTGTCTTTAATAAACTTTGATATACAATGCAACTACGGCAAACACTTCTTATAGCAAAAAATGCAAAAAGCATGCTGGATACTGACAATTGTATTTTAGCTAAATCAAATTATGGCGGGTCTGTGTAGTATTTAGATGTAAGTTTTCACTACTTTGATTAGTTCACAGCTTTGATATGCTGGAGACCTGCGTGTCTTGACGAGTATTCTATAGTAACAACGAGACCTGCATACCCCACTTTGTTTTCTGTTATTTGTTTTATGTAAAAATCTTTAGTAAAAAATATTGGAAGCATTGATATTTACAGATTGCAATGACTAATTCAGCATTCAGAAATATAAATGCATTGCAAGGTAACGGATACCATTATAATTAAGGAAGAAGAGCTCTTAAAATATAAGACTTTCGCTTCAGGCCTCTAGATGAGACTGGTGTTATGCAATCTCTTTGCATAAATGGCATTCCTGGTTGACAATACACACGTTATCAGTCAATAATATATTCTATTTATACAACGATTTGAGTGATTGGCCACATACATTTGTATTTAAAATTCCAGGGCTTGGCTCAGTGATGTGAATGCATGCAAGTTGTACAACAAAACCTTCTACACAATATACAGTGAGGAAAAAAAGTATGTGATCCCCTGCTGATTTTGAATGTTTGTCCACTGACAAAGAAATGATCAATCTATAATCTTAATGGTAGGTGTATTTTAACAGTGAGAGACAGAATAACAAAAATAGAATCCAGAAAAACACATGTCAAAAAAAAGATTATTTTTTTTGTTATCCTGTCTCTCGCTGTTAAAATACACCTACCATTAAAATTAAAGACTGATCAGTTCTTTGTCAGTATGCAAACGTTCAAAATCTGCAGGAGAAAAAACTTTTTTCCATCACTGTAGAAATAATTTGATTCTAGAGATATGTGTTTATAGGTTCTAAATGGTTGAAATTAATTTAAAAAAAAACATTGGCAGCACTGGCATTTAATAATCATCTTGTTTGTGACCATCCTTTTAAGATATCTCTTCTTTTTAAAGACATATACAATTTATAACAATTAATAAAAATTATTTGAGAACGTAAACTGTTACAGTAATCATTGAAAGATACACACAGGTTAGCAGTTAATAGCTAATAGCTAATATCGCTCCTATACTTAAACCAAAAAAAAATCCAGAAGAGCTTGCCAATTATAGGCCGATAGCTTTGCTAAATAATGATTATAAAATTTATGCATCAATTATATCTAAAAGAATTAAAAGTATAATTATGAGCTTAAGATCAAGTAGGATTTGTTCCCGGGAGATCATCGTCTAATCATATCAGGAAAATTATAAATATCTATGCTAAGGTACATGCCACAAAAACCCCCTTTCTTACCATGGCGCTTGATGGAGAGAAAGCCTTTGATCAGGTTAACTGGAACTACATGAAATCAACCCTAGAGGCTTTTGGTTTTTCGGGACAGATCCTTTCGGCAATTATGGCCCTTTACTCCTCTCCATCGGGAAGGATAGTGGGAGGGGGAATTAGGTCGGATTGGTTTGAGATTTCAAATGGTACGTGTCAGGGATGCCCACTATCCCCACTTCTTTACATAATAGATAATTATGACATACGTTTGAACGTTAATATAACAGGCTTCCATAAAAAGATAAAGATTTAAAGATAAGCCAGTACGCTGATGATATTCTGTTAACATTATCGAATCCAGCGCATTCGGTTCCAGCAGTAATGGAAGAAATAAATCAGTTTAGCTTTCTTACAAACTATAAACTTAACATTCAAAAAACAGTAGTATTGCCTTTATATATGGATGTGGCTGAATATAATTTCTTAAATAAACAATATGATTTTAGATGGGAGAGGAAAAGTTTTGTATATTTGGGGATTAATATAGTTCATGACCCTGAAAATATTATTAGAACTAATTTAATCCCTTTAATAAAAGAAACTACTCATCTCCTTAAACTATGGAGTAAACTTGAGATATCCTGGTGGGGAAGAATTAACTCTATAAGGGCTTATATCTTTCCCAAGATTATTTATTTATTAAGGATGATTCCATTACCTATTCAACCTCGCTGGCTAACAAATATTAATAAGATTTTCAGAAATTATATTTGGCTTAACAAGAAGCCCAGAATAGGACAAGAACTTATGTATTTAAAATGCAAACAAGGGGGAACAAGATTTCCTAATATTTTTTTGTCTCATCAAGCCGCCCAGCTGATGCATACAGTAACTACAATTAATCAAGACACACACCCACAGGATTGGTATGAATTAGAGGGAAAGGATATTTCGGAACCACATAATATAGTTAAACTGATGTGGCCTATAAAAATCTTAGCCCGTAAAAAATATAAGTTATGTCAAGAAGATAACATAATATTAAATCCTCAGGTTAAATACTGGACTTATTTTAAAAAACAAATGGATTTGAAAGATAAAATTTTGCTGGCATTACCGTTTAGACTTCTGGAGAAATGGACAGAAAGTATAGATGTCAGTCAGTGGTCTAGATATGGTATTAAGAGAATTTTGGATCTATTTGATGAAAATAATATTATGTCCTTCAACGATCTTCGCACTGTTTTCAATATTCCAATATCCCAGAACTTTAATTTTATAAGAATAAATAGCTTCTTACATAGAGTCGTACCTCATTTGAAAGAGCACTCTCCAGCTTTTAAATTGAATAAACTGATAAATTCGGGAAAAAATATAAAGTTATTAACAAAATGCGTTGAGATAATGAATTTAATGAAAGTACAGATCCATCCTCCAGCTAAGATTAAGTGGGAAAGGGATCTGAAAATTAAAATTGATCTAAGAGAATGGAATATGGCCCTTCAGTCGGTATACTCCACAGTGCATTGCTTAAACGTTATGAAGGCACATTACAAATTACTAAATAGATGGTATATGACACCGGCAAAGATACGAAAGTTTTCAAATTCAGAAAGTTTGTGGTGTTGGAGATGTGATGCAGAAGATGCAGATGAAATGCATATATGGTGGAACTGTATACCGCTAAGGAGAGCATGGGATTGTTTCTTAGTTGAAATTAATAAAATATTGGGCATTACACAAAAATGGGCACCAGAAATTGTATTGTTACATCTAGAATTACCTCAACTAGCGAAAGATGAGAAATGTTTCTTAATTCACGCATTGATGGCTTTTAAAGTGTCTATTGCCAGGAATTGGAAAAAGACGACAATAGATTCATGGCAACAATGTAAAGAAGCCATTATTCATCAATGTAAGATGGAATGAGAAATATCTTCTAATTTTTGTATTAGCACAGAGAAGTATAAGATTTGGGATAAATGGATTAAGATTCTTGAAAGACCTTTATCATATATCTGAACGACACAAGTATCAAAAGGAAAGGGAAAATTATAAGGATAGAAAAAGTAAAAAAGAAGGGAAAGGAAAGGGGAAAAGAAGAAAAAAAAAGAGGGGTGAAAAGAAATAGGAAAGAAAAGGGAATAATGAATTTCTAAGAGAAGGATAATAAAAACAGGATAGGATAAAAGCTATAACTCAGAATTGCCCTGTTCTAAATGTTTTTGTATGTCTTTATGTATATTGGTAACAAAGTATGATATGTGACAATCGTTCTTTGTTTGAATATTTTTGTTTGTATATCGTGTATCTTTATACTGTTATTGAAAAAAATTCAAATAAATTATAAAAGAAAAAAGAAAGATACACACAGGTATCATTATTATTATTTATATAGCTCCACCATATTCCAAAGTGTTTTACAATTAAATAAAGGAGCTATTTAGAGGTGAAGGAGGTCCTGCTCAAACAAGCATACAATCTATGAGGAGTTGAGACATGCAGGTATATATATCGTTAGGTGTCTTGCCCAGGACAGTTACTGGTGAGGTAGTCTGACTGACATTTGAGTTTCATTACCACTGCTCTAACCATTGGCGGATCCAGGGGGGGGCAAAGGGGCAATTGCCCCCGCCCCCCCCCCCCCGAGATTCTCCCCTGCCGGCTAATACAGGGCTGGCATTGTCCAAGTGCCAGCCCTGCTATGTGCCTGCGGACCGGGGAGGGAGAGCAGAGATCTCCCACCCCGGTCCGCAGGCACTGTGCTGACAGCCGGCAGGGGAGGGAGAGGAGGAGAGCCTGCAGCTCCTCCGGGTCCTCCTCTCGCGAGATTTGGAGAGTTGCCGCGGTTACCACGGCAATGCTCCAAATCTCGCGAGAGTGAACTCTAGCCCTGGAGCTGCGGGCTAGAGTTCACCTCAGCACCACTGGGACCACCAGGGAATCCCCACTGGACCACCAGGGTACTAAATATTTCCCCCCTCTTCCCAGTAAAGGTAAGAAGGGAGGGGGGACATAAATATATTTATTTTATTAATGAAATGGAAATCAATTCAATCAATTGATTATTCTTTGTGTATCTGCCCCTGGCCAAATTAAGAAACAATGCGTGCACGCTCCCTGAAGTAATTCACACCAGACACAGGTTTCAGGTTGATGAATAACTTGAGGAATGTTTATTCAGACGGCAGGTCCCTTTTAAAGCAAAATTACATCATAATCATTGTCAGAGATAAAATGAAATAATACTTTATTAATTGGTTAGGTGTTAAGTGGTTTCCCTAATGCTCTGCCTACTAAGGGTGATGTCACTGAGACCATGAGGGTCTCCCCCAGATTCCAGCGCCATCTTGTTACACGAGGTAGTTAGTCTGTGTTATAGGGAGGGAGGGGTTAGAAGCTTCTAGTGGCCATTTTGTCTAGATATGTGTTAATAGCTTATACACTGATTTCAGTTAAATTAGTAAATAAGCATTTTACTAACTAGAATATATGTCAATATCTTATTTCCACAACAATTAAATACATTTTTTTTTTATAATTAAAAAGCCTCCCTACCCTCCTCCCCCCCATACACACACTGCCCCACAAACACTGCCCCATACACACACTGACCCCCATACACACACTGACCCTATACACACACTGCACACCCATACACACACTGCACACCCATACACACACTGCCCCCCCAACACTGCCTCCATACACACACTGCCCCCATACACACTGCACACCCATACACACACTGCACACCCATACACACACTGCCTGACAAACACTTCCCCCCATACACACTGAACACCCATACACACACTGCACACCCATACACACACTGCCCGACAAACACTGCCCCCCCATACACACATTGCCCGACAAACACTGCCCCCCATAAACACACTGCACACCCATACACACACTGCCCCATACACACATTGCCCCCAAACACTGTCCCCATACACACACTGCCCCCATACACACTGCACACCCATACACACTGCCCCCCAAACACTGTCCCCATACACACACTGCCCCCCATACACACTGCACATCCATATACACACTGCCCCCATACACACACAGACACATACAGTGCCCTACACACACTGCTGTGTGTGTATTTATATATATATAGCGGTAACTGGGGGACACAGAGAAAAACAGAGGGACTGGCATAGGGGCAAAGGAAACAGACCAGGGCTTGGAAGAGAGATAGCCAGAGGTGCTGGGGGACCTAAAAAAAACACAGATGGACTGGGGAAGGGGCAAAACAGACAGAGTCTTTAAATAAAGCCATTATTTTTTAGTTGTGATGACTTAAATCTATTGGAGATTTAGTCGACTAAAACTGAAAGAATTCAGATTTATTATAATACGACTAAAACTAAAACAGCATTTTAGTCAAAAGACTCTGACTAAAACCAAATTGAAATTTGCCTCCAAATTTAACACTGGTGCTAAAACATGTACTTAGCACTTTACATTACTGTAGAAGCAATGAGTGCAGTAGGTATGGAGACACGGGATATACTGTCGTACTGTATACTGAGAAAAGTAGGAATTAAAGGAACACTATAGGGTCAGGAACACAAACATGTATTCCTGGCCCTATAGTGGAAAACCCACCATTAAGGTGGCTTGCCCCCCTCCCCCCTGCCCCCCATAAAAGTATGAAAAACTCACCTTATTTTCCAGCAACGTGCGCCCTCTTGGTGACATAATCAGAATTGCTGTTTTTAAGCCAATCCAATGCTTTCCCATGGGTAAAGCATTGGATTGGCTAAAAACAACAAGGGGCGGGGCCAAAACACTGTTTTTGGTCAGTCAGCACCCCCTCATAGATATACATTGAATCAATGCATCTCTATGAGGAATATTCAGCGTCCCCATGCAGAGGGCTGAACGGCAGTGCTGCCTACTGTGCAGCACTGAGCCAGGAACCACCTCCAGTGGCCATCTGAGGAGTGACTACTTGGAGGTATCCCTGGGGGCAATGTAAACACTGCCTTTTCTCCGAAAACACAGTGTTTACATAAAAATGCCTGAAGGCAATGATTATAATCACCAGAACAGCTACATTAAGCAATAGTTGTTCTGGTGACTATAGTGTCCCTTTAAGTATTTATGTCTCAAACAGAAAAAATAATAATGTCTATTAAACCTAAATGAGACACATGAAGAAAAGAAAATCTCCTCTGAACATTCAACAAACAGTTTTATTGTCGGTCTGTGGTTAGATGGTTTGTACAATTAATAAACATTTGTCATGTTAGCTGGAAAAGAAGTCTTAGTGCCTATACGGCAACGTCATTTAACGTCCTTAGAATATTCCCATTTTATCCCCTGTTCATTTGTTTCCACTTTTTGCATCATATTTCATAACTAAAACTCTATTTAATCATTTACCCATGTAAAAATGAAAATAGATAGATAGATAGATAGACATAGATAGATAGATTATAAATAGATAGACAGCTAGATAGATAAATAGATAGATAGATAGATAGATAGATGATAGATGATAGAGCGTTAGATAGATGATAGATAGATAGCGTTTAATAGATTAATTATAAATAGATAGAAGGATAGATAGATTATGGTTAGTTAGAATGATTATAGATAGAAATAGATAGACAGACAGACAGATAGATAGATAGATAGATAGATAGATAGATAGATAGATATAGACAGACAGACAGACAGACAGATAGATAGATAGATAGATAGATAGATATAGACAGACAGACAGACAGATAGATAGATAGATAGATAGACAGATAATTTATAGATAGATAGATAGATAGACAGATAGATAGATAGAGAGATAGATAGATACTGTATAGATAGATAGATAGACAGATAATTTATAGATAGACCGCGTTAGATTGATTAATTATAGGTAGATAGACAGATAGATAGATAGATAGATAGATAGACAGATAATTTATAGATAGATAGATACTTTTGTCTTTGATTTGCTGTTCTTTAGCAATACATTCTTTCTGTATTCACCATTCACATTCTGGTCCCTCCCTTGACTACTAGCTATTACTTTCCTTTAGGCATGCCTTCATCACTGTGATGTCAGAGGTGTATTTCACACCCTCTCTCACTTCTCAGTATTGATATATAACCTAACACAAACAGGATTCACAGTTATTCTGCTCCAAGGGACAGTCACTTAGGAATTATTCTATTATTTATTTAAGGAAAACATAATCAAAATGTTTGGAGCTAGCAAGGTGATGCTCTGTGGATTTATAATACTTGTTTCAGGTAAGTACGAAGAATAATGTGACCATATAATAAATTCTAAGCAAATTCTTAGTAACTTTATTTCTTTTTAATTGAAGTATATTGAATGATAATCAACACGCATTTATTAATACATGGAATACTTATATAACAAATAATACAGATAGAAATATAATTAGTAGCAGTTGTAGTATGTTTTGTTATTGTTCAGTAAATATTATTATTATTATTATATTATTATTATTTTATTATTATGTAGAAAGTGTCACTAAATTCTGCAGCACTGTACAACAAGTTGACTAGCAGACAAGTATTTGTAACAAGACAAATGTTGATGGGTTTGAGGGCTGTGCTCAAACAAGCTTACATAGTGAATAATATAATATAAATATATTATGGTTTTTTTTTTCATATACTTGTTCCTTATCTAGAGTAACATTTATATACTACATATACTGTAACAGAGGCCAGGGAGTATCAATCATTATAAACAAAAAATATTGCAATGCAGGCAATGTTGCGACATATGTTATTTTTTTCATTGATGTAGCTATTATCCACCCAATTCTTATTTCTCTCTCGATGTCTCTCCAATTTAAATCCTACCATAATCTACAAGGCATTTTATTGATTAACAAGATTTTTTTTTAAAAGCCACTTTGTATCATCTTGTGGTGAAGGATTCCTTCTGAAGGAGCCCTGGAGTGTCTGATGAGAATTTTGATTGTAGTGGTACTTGTTAAATCAAGAGTTGATACTGAGGGTACTTTACTGAAATGATAGCCTACTTGTGATACTTACTGACAGAGAGATTAAGCAATAGTTTGCTAAAGGGACATTTCATGTTAAACAAATCTTTCGGTTGTATTTAAAGAAATTTAAAATGATTTTACTTTGCAGTTACAATGCTAAAAATGTCACATAGATTTTGAATTCACATAGCTTACAGATCAATTTTGAAACTTTAGGGGGTGGGAGGTTGATAATGCCTTATATATATATAGTGGTATAGATGGTTGGTATGTACTGAACATTGTTCTAATAATCTCCCAGTCATGCTGTTTGTTCAAGTTGCCTTGATAACATTTGAAAGAAAACATGCTTTAACGATCTGTGTCAATGTGTTAGTTAGCATCAATATGAATAACTGGGTGTGGATTACACAATAGGGCAGAAGGTCTATCTATACCACAGCAATAAGAGGAATCCATTGTGAAAATGATGACAGGGTAACATACTAACAGGTTGAAAAGAAAAAATTCAAATCTAAAGAATTCACCCTTTTCACAGATTCCGTTGTTGGTGCTGACCCACAAGACAGTAAATGAAATAAGAAAAAACAAATCCGAACCAGTTAAAGTACTATCTCTTTATGAACCAAACAAAGTCCTTCATGACTTTAAAATGATGATATCATTTCTCTCTGGATAAACAGCTGTTATTAACAATGACTGCTATATAAACTAGTAAAGCCATAAATATTCAGCTTTGACAATAAATACATTTTGAGCTCTTTCTAATGTGTCAAATTTGGCAAATTTTATTTTACTGTGACATCCATTGCAATGGGTTAAAATCTCCCAATGATTTTCACAGAATCACTACTTTATTAAAAGTACATGTTCAAGCATTTTGTTTCTGGGCATGGGACCTTAAACGGGAGCTGTCCCTTCCCAGATGTTTTAATATTGTGTTTATTTAGCCACGCATTTAACAAATATGAATTTGTGAGGTGTGAAATAGAATGGAATTCGAAATAAAGACATCATTATGCAATGCATTATGCGCCTCCATCTGAGCTCCCTGTCAATCATTGCTATAAACTCTCTACTTTTAACACGGCAGTCAGAATAGAGAGAGTCCCCTCCATCTGAGCCCCCTGTCAATCAAAGAAAGGATATAATTAACACGGCAGTCAGTATAGAGAGACCATTCAGAGAAGAGGAGAATTTTTTAAATAATCTATTTCACCTCTTCATTTGCAACGTTTTCCCTGACTTTGTATTGTCTGAACTGGTTTATGATTTTTCTTTCTAAATCTTAAAAAAATAAAATAAAAAGGTCAGCAGAAGTTCTAGGCGATTGTCTGTGATTATTTGGTGATGTCAATTGCAGAGAATTGAAAGTCCCCTAATTAATAGAGACCTGTATGCTTATGTCAACGTTCTGGATTACAGTCAAACCACCCCAGATTGGTGGAGTTGTACCATGAGATATTTTGTTAAGATAAAAGAATAAATCCAAGATAGAATGGGTGCAGAGCGAGTCTGTCCTATAACCCTTGAGAGTATTTATTTGTGGATGACGGCATCAAATGTTTAGCTTGAATCAAATTGTTGTGTACTTAATGTGATACATACATTAAAGATTCTCTGTAGCAGCAATAGATAGGAATTGGGTGCCGTTTGTATAGGTCATGCATAGCACGCGTTGGTAATACATCCAGAACCATTTCATGAAGCTATCATGGACTGTCCTGTTGATTGTAAGACAATTGAGTGATATTCGCCATATCAGCGTTGTGGTAGCAATCAGTGTTAAAATAAATATACTAAAAACGTAAAAAGATCAGTGTTGTAAGAAAACAAATTCACTAAGAAAGTAAGATATGGATTCTGATCTTTACACTCGAACGCCTGTGAATAGGCTTTGAAAATTCTTTCTCCGTTATTTTTGGCGTTAGACGTTAATCATATTTTGAACTAAGGGATTTATTTAACAGTTTTGCTAAATTGGCAACATTTAGGGCAAAGCAGTGAAAGTAGAAAATAATATCTCTGACATGTTTTCTTACTTGACTGTGGATTCAATATAAACTCCGACTTATGATCTTAATAGTTTGTTTTAGAACTTCAGGACAGAAGGGTTTCTTTGACTAAGAATGTTGTTAGATGTCTTTTTTCCGGTCATTGTATTGGTAATACTATGTCCATGTGAGAGAGTGTGTTTGTGTTTAATTATATCCTTTCTTTAGTATATTTTATGATTTCGCTTGTTATTATGTTTTTACTAAAAAAATCTAATATGTTGTTTTGTTTTCCATAGTTTCCCAGGTCGAAGCGCAGAGTTCATCATCACTTCTTGAGTTACTCAATAATCTCATCCAGCAACTAGTACAAATAATTCAAAACGTAATAAAACAGTTAACAAATCCAACAACAACAGCGGCTCCTGCAACCACTTTACCTAGTAGCTCGACTATAAGTACAGCTACGCAGCATAGCACTGGGACTAGTAATCAGGCTATAATAACAGCGACAACTTCTGCATCTTCTAGCAGCAGCCCTTCAACTGCCACCAGTAGCAGCCAATCCACAGGAAGCACTGATAGCCTCCTATCATCAGCCAATGTGGAGACAACAGTCAGTCACCAATCAACAGCTACCAGCAGCATTGCAGTCTCTTCAACTACCGGGATTGACACCAGTAGCCAATCTATATCAGCCAGCACGGAAACATCTTCAAACATTGGGAGCAGCAGTCAATCACCTTTCACAAGTAACACTCTGAGCTCTCCCATTTCAGATACCAGCAGTCAATCGCCATCAGCTAGTACAGAAACATCTCAAGTTACTGGGACCAACAGTCAATCAGCATCAACCAGTACACAGACATCTTCCAGTGTTCGGACCACTTGCCAAACAGCCCCCATGAGTAACACTCAGGACACTTCCTTTACAGACACAAGTAGTCAACCACTATCAGCCAACACAGAGACATCATCCAACACTGCTACCAGGAGCCAATCACAATCCACTACTAACACTCTAACCTCTTCTGGTACAGAGACCAGCAGTCAATCACTATCAGCCAACACAGGGACATTGTACAATACTGCTACCAGGAGTCAATCTGAATCCACAATTAAAACTCTAACCTCTTCTGGTACAGAGACCAGCAGTCAATCACCATCAGCCAATACAGGGACATCATCCAATACCGCTTCCAGGAGCCAATCAGAATCCACCATTAACACTCTGACCTCTTCTGGTACAGAGACCAGCAGTCAACCACCATCACCCAGCACAGGGACATCTTCCAATACTGCCACTAGGAGCCAATCTGAATCCACTACTAACACTCTAACCTCTTCTGGTATAGAGACCAGCAGTCAACCACCATCACCCAGCACAGGGACATCATCCAATACTGCTACCAGGAGCCAATCAGAATCCACCATTAACACACTAACCTCTTCTGGTACAGAGACCAGCAGTAAACCACCATCAGCCAACACAGGGACATCACCCAATACTGCTACCAACAGTCAATCTGAATCCACTACTTACACTCTAACCTCTTCTGGTACAGAGACCAGCAGTCAATCACCTTCAGCCAACACAGGGACATCACCCAAAACTGCAACTAACAGCCAATCAGAATCCACTACTAACACTCTAACCTCTTCTAGTACAGAGACCAGCAGTCAATCACCATCACCCAGCCCCGGGACATCTTTGAATACTGCTACCAGGAGCCAATCTGAATCCACTACTAACACTCTAACCTCTTCTGGTACAGAGACCAGTAGTCAACCACCATCACCCAGCACAGGGACATCATCCAATACTGCTACCAGGAGCCAATCAGAATCCACCATTAACACTCTGACCTCTTCTGGTACAGAGACTAACAGTCAACTACCATCAGCCAACACAGGGACATCTTCCAATACTGCTACCAACAGCCAATCTGAATCTGCTACTAACACTCTAACCTCTTCTGGTACAGAGACCAGCAGTAAACCACCATCAGCCAGCACAAGGACATCTTCAATTACGGGGACAAGCAGCCAATCAGCATTAACCAGTAATGATCTGAGCACTTCCATAACAGAAACAAATAGTCAATCACGACTCACCAGCCCAGAAACATCTTTAATTACTGGAATCAGCAGTCATGCAGGATCTGCCAGTAACACTTTAACCTCTTTCAGTATAGAGACCAGAAGCCCACCAACATCAGTCAGTGGGACATCTTTCATTACTCCAGCCAGCAGCCAGTCAGCATCTGCCAGTAAAACTCTGAGCACGTCCACTACAATAACAATTAGTCAGCCACTTTCAGCTGGTATAGAGACATTGTTCAGTACTGGGACTACTAGGCAAACAATATTCACTAGTAACACAATAAGCAGTTCCATTACTGGTACCAGTAGTCAGCAACCATCAACCAACACAAAGACTTCTTCAACTACTGAAACCAAAAGCCAAACTGCATCCACTAGTAATACTGTTACTGCTTCCATTACAGAAATGAATAGTCAACCACTATCAGCTGGTATACAAACATCTTCAACTACTGGAACCAACAGCCAAACTGCATCCACCAATAACACTCTGAGTAAATCAGTTACAGAAATAAGTAGTCAACCTCTATCAACTGGTATCCAGACATCTTCCAGTACTAAAACTACAAGCCAATCAGCATTTACTAACAACAATTTGAGCACTGTTACAGGTGGCAGTAGTCAATCTACATCAGCAAGTATACAGACATCTTCAGTTACTGGATCCAACAGCCAATCAGCATCCACCAGTAACACTCTGAGCACTTTCATTACAGAAACTAGTAGTCAACCACCATCAGCTACAATACAGACATCTTCCAGTACTCAAACTACAAGCCAATCAGCATTCACCAATAACCCTCTGAGCACTTCTATTGCAGAAATCAGTAGCAATCCAGCAGCAGCCAACAGAGAGACATCGACAATTACTGGAACCAACAGTCAACCATTATCTACCAGTAACATTCTGAGCTCTCTCATTACTGCTGCAAGTATCCAACCACCATCAGGCAACACAGAGATGTCTTTCATCACTGGTACATACAGCTTTTCATCATCCACCAGTAGCACTCCAAGCTCTTTCTTTTCTAATTCCATTAGTCATTTCCCATCAGTAAACACAGGGACATCATCAAATACCGGAACCAGTAGCCAAACAACATCCAACAGTAACATTCTTAGCACGTCCATTAAAGAAAACAGTAGCCAACAACCACTGGTCAGTACACAGGTATCCACCACTACTGGGACCAACAGCCAAGCAACATCTACCAGTAGCACTATGACTTCTGGTTCTAGCAGTCAACCCCCATCCAGTGAACCAACATCAGTCAGCACAGGGACATCTTTTAACACTGGGACCAGCAGCCTAACGACATCCACCACCAGCACTCTGACCACTTCCATTACAGGAACCAATAGGCAACAGTCACTGGACATTGCGCAGTCACTCACCAGTTATGGAACCAATAGCCAATCAACATTCTCCAATAATACTCCAAGCTCTTCAATTACAGGAACGAGTAGCCAGCTATCACCAGCCAGTACACAATCATCCACCAGTACTGGAACCAATAGCCAATCAACATCCACTAGTAGCACTCTAAATTCTTTCATTACTGGTTCTAGTAGTCAACCCCCATCTACTCAACCCCCATCAGCCAACACAGGGACATCTTTTAATACTGGGATCAGCAGCCAAATTATATCCACTAGTATCACTCTGAGCACTTCCATTACAGAAACCAATAGGCAACAGTCACTGGACACTACGCAGTCACCCACTAGTTCTGGAACCAATAGCCAATCAACATTCTCCAATAACACTCCAAGCACTTCAATTACAGGAACGAGTAGCCAGCTACCACCGGCCAGTACACAATCATCCACCAGTACTGGAACCAATAGCCAATCAACATCCACTAGTAGAACTCTAACCTCTTTCATTACTGGTTCTAGTAGTCAACCCCCATCTACTCAACTACCATCAGCCAGCACAGGGACATCTTTTAATACCGAGATTAGCAGCCAAATTATATCCACTAGTAACACTCTGAGCACTTCCATTACAGGGACCAATAGTCAACAACCACTACCCACTACACAGTCATCCACCAGTACTGGAACTAATAGCCAAGCAACATCCTCCGGCAACACTCTGAGCACTTCAATTACAGGAATGAGTAGTCAGCTACCACCTGCCAGTACACAATCATCCACCAGTACTGAAACCAAAAGCCAATCAACATTAACTAGTAGCACTCTAACCTCTTTCATTGCTGATTCTAGTAGTCAACCCTCATCTAGTCAACTCCCATCAGCAAGCACAGAGACATCTTTTAACACTGGGACCAGCAGCCAAATTATATCCATTAGTAACACTCTGAGCACTTCCATTACAGGGACCAATAGTCAACAACCACTACCCACTACACAGTCATCCACCAGTACTGGAGCCAATAGCCAATCAACATCCTCCAGTAACACTCTGAACACTTCAATTACACAAACCAGTAGCCAGCTATCACCGGTCAGTCCAAAATCATCCACCAGTACTGAAACCAATAGCCAATCAACATCCAGTAGTAGCACTCTAACCTCTTTCATTACTGGTTCTAGTAGTCAACCCCCATCTGGTCAACTCCCATCAGCAAGCACAGAGACATCTTTTAACACTGGGAGCACCAGCCAAACAACATTACCTAGTAACACTCTGAGCACATTCATTACAGGAACCAATAGGCAACAGTCACTGGACACTACACAGTCACCAGCCAATACTGGAACCAATAGCCAATCAACATTCTCCAATAACACTCCGAGCCCTTCAATTACAGGAACAAGTAGCCAGCTACCAATGACCAGTACACAATCATCAACCAGTACTAGAACCAATAGCCAATCAACATCCTCCCATAACACTCTGAACACTTCAATTACAGGAACCAGTAGCCTACTACCATTGCCCATTACACAATCATCCACTAGTGCTGGGACCAACAGCCAATCAACATCCTCCAGTAGCACTCTGACTTTCATTACTAGTTCTACTAGTCAAACATCATCAAGTCAACCTCCATCGACCAGCACAGGGACATCTTTTAACACTGGGTCCAGCAGCCAAATGACATCCACTAGTAACACAATGAGCACTTCCTTTACCGGAACCAATAGCCAACAACCACTGCCCACTACACAGTCATTCACCAGTACAGGAACAAATAGCCAATTAACATCCTCCAGTAACACTCCCAGTAACACTCGGAACACTTCAATTACAGGAACTAGTAGCCTACTACCACTGACCAGTACACAGTCATCCATTAGTACTGGGACCAACAGCCAATCAACATCCACCAGTATCACTCTGGCCTCTTCCCTTACTAGTTCTAGTAGTCAAACCTCATCTAGTCAGCCCACATCAGCCAGCACAGGGACATCTTTTAACACTGGTGCCAGCAGCCAAACTCCATCCACCAATAACACTATCAGCTCTTCCATTACTGGAGCAACAAGCCAGCTACCACTGGTCACTACACGATCATCCACCAGTAGCACTCTAAAAACATTTTTTACAGAAACCAGTAGACTATTACCACCAGCCAGTACACAATCATTCATTAGTAGTGAGACCAACAGCCAATCAATATCCACAAGTAACATTCTGACCTCCGCCATTACTGGTTCTAGTAGTCAACCCCTATCTAGTCAACAAACATCAGCTAGCACAGGTACATCTTTTAACACGGGTACCAGCGGTCAACGAACATCCACCAATAATGCTCTGAACACTTCCACAGGAACCAGAAGTCAACCTCCATCCAACACAGGGACATCTTCAAGCACTGGGTTCTTCAGCCAACAAGCATCCACCAGAAACCCTATTAGCTCTTTCACTACTTCCAGTAGTCAATCCCCATTATACAGCACAGGAACTATATCCACTACTGGAACCACCAGCCAACCAACATCTTCCAGCATCACCAATACTAAATCAACATCCACTGGCAACACTCCTAACTCATTTATTACTTTTACAGGTAGTCAGACATCATCAACCAGTCCTGTGACATCACCCAACACTGGAACTAGTAGTCAATTAACATCAAGTAATAGTCAGTCATCATCAACCAACACAGGGACAACTGTAACTACAGCAACAAATACCCAATCAACATCCACAAGCAAAATGGTGAACACTTCTAGTACTGCTACCACCAGCCAACTTTCATCAACCAAATCTGTAACATCTTTCAGTACCACCTCCAATACCAAATCAGGATTTTCAAATGCCACAAGCTTAACCACTACAGTTACTAGTGTCAGTGTTGTGTCATCAAATACAATAACCACTGCTACTAGTGGAACTACTGCTTCATCAGGTCAGACTGTGACTTCATTTACAACATCATCTTTGAGCACACCAACAGGAACAAATAATACAATGACCTCTACGACTGGAACAGGTAGCACATCAACATCAAGCACAAAAGCCAATGTTCAAACCACAAACAATACATTGACCTCGTCAAGCACTGTGACCCAACAGGCACCAACAAGTGGAACCAAAAGTGTGACAAATGAAACTTCCACTAGTACAACTGTACCGTCTTCAACTACGGGTAAGTTTATCTATAAAGATAGCCCTATTAAATTGAAATAAAACAAACAGATATGCTGGAAGTATTGTTCCATAACTAATTTTTGTCTTTTTCATTTTAGTGAGCTCGGCTAGCACTGGGCTTCCTAACTGGGCCATAATTCTCATAGCTTTGGCGGTCAGCATTGGTACGGTCATACTCATTAGTACAACCTTCCTTGTAAGTGTGTCTACTAATACTTTTCAACTGATTTTCATACTAACATTTAATGTTTATGTAATTGCTAAACATTCTAAACTCACTACAAGTTGACCCTTTTTAAAAAAATCACACACATTTTCTTTCTTTTAACATTGAACAACACTTTTTCTCAATAGTGACCTAATTTATTATTATTTTTTTTATATTTTACAGTGGTAAATGTCAACCAGAGTAATGTTTTTTGTGTTTTCTAACAATGCAGAAATAAGTCAGGCAAAATCAACCATTTTCCACATGTGGTGTGTTTATAACCTTATCCATATGCCATGCCTCCCAACTATCCCAATTTTTACCGAACATTTGCGATTTTCGTGTCCTGTCATGCCATCCCAACTTAGCTTCCCGGTGTTCCACTTTTCTGCCATCTGTCCCCTATGATGCACTTGTGCTATATTAAGGTCTTGTGCAGAGAACACTGAAACGGTGCTCCCTGCAAGTCCTGCCCTCAATGGACTGGCATTAGATGATTAAAAGACTGCTCCATTTCTATGAGGGTGCACCCCCTTTGGACAGAGCCAGTGACATGATCACATTACTTGTCCACCCCCTTTATCTCCCTTCCAAAGGCGTGCCAGAGTTTGGAGATATGGTATTAAACACATGCCATGTCCTATTTTAAGATTCTAGTATTTTTGGAGTGTTTTGGGAAAATATTAATGCAAATAAGTCTCAAGAAGTATATATGGTGTTGTTTTATAATGTGCCTGTTTTATTAAACATTAAAGTTAAAAAGCGTTATGGTCTAAGCATTCAATGGTTAATTCTGCAGCAGATTTTATTGGAAAAAGTGCAAGGTTTCGATCTCCATGAGATCTTTCTCAAGCTAGCACTAAAGTGTACTAATACAGATTGTATAGGGTTTACAATTAAACAATAAATTGATTCATAATTATACAAAGGTGTTTTTCAAATCATATATCAAAAACAGTCATCAGTTGAATCAACAGCCGAGTGCACTCACCAATTTTAACCAACCAGGAGTCCCCAATTACAAAAGAGGGTGAAACTAAGCTGATGTTTATAATCAAAATAATTTTAACCTTGAGTCTTCTTTACTTATTTAATTGCTTCATGAAATGCTCTCTTGTCTCCTTTTTGTACGAATGCTGAAAGGGATTGTCCCGAGACTACAGGATCCTCTCAGGGACATTTTCCATAAACGCGGTTAAGTTCCGATATTAAAAAATAATGGAAGCCTATATTCGCATTTGCTACCTGTCTCCCAAAATTGTAATTAATACAACCGATCCTCGTGAAAGTTATATTATTATAAACATCAGCTTAGTGTCACTCTCTTTTGTAATTGGGGACTCCTGGTTGGTTAAAATTGGTGAGTGCACTTGGCTGTTGATTTAGTTGATGACTGTTTTTGATATATGATTTGAAAAACACCTTTATATAATTAGGAATCAATATATTGTTTAATTGTAAACCCTATACAATCTATATTATTACACTTTGGAGTTAGCTTGAGAAAGATCTCATGGAGATCGAAACCTTGCACTTTTTCCAATAAAATCTGCTGCAGAATTAACCGTTGAGTGCCTGGACCATAACTCTTTTTAACTATTAAGGTGGGGGTAGCCATCCCCAGGTCTAGTAACAGCAGGATTCCAGTAAGAGTGTGGTATTCCTTGTCTTTTATTACTACATTTTCTTATTAAACATAACTTGGTGCTATTACAGTAGAACAAACCTATATTCCTAATGTCTAGTTCATGTATAGATGAAAAGGTATTTCAATATACATCTTTCTGATGTGTTTCAAATATGGGTAAATAATTGGCGTAGCAGTAACAACCGAGTAAACTGAATGACAATAAGCATTCAGAGCATTCAGAGTCAAGGAGCAACAATGCATATTCAGCTCATAGAATACATTTGGACCTCAGGATTATGGGATGCCACGTGTATTACTAGGGGGTGCTGCCACCTTAGCCTTTCCAGAATGCCTTTTAATCTATACACTTATCAAGACAAGACAGTGAGACAGACAGACGGATGGACGGACAGACAGATATCTGATTTGTGTGCTCTTTATTCTTTAAACTTCACACCTTTATATACAATGTTTTATGTTTTTTTTTTTTTATTACTGGTAAGATTGACATCTTAAATATTTTCTAGAAAACCTTAACTCACTCAACATTCATTTTTATTCTCAGATTGTCTACTGTGTGAGAAGATTTGCTGGTATCACTAGTTATAACATCACTGTTTAACCCAAAGAATATTCCTTTGCACTGATCTCTCCTATCCTGCAAAAGTATCCACTGATATGAAACAACTGTAAATCTGGACAGCTGAGTCATCGAACTCGGGAAAGAAGGACAGTCCTTTTCCAACCAGTCATTGTGTGTGATTTGGTTCCGGGACAGTAACACCCAAGGAAAGGCGTATCCCTGTGTCAGTTGTATTCAGTGGTGATATAAGACAACCCTGTACAAAGTATTTTTCTTTTGGGTTTTACTCAATAATATCAATGAAAATGTACTGCGTCACTTTAAATAAAGTGTAATATGTAGTTCCATAATAAAGTCCCCTGCATTCAGTCTGAGTAATGCAGTATAACATTACACCTATGGATGCATCATATATAAAGTATCCTGGCTATATGTCACTACATGTCTCACAGTAAAGGCTCTGTGACAAACTGTGGGCAGTATCTATATTATAGCATTTGTTAGAAAAACAGGATGTTTATAGTAAGATTGTGACATCCCCAGGAACTCTCAATATATCTAAATAAGGTACACATACATTTATCAGTGTGAAGGTATTGCCTTATGATCATTATAAAGTATACAAAGTGTATGTTGTACAAATAGAGATAGGGACTAATATATATATATATATATATATATATATATATATACACATTTTTATATTTTGTGTCTGGTCTAAACTGGTTTTGCCGGCAGAACCTTGGCCAATCAGAATTGTTCCGATCACATGTTGTGTAATTATGAGATTTTTCAATAAATTAAAATATATTTATTATGTAATTAATTTGAATCACTCCTTTATTGTGATATGAGTGAAGGCATACTATGTTTATTGTATTTTTTTTACTATTATTTAAATAAACACAATGTTCTAAAACTGTTATACGAGTGAACCTTATATAAGGGCATTGGTTTTCATGACACAAACACACAAACATTAGTTGTAAAGGTGGAAACATTTAGACATTAGTTACTTTCTGAACCTTTAATATATATATATGTTACAGTAACAGCAGGAAAGCTGAGAGATGTATGTGTGTGGAATGAAAACTGGATCCAATGGCCTTGATGTATCCCATTGTATTCTATAACCACACATTATTGTGGCAAACCTAGCCACTTGTGGGATGCTGAACTGTCTGTATCAAAAGGTTGTCTGTAATAACCGCTGTATTGTATGTGTAACATTGATCTGTACTGTTATGTGGATAGAATTCGTATGCTAGCAGCCAAATGCCGCTAGCATTCATGTATTTCGTTTCACGAACACACGACTTTACTGGCTGTTCGTGAAACGAATGAGCTACCCCCCAATAGCCCACACATAGAGAGACGTGTGGCACTCGTTAAGGTAGGTAGTTAAGGAGTGAAAAAAACAGGTTTATAGAGAGCGCAAAAAATATATATCAGTAAAATAGTGGATTTTCTAAGCAGGTGCTTCAAATTATGATTATCCACAAGAAAAAGTTAATATACAAAGCTGCCAGATACACTAAAAACCTTCCCAAGTTTTAAAACATCATGTGTGACATAAATTGAAATAAAAACAGTATCAGCGCTTAGTTAATATACCCCTATTTTTTGTATATGGGTCAACAACAAAAATATATTGAATAAATTAAATAAAGAGTCCCAGTTTCAATCTTCATGGGGTGTTTCCAAATGTCCGCAGGGATTTGATAGTTGTAACAGTAATTGATGTAAAAAGACTTTGTCTTTATATGTATCCAACCTTAAATCAAAAAGATACTAACATAGCGTGATACAGTTACAATACTTTATTTCCCATATGGTAATCCCCCCATAAGAGGAACTCTTACAATTAAAAGTGGTGAAACTTATTTCTAAGGTTCACAATAAAAACGTAGAAATGCAGAATATTGGTCGGTGAATATAAAGTTACCGCTCCGTGGGTGTTAATTCCAGACCGGTCCTGTGCACTCGGATCGATCCTCACTGAGAAGCCAACTAGCCAATCTGCAGTCTCTCCAAATTCCAAAATCCCGCCAGAAACACGATCTACGCGTTTCACTCATTCAAACGAGCTTTCTCAAGATACAGTGTTCTGGGGGATTGTGATTACATATATATCTCTAGCAATTAAATAGTTAAAAAACAAGAAATTCATCTGGTACATTAATATCTTCCATTTAACTATGTGTTCTCTGATTCTTACTATATTTTCAGACTCATAGCAGTATATCATTATTTCGTTTTGATTGATATAAATATACACAGTTTCTAAACATCGTGAATGTTTAATCCTAACAAACAATCATAATCAACATATTCTTCTATGATTAGTGGAACAATTAAGTTCCACTGTTTTATGCATTAAAAATGAAAAATAAAGCATTTTATGTTTCATCCTTTTTTTCCATCAATTAAAACATAGTAAAAACGCTGGTGTTCTAGACAAAATTCTAAATATAGTAAATGATAAAACACTCATATAAATATACATAATTGCAGCATGAATTATAAAACTTAAATCAACTTATAAACATCATGAGTAATTAGTTCTATTAGACAAATTAAACTCAAATTCATTCTCTATAGTTAAAGTAACAGTTAGGTTCCCATCTTTTATACAGTTTGGAAAAATGATAAACAATTCATATTTCTCTACTTTTTCATCTATTCAAACGTGAGAAACATCAGTCATAAATTAGTCTACCTTAAATGAATTGTAATAAGTAGTTAAATATATCAGGCTCTTAACATCAGCCCGATCCTTTGTATCTAACAGAGCAATTAAGCTCCAATCTAAGACGATCTATTTTATCTACAGTTCCTATTTCACATTACCTCTTGTTTACGCCATAGGAGATAACAATTAAGATAATACAGTCGTAAAAGAAAAATGTTTAAATCCCTTAAAGGCACAGACTTTATTTCTATTCAATTTTATCAGCCCGTGTATTCTAAACTTTTTAACCAGGGATATCTTACAAATTCCAGAATCTAATAAGAATAAATAACCAAATGTCAATAAAAACTTTTAGAATAAAAAGAGGACTTATAAAGAATATATATTATGAATCCTGTTAAAAAATCTTGTTTCCATTCTCTATATCAGATCATAAAATATGTGCTATTTCAAATTCAGCATTAAGTCCAAATGGAGTTAGGGTTTTAAAGTATAAATCCAATAAGTTTCTCTATATATTAAACTTTATTTCAGGTAGTTAAGGACATTCCTAGGTGTCCATCGTTCGGCTACCGACCACGCAGCGGTCAGCCATCTTGGATCCTTTGTTTCACCAGCGGTGTTTGGTCGTCGGGCGCATGGAACTGAAATCGGCTACTCGACAGCGCGAACACCGCTGGACTTCCAGGCCGTTCGGGAGCTCCGGTCTTTCACTATTGTGGTTCCCCATCGGTGTTCGGTACTTTCAGGCGAACCCAATGGTAGAGTGTATTTTGTGCGGCGTTCGGTAGTTTAAGCTGGGATCTGAGCGGTATTCCCATGAAATGTGCACTCAGACCCCAACTATCTACCGAACGTCCATTCATTTAAATAACCTGAATATTGCCAAAGTTATATATTTTAATGTGAAATGCGGGTTCTGCTGCACGGAGGGATAATCCACTTAATGGTATATTTCAGTAGGAGTATCCCTCTTGTTCAGCAGTGCCTGATGGGAGAAATGCCCAGAATGTTAAGTCCCCCATGTAGTCCCCTACTGTATTACCCCTGCTAGGTCAGTAGGGACACCCCTTGCATGGGGACTTGCATAAATACTGGAGCTGTGAATAAAAACATCAGTTGACTACCAGAACTGTGTTTCATCCGGTTCATCCGATTTGGGATATTGCCTTACTTTTCAGCGCTTGACTGGGGATTACCTTCTGTACAAGTGGAGATCATGGAATTTAATATTGCAGCTCCTCTACAATTATTAATACACTGAACTTTAAATATACTGTTTCTATATAGTACAAGTTTGAAAGTTATTTTTATGATTCATCGAAAATAAGAAGAGAAGAAATCAGTGTGGATTTTTTTTTCACTGTCTGTAATCGCACGGTGTGACGAGACCATTCTCGACACTGTGCATTGGAGGAGCCTGGTTGCCCGCCTGCTGCCTTTAGACTATGGCCCCATGTTGAAACGCTTGATTTTCCCCTACGGAGACACGAAAGCCAGGTCATTCGGTGCTGGATGGATATGGCTATGCCATCGTATAATGAAAGACTATGGGAAAGACAAACTGTATGTGTGTGCTCTGAGCGCCATTCAGTAATAATGTGCGCTCAGATCTGAGCTATCTGGGGATATGTTGAATGTACCTGTTTTGTGCAATGGCTGCACAGTTATATGTTTTATGTGTTTTATTGTCTTTTGCTGCCATGTGTTCAATGGAGTTTTGCCTCTGTCTTTGGAGATAATTGGATTACTTCCCAATTATCTCCAGGATAGAAGACTCTGTGGAACTGGTTTTGGGCAGAAAAGCCATGCTTCCTTTGGTCACAAAGGACTACGATCTATCTTTTGAACCACTGGACCAATCTGGATGATTTTGACATATGTTTGAATTTGGAGTATGCTGATTCTGAAAATGTATTTTATGTGAATGTGATGCATACTTTTCAAGTTATGAATAATGTGGAAAAATTGTATTTCTCTGCTTGTGATAATTACATTACCCATTGTGTAAGGTAATTGTATCACAGGCAGAGGGGAGGATTTTGTGTGGGAGTGTCTGAGTGTGTTGTATGTGTTTATTGGTTGTGTTCCAAAACCCTGTGGGTGGTACTAATGTGTATATAAGAACAATAAACCAACAGCTCTGTTCCTGCTTGACACTCAAAACGGAGCCTTGTCTCGTTCTTGGGGGGATTTACTGTATGCTGTTCCAGTTCGACTGCTAGGAGTGTAAACCTATTCGTATGGTTTTTCCTATTCAGCTGTTTACGGCATTCACATGGTTTCCTGTTCGGCGGATTGGTGTTCTGCAGTAGCTGTGCCTGTGCATCTAAAAGGGGAATATCGCCTAAACAGTTTTTAACCTCTTGTGGGCAAAACGGTCCGTTACACACGGCATATAACACACAGGGGGTGAGATTGGAAGTCATCCAAGGATCCATCAGTAAAAGACACAATTGAGCTTATTAACAGGAACTGTGAAGAATTGACAGTAGCAAGTTAAATTGAGTTGGATAATTTTTCTTATATGATAATTTGTGCCTTAAATTAACAACTGAAATTCCTCTGCCAATTCCTAACACTTTTCATTTTCAAGCGGCTCTGTCGTCATAGAGACATCGCAACTTGGTGTGGGGTACAGGGAATGGTACGTTTTACTTACCCAAAGCTGTCCCTTGTGGCTGCCATGACTATCCAATGGATCGTCTTCAGCTAATGGTGCTTCATCTTCAAGGAGCCCACATCAAAGCTAAATCTAGGACAAGAGTACTACAATGATATCTATGAATCCTCCACAGACAGAGCTTTTTGGGGTGGGGGGGCAGGAAATTGGCAAAACTAGATGGCGGTAGCTCTGCCTTTCATCAAGTTTTTTCAAGTGCAGGAAAAATGCATAAGAAAAAGTAGTTGTGCCCATTTACAAGAAAGGTAACAGGGAGGAGTCAGGCAACTATAGGCCAGTAAGCCTTACTTCAGTAGTGGGGAAAGTGATGGAAACCATGTTAAAGGATAGGATTGATGAACATCTAAAAACACATGGATTTCAAGATCAGAGACAACATGGGTTTACTTCAGGGAGATCATGCCAAACTAATCTTATTGATTTTTTGATTGGGTAACTAAAATTATAGATCAGGGTGGTGCAGCAGACATTGCTTACCTAGATTTCAGTAAGGCTTTTGACACTGTTGCACATAGAAGGCTTATCAATAAACTGCAATCTTTAAGTTTGGATTCAAATATTGTTGAATGGGTAAGGCAGTGGCTGAGTAACAGGCAACAGAGGGTTGTAGTTAATGGAATATATTCGAAGCATGGGCTTGTCACCAGTGGGTTACCTCAGGGATCTGTACTTGGACTCATTCTCTTTAATATTTTTATTAGTGATATTGCAGGAGGTCTTGATGGTAAGGTATGTCTTTTTGCTGATGATACTAAGATATGTAACAGGGTTGATGTTCCAGGAGGGATAAGCCAAATGGCAAATGATTTAGGAAAACTAGAAAAATGGTCAAAGCTGTGTGCATCTTGAATGTAAAAATCCAAGGGCAGAGTATAGCATATTAAAATGAGTCACAACCTCAACATCTGAGGAAAGGGATTTAGGGGTAATTATTTCAGATGACTTAGAGGTAGGCAGACAATGTAACAGAGCAGCAGGAAATGCTAGCAGAATGCTTGGTTGTATAGATATAGGTATTAGCAGTAGATGAGGGAAGTGTTCATGCCATTGTACAGAATGCGGTTGAGACCTCACTTTGAGTATCGTACGCTACATTTCTCCAGAAGGATATTGATACTTTGGAGAGAGTTGTGAGAAGGGCTACTAAACTGGTTCATGGATTGTGGGATAAAACTTACCAGGAAAGGTTAAAGGAACTTAACATGTATAGCTTGGAGGAAAGATGAGCTAGGAGGGATGTGATAGTAACATTTAAATACATAAAGGGAATCAACACAGTAAAGGAAGAGACTATATTTAGAAGAAGAAAAAATACCACAAGAGGACATAGTAAAAAATTATAGGGGCAAAGATTTAAAAATAATATCAGGAAGTATTACTTTACTGAGAGGGTAGTGGATGCATGGAATAGCCTTCCAGCTGAAGTGATAGAGGATAACAAAGTAATGGAGTTTAAGCATTAAGCAGGGATAAAATGAAAGTATTTTGAAAATTGGGCAGACTGGATTGGCTGAATGGTTCTTATCTGCCTCACATTCTATGTTTCTATGTTTCTAAATCATGTTCAACTTTTCATGTTAAAGTGGATAAACCACAAACAGATTCTGTTGTAGACATACCAAGTACATTGCATGGACCATACATAACTTATTCTAGCAATAACATAAAATAAATAAGGACATACACAATGAAACACAATGAGACTGTTAATGGATGTAATGGCCATAGATCTTATTTAAAGGGTTTGAGAGGCATTGCACATAACCATTCCAATAAAAAAAAAAAAATAACCAAAATTAATTTAGCCTTAAAATGACATTAAAACTGCAGTTCATCCCCAAAACTGGTGGCAACTTTACCCCAAAGCCAAAAACACGGCAGTTTAACAGCTGTTTTCACCTCTTCCACAAAGCCATTAACAGAACGATGAACACCTTTATGAAAATAAAGACTACTACTACTTTACGCCACTATCAAATAGCATTATCAAAGTCCCATATCATCATATGCTTAAAACATTCCAAGAGAGAAGGGGAAGAGAAGAGAAGAAAGAAAGAAAAGAAAAAGAAAGAGAAAAAAAAGAGGGGGGTTTCTGCCAATACTTCTAACCTTAGTGGTCTATTAACTCATCCTTAGTATGTCTTAACGTACTCTTGCTATGATGTTTCTGCCCAATACGCTCACCAGAGTTCCCATATTCTATCATAATGATCTCTCTTCCCCTGAATGGCCCAATGGACTTCTTCAAGTTCTCTCAAAGCTTCCACTCTAAAAATCCATTGTTCTTTAGTCGGAATACTAGATTTAAGCCAATACAACGGGATCAAAGCATTTGCCTCATTCAATAAGAAACTCAGCAATATCTGTTTGTTATTCTCCTTAAAGGAAGCTGGCCATCCCAATAGAATCTTGGATGGAGATAATTGATCAGGCATTGGTAACATTTTATAAATGACACTCTATATTATTTTATAAAATGACACTGTAACCAGTAGCTCCTAATAAGTTTTTATAAATGACACTGTAACCAGTAGCTCCTAATAAGTTTGCACTCCGACCATATATGTTCCATATTCGCCCCCCTCTCGCCACATCTCCAACAGCCATCCGAAGCCGGTGCACCGTATTTTTTAAGTCGATCTGGAGTATTGTACCATCTAGTGACTCTTTTAAAAAATATAATTTTCCTAGGAGTGCTCACCTGGGCTTTCATCCCCATTTTGAACACAAATGACCAATCATTGCTGGTCATTTGAATGTTCAAACCTTTCATCCACTTCAATTGGAATGAAGGTACAGTCTTCTCCATAGCTCCCTTATGAATTAAACTATATATACTGGACAGGTAACGTTTTTTTCTCTATTCCAGGACCACAGAGTGACTCAAACTCTGTTTTCTCTCTCGTCTGCCAATACGGTAACACTTTTTGGTTTATGAAAAACTTTAAGTACATAATACCCATTCTATCTATAAGAGCTGTCATATTGTCCCAATCTGTCATATTGTCCCAGCTGTCATATTGTCCCATCTGTTATTAAACTTGAAACTGAAGGGTCTGCATCTCCTGTTAACTTTTCCAACAGTTTATAACCCGACCCAAACTGGAAATCCACATTAGATGCTATTAGAAAGAATACAGATATTCCTGGGGATAATCCCCATCTATCTTTAAGCCTTCTCCAAATCTGTATGGTGTGGTTTATAATTGGGTGTTTAGAGGCTGATAGTAATTTTAATTTACAGTTCTGCCAAGGCAGTGTCTCCAACTTAACCTTAATAAAATCCTGTTCTATCTTATACCAAGGCTTCCCCTTATCTATAGCTGTCCATTCTCTAATTCACTCACATAATACCGCAACATATTATCTATAGATATCCAGGAGGCCCAAGCCTCAACAGGTAGTGTCAATATATTATACGCAATACGTGGATGTGACAGAACCCTCTGTCTGGTTATTGTGGTGGATTCGTCTGTTTCTGCCCCGTTCGTGTAAATGGCTGTTTCCTATAGCCCAGCCATACGAATGACTGTTTTTCCCGAACAAAACTACCGAACGGACGGCCACCCAGGAGAAGAAGTGTGCTGCTGGTTAACCTATTGATCCCAATTAGAACGTTGTGGTTAACCGCAGACACTTCTCAATTAAACCGAATTCAGGGTGGTCGTCGTTCGTATGTCGACCACGAGGCAGCAGCCATTTTAAACCACGCGAAAGCCCAGCGGTGTTCGGCTCTATTTTCATGGAACTAAAAATTGACACTTTTTCTGCCGAACACCGATGAAACAACGGAACGCCTGGCTGCCTCCACAAAAGTGTACGAACACCGGCCGTTCGGGAGCTTTGAAACACACGAAAGGACTTAACCCAGATAGCCTTCCCATGGAGTCAATCGCATACCGAAAGACTGTAAGAACTTTGACTCCATGGTAATAGAACGATGTGTGTGAGATCTGAGCGCTATTCACCAATAATATGCACTCAGATCCAGGCTATCTGTGGATATGTGATGCGAATGGGAAATGTTTGGTTATTTTAAAGTTATGTATTTTTATGTATTTTCTAGTATTGTATTTAAGATGGCGATTTGTCTTTGTCCTGGAGATAATTGAATTACTTCTCAATTATCTCCAGGGCAGAGGGGAGGAAACCATATTGCATTGTGGGAAAAGCCTGTGATTGTATGTCTGAACTGTCCCCATGTCCATCTGTAATTTCAGTCTCCCATTTGGTCCCCTGGGGGAGTGTCCACCAAGTGGGAGACCTGCATAAATACGGGCAGGTAGCCCACAGTAATGCCAGATCCTGTTTGACCTTCAATGCGGAGCTTCTGTCTCGTTATTGGGGGGATTTCTTCTTTGCGCTTAGAGACTGCTGGATGGAACCAAAAGCCACTTGGTGGATATCGTTGTTCGGCGGCTAGCAGCAGTTCGTGGATTTCCGTTCGGGAGTTTGGAGCCTTTCACGGATCCCGGTCGGGAGATTACTGCTTCCCCTGGTTATGGTTCGTGTATTACCATTGATGCGAACGGATTACTGAATTTGTGAAAGGGGAAGGTGAACTAAACGGCGGTTTCCCTTAAAGACACCAGGGGGTGTCTTAACAGTGGAGATTTATGATTCCATATAAATGAAAGGAATGTAGATTGCAGTTTTCTAAAGAAGTCTCTCGGCAGTGAGACCGGCAGTGTCTGAAATAGGTATAATATCTTAGGTAAAATCATCATTTTTATAATATTTACTCTCCTGATCAATGAGAAAGAGGCCTGATTCCATTTTTTAAGATCTTCTTCAATCTTTATTGAAGAATAAGTATTGTACACAGTACTGGAGACCGTATCTTCAGAAGGATATTGATACCTTAGAGAGGGTTCAGAGAAGGGCTACTAAACTGGTTCATGGATTGCGGGATAAAACTTACCAGGAAAGGTTAAAGGATCTTAACATGTATAGCTTGGAGGAAAGACGAGACAGGGGGGATATGATAGAAACATTTAAATATATAAAAGGGAATCAACACAGTAAAGGAGGAGACTATATTTAAAAGAAGAAAAACTACCACAACAAGAGGACATAGTCTTAAATTAGAGGGACAAAGGTTTAAAAATAATATCCGGAAGTATTACTTTACTGAGAGGGTAGTGGATGCATGGAATAGCCTTCCAGCTGAAGTGGTAGAGGTTAACACAGTAAAGGAGTTTAAGCATGCATGGGATAGGCATAAGGCTATCCTAACTATAAGATAAGGCTAGGGACTAATGAAAGTTTTTAGAAAATTGGGCAGACTAGATGGGCCGAATGGTTCTTATCTGCCGTCACAGTCTATGTTTCTATGTTTCTATGTTTCTATGTTTCTTTCTCAATAATTTTCCATAATTCAATTTAAATAAATCTTTTAACTGTATCGTCAGTTGTGTCTCTAGATATGTTATACTAGTGTCTGTCCACTTATATTTATATAGCTTTTGTAGTTCCTCTTTAATTCCTGTATTTATCCCCGCTCCCAGTATTTCAGACTTATCTGAATTTACTTTAAAATTAGATAGGCCACCGAACTTCTCCAATTCCTCACGGACATAAGGAAATGAATATCGGGGTTCTATAAGCGTAAATAACACGTCATCGGCAAAAGCAGTTACTTTGACCTCTCCTCCCGTATACTTATATCCTTTAATGTCCCTATTCTTTCGTATGGCTTCTAAAAAAGGTTCAAAAGCTAAAACAAAAAGAAGAGGGGACAATGGGCAGCCCTGACGGGTGCCGTTGCTAATAAAAAAAGGCTTGGAAAGTTGACCATTAACATTAACATTAGCAGAAGGGCCTCTATACAATGTCTGTACCCAATTGCAAAATCTTTGGCCAAAAGACGCAAAAGAAAAAAAAAGAAAGAGGAGAAAAAAAAAAAGACTAGAAAGAAAAAAGAAAAAAAAGAAAAGAAAGACCCTCACAACCACCTACCAAATCCTCATGTCTAAAGTTAAATGCCCTTAAAGGGACACTACAGACATTAAAACAACTTAAAGTGACACTGTAGTCACTATAACCATTTCATCTCTTTGAATTGGTTATAGCACCTGGAATGCCCTGGCACTGTCCCTCCATTCAGTGTTGCACCATGTTTGTGCAGTATGCCACAAAATAAGAGTCCCTGGCCACCCACAGTCCAGCCCCTTCTGTATGTGTAGCTAAGGCAGAGATTACACACTTCCTTGTTGTCATACCCATTCATACCATCAGCTGGAGCTCTGACAGGCTAAAAGCAGTCAGCTGACACTCTCAGCCAATCACAGCTGCCCATTGCTGCTCAGGGTAATACTTCCTTATTAGCCAAAGCAGCACAGAGGGGATGGACTGCCGGGGTCTCATGTTTAGCATTAAAACATTACAACATTAAAAACTGTTTAATGCTGAAAGAAATGATGGCACCAGGGGACTCCAGACACTATAACCAGTTTAATGAGATGAAGCAGATACAGTGCCTACGGTGTCCCTTTAAAGAAGCAGTTTTGGTGTATAGTTCATGCACCTGCATTTACACTCTCAATTCTATACCATTTAGGAGTTAAATCACTTTGTTTATACACCTTTCTGCATGTGACTTACACTGCCTTCCTAAAATCAATTTTTTATAGTGAGATCTAATGTTTATACTTATTTTATCACACAATCTGTTTAATTTAGAATTTCTTATCTCCTGTTTTGTTAATAGCTTGCTAGACCTTGTGGAGCCTCATGTGTGCGATTAAAGTTCAATTTACAGAACAGGAGACAAAAACTACTAAAGTAAGTTACTATCTGATTGGAAGTAAAGCCTTTTTTATGCAGGCTGTGTCAGTCATAGCCAGGAGAGTTGTGGCTATGGCTGAATAAGCAGAAATAAAAGTGATTTAACTCCTAAATAGCAGAGAATTGAGCAGTGACACTATATGGCATGATCTATAAACCAAAACTGCTTTATTAAGCTAATGTTAATGTAGTTTTGGTGACTATATTGTCCCTATGCACTCGCTGCAGCGCCTTAAGCCCTGATTCCTTGCACCAAATGAAGCACAGCACTATCTCTGAAAAAAAAAAGAAGTGGGGAACTTTTGCTTCAAATAAATTAGCAAAATAACTGTAATGGTATTAAGGAACCAATATCATTACCACCTATGTGAATTACTGCAGAATTTGGATAAGGAAAACTATTGCTACAATTATCAATCACTTTCAATAGCTTGGATTTCATCAGCCCTCTTATGCCTTGCCACCTTTCTTTCAGATCTAATCCTAATTACTGCCCATAAGATCTTACAAGAGCTCTGCCATGTGCCCATGATATAAAAGAATGACCTATTATACAAAATGTAGGGGTATTTGAACCTAAAAGAGCAAATAGTTATTAATACATTGTAACTAAATTATAACTCTGGTTTTTTAAATTAAATAGACTCTCATCTTAAAAACCTTTGAATAATGTCTTGAGAAAAACCGAAATGAGCAGATTCTGTGGCTGCCACTATTGTGATATAGTGCGAGGAAAAATGTTGAACTTCTCAAAACATTTCCTAAAAATCTATCTAAACTGGTATCTTGTGAGTGGACTTCCATTTTCATGTATTAAGAGAGTACCTGTGCTTTCTGGTAGTACAGTTAAAAATGAGTCCCCATACATTAGTACCCATAGCATTAGTACCCATAGCATTAGTACCCATACATTTTGCTTTGACCTCCCTGTCAGTTTTAAATCCAGCAGGAAAATAGACAAACTAGAAATTCACAAGATAATGTGCTCAAATCTTAGACCTAAAGGCTTAAACTTAGAATTGGAAACAAATTCATTTACATGGACGCTATAGGAGTCCACGCCACTTAATTGGATGCTAAAGAAACCCACACCACTTAAATGGACACTATTGGAACCCACACCACTTAAATGGATGGTACAGAAACCCACACCACTTACATGGACGCTATAGGAACCTTTGACGAAGTGCCCTTCACCACTTGGTCCTGGAGAGGCCTGCTTGCCAGCCTCCTGCCCTGCGACCATGGCCCCTGGGAGAGTTTGCCCTTTATAAACATTATTTGGGCACATTGGATTGTAACACACTGTTTATACACCTTTAATTCCATGAGAAAATGTGCCTCTTCCCCTCCCCCGTTTTGTCCCATTGTTCTCCAGCAGGGCGTTGTCCCAGGGACACAGCCAGACCAGTTGAAACTTGCTGCTTTTTCCCTCCTCAATCTCTCATCAGCTCTTGTTAAACTTTAACCGCATGGCAATTTTATTCTGTTTGTGGGATCTGAGCGCTGTTCGTATAAATTGAGCGCTCAGATGCAAGCTATCTGGGGATTGGTTGAATGTGAGGGTTCTGTTCAGTATAATAGGGAATATGTATTTTTATGTATTTTTACTGTTGTTGTAAATGGAGATATTCACTGTACCTGGAGATAAAGGGTTACCACACCCACTTAAGCCAATTATCTCCAGGAGAAGATAGACCGGCTCCACAGCCTGAATCTGTGGAACTGTTTTTGGACAGGAAAGCCAAGCTTACAATCAGTCAAATAGGACTTCCATCTATCTTTTGAACCACTGGACCAAAGTATATGATTTTTGGTTATGTTTGTATATTAATTATGCTGAGTTAGAATATGTAACTTTTATTAATATTGCATGTGTACTTTTAAAGTTATAGAAATTGTATAAAAACTGTATTTTCCTGGAGGATTTCTACTGTGTATGTGGGAGTGTTATTTTGTTAATTAGTGTTCCCATTGGTTTGTGTCCCTTTTGTCACAGTTTACCACCAGGTCCAGGGGGTGTGCCTCTGGCCTGAAAACATGCATAAAAGAAAGCCCTTTGGTGCTGATTAAAACAGATCTTCTTGACCCTCAACACGTAGTCTTGTCTTGTGATTGGAGGGAACTGCTATAATCACACTGGGGATTGCTATGCTCTGCTTACTCCCTTGAGCTTTAAATCACCTAGCTCTTCTAAGAGCTGTTCCTGATACGTTCTCCTGGAGGAGTGGTCTTCCCCAGATAGTCCTGGATGCTGGAGGTTCACACAGGGTGGAAGGAAGAGGTCTTTCCCACACTGTCCTGGAGGACAGAAGATGATCCAGGGTGGAAGGAAGACGGCGAGACTCCAGTTCAGCTACGGCGGTTGTGGAGTCTGCGGTGCTTGTGGTCCTCGGCGCAAGCTAGGAAGCGTCCATCAATGGAAGGTACTCGGTCAGAATATGGGTGATCTGTTACAGAACCCACGCCACTTAAATGGACGCTACAGAAACCCACACCACTTAAATGGCCACTATAGGAACCCATTCAATTTAAATGGGTGCTATAGGAACCCACACCACTTAAATGGACGCTACAGAAGCCCACACCACTTAAATGGACACTATAGGAACCCACACCACTTAAATGGACGCTATAAGTACCCAGGTACATAACACAGAAAAAAATGTGGGTGGCGCACTCTACATGCAATCTTAGCAAAATGTGTAAGTGCAGAGTAAATAAGTGCTGATACCTAAGTAGGTTTGGTTTTCAACAAATGGCTATAAGGAATAAATAAACTTGACATGCAATAGTACAGTCAAGGAATTACCAATATGATATATATTGTAAAAAGATATATTCACATCCCACTCACATTTTTAGAGCCTGTAGGAACTGGCTCAAGTAAAAACCTCTTATGAAGTGGTGATGTTTTTTTCAAATCACTGACCTGAGAGATGACCTCACTCTAAACACATATAAATGGAAAGGCACCAGATTAAATTCAAACATGTAATTTATTAAACAAAGAATAATTAAAATCTTTCATAGAAATACAAAGTCTTCAGCTACAAAGTTCTTGTGCAACACAACGCGTTTCGACCTCTTAATGGGTCTTTATCAGGTGTAATAATGTCTCACAGTTCTATTAGAAAATATATACCTGTTGCGGAGCTCCCTGTACCCTGGCTGGGTACCTCCACCAGAAGGGTTGCTTCCTAGCTGGAACCGGGAAACTGATAGGGGAACTAGCTCTCTAAGTCCTTACAAGGACTTTCTCAGCTGCATCTCCTGCAAGCTGGAACAGCAGACACAGTGGTTAAATCTTCCTTCCCGCCAGTAACCAGACGAGACACAGTTTTTATTGAAATTTTTCATGACAATAATGACAGTCGGGGATACAGAAAAGAAAGAGGGGAGGGTGAAAACAAGCCTTGCACAATTATACATGGTACATATGAAACAGTATGGGCAATACACCCGATACATCCGTACACAGGAAAAACAAATATAAGTTACATAATGAAGAGCATGGTGTCATCAAGTGAAGGCAGTAAAAAAAAAATGAGCACAATAGTACATGCCATAGATATTCAACACATTCTACCATCCTCTAGTTTGTTCATAATTCCAGATAACAGCATGATAGATCAAGAGGTGAACATGATGCAAGATGCTTTAGTGATTGCTGCTAAGTAAGCTGAAGTCAAGAAATTTAACATTACATAGGCATTTTACATTCCAATTGTAACGGCACCCCCAGGCATAAAAGGGTTAAACCGCCGTTTAGTAGATCTTCCCCTACCAGAGACACAGGCAGATACTGCAGAACACCAAACTCCCGAACTGGAACCTCACGAATAACTGTTAGCAGACGAACATGAAAAGCACCCAAGCGTCTTACACTCCTAGCAATCAGTCTCTAACAGCATACAGTAAATCCTCCCCCAAGAACGAGACAGAGCTCCGTGTTGAGGGTCAAGCAGTGATCAGACAGAGTTGTGGGTTTATTGTTCTTTTATACACATTCTTACACATTAGTACCACCCACAGGGTTTGGTAAAACAACCAATAAACACGTACAATACACTCAGACACTTCCACACAAAATCCTCCCCTCTGCCTGTGATACAATTACCTTACACAATGGGTTAATGTAATTATCACAGGCAGAGAAATACAGTTTTTCCACATTATGAATAACTTTAAAAGTATACATCTCAGCATATTCCAAATAAATACATATGTCAAAATCATCCAAATTGGACCAGTGGTTCAAAAGATTTTGTGACCAAATGAAGCATGGCTTTTCTGCCCAAAACCAGTTCCACAGAGTCTTCTATCCTGGAGATAATTGGGAAGTTATCCAATTATCTCCAAGGACACAGGCAAAACTCCATTGAACACATGGTAGAAAAAGACAATAAAATACCTAAAAATACATAACTGTGCAGCTATTGCATACAACAGGTACATTCAACATATCCCCACATAGCTTAGATCTGAGCGCACATTATTACTGAATGGCATTCAGATTTCATACATACAGTTCAATTGCCATGGAGCCAAAGTCTTTCACATAGTCTTTCGTTATACGAATAGGCTCCATGGCATAGCTATCTGGGGTATCACTGTTCAAATAGGGCTTTTGTGTCTTTGCAGGGGAATCACTGTTCAAATAGGGCTTTCGTGTCTTTGCAGGGGAAAATCAAGCGTTTCAACATGGGGCCATAGTCTAAAGGCAGCAGGCGGGCAACTAGGCTCCTCCAATGCACAGTGGCGAGATTTGTCTCGTTACATCAATTTACCAGTGTGGTATATCGAGTCGAAATGACCACCAGTTCTTCAGGTTGTTATAGGGTCCTGTAACCCGTCCTCTGTCTGAGTACTGCCTTAATGGGCCGTATGTATCTGTACTAGCCTTGGTGTACTATGTCTGCACTCATTTCCACTTTTAAACTGTCTCTACTAGGATATGGTTTTGATTGAGTGATATTAGTCTGACAGCAGGGCCAGATTAAGAGAGGTATGACTGTTTTAGTGTTTATGGTCGATAGGATTCTGTAATTAGGCCCCATCATAATTGTCAGCATGTGGACACAGTGAGACATGTGCACACAGTGAGACATGGGGACACTGAGACACCAGGGGACACTGAAACACTTGGGGACATGGAGACACTTGGGGACACTGGTAGACATAGGGGCACTTGTGGATACAAACATGGGGACACTGGGAGACATGGGGACACAGACACTAGGGACACAGACACTGGGAGACATGGGGACACAAACATTGGGAGAATAGGGGACACTGGGAGACATGGGGACACTGAGACACTAGAGACACTGGCTGAGAGGCATGGGGATACTGAGACACTTGGAGACATGGGGGCACTTGTGGACCCAGACATGGAGACAATGGGAGACATTGGGACACTGAATAATTTGGGGGCACTGGGAGACATGGGGACACTGAGACACTAGGGACACTGGCTGGGAGACATATGGACACTGGGAGAAAGATATTTGGGGACACTGGGAGACATGGGGACACTGAGACACTAGGGACACTGGCTGGGAGATATAGGGACAATGGGAGACATGGGGACACTGAGATACTAGGGACACTGGCTGGGAGACATGTGGACACTGGGAGGCAGATATTTGGGGACACTGGGACACAAGGGGACAATGAGACTCTAGGGACACTGAAAGACATGGGGACACCGACACTGGGGGGCTAGGGTACACTGGGAGCTGTGGGGACACTGAGACACTAGGGACAGTGGCTGGGAGACATGTCTCACAGTGTCCCCAAGTGTCTCAGTGTCCCCATGCCTCCCAGCCAGTGTCTCTAGTGTCTCAGTGTCCCCATGTCTCCCAGTGTCCCCTAGTCTCCCAGTGTCTGTGTCCCCATGTCTCCCAGTGTCCCCTAGTCTCCCAGTGTCTGTGTCCCCATGTCTCCCAGTGTCCCTAGTGTCTGTGTCCCCATGTCTGTATCCACAAGTGCCCCCATGTCTCCCAGTGTCCCCAAGTGTCTCAGTGTCCCCTGGTGTCTCAGTGTCCCCATGTCTCACTGTGTGCACATGTCTCACTGTGTGCACATGTCTCTCAGTGTCCCCTAGTAACCTAGCAACAAGGGAAACATTGAGACATGGGGACACGGGGAGAAATGAGGACACTGAGACACTGGAAGACTAGGGGACTGGGTGTCCAATTCTTTGGACAGACATGCCTCATTTTTGGGCATGTTCGCCCCCTTTTGGCAGTTCTGGTCACGTGATTCGCGTCAGTGGCCCATCCTTTTACCCCGCCCATTGACTTCATGCTTCACTGGAAACTGCTGTTAGGGGGTATGGATTTACTTGAAAGATGAAAGCATAAATTAGAGAGAGATTAGCATAGAGTACGTGTATTCTTATAGCTGCATCCTTTGAGTTTCCCCCCAACACCATCTCCATCAGATACATGATGCTTGGGAGGTGTGACTGTTTTAGTGTTTTTGGTTGATAGGATTCTGTAATTAAGCCCCATCATAATTGTCAGCACCAGGCCCACTCGGCTCTTAATCTGGCCCTGCATAGTTTATTGTCCTGGGGCATTGTAGAGGGAGAAGGGAAGGAGTTACGATAAGGGAGGAGTATGCTACAAAAGTAGAGTCTGGAACCAAAGAGGTGGGGTAAGAGGGGGTAAAATAAAGTAATTAGGTTTAGCTGTGTTAAGTCGTGTAACCCTGTGTAATACTAATAGCGAAGTTAACAATGCTAACAATACTTCAGTAACCAGGATTGTGGATGCTGTTCATACATTCTCAACATTTGGAATACTGGTTATAAAAGCATTCCCAACCATCCCACTGATCCTGAAACTTAGCCATATTTCCTCTCTTGGCCCATTCATGTTCATGGTGGAACGTGATAGTAACTCTTCTAAGAATTTCTGAGATTGTTGGACATGTAGTACTTTTCCAATGGAAAGCTATCACTATTTTTGCACCAATAGGATATTTAGGACAGCAGATCAAGATGACAGCTTCCCTATGTCAGGTATGATATGTAGGAGATAACCTGCTGGTGTAAGTGGAAGCTCCAGACCTACTATGGAGCGTATTACCGACTGGATACAGAGCCAGAAATCCTTCAAGCATTTGCAATCCCACAATATGTGTTTTATATTCCCCCTTTCTTTGTTGCATCTCCAACACATAGGGTCTACTGTGGGGTATACCATACTAAGCCTACCAGGTACAAGGTACCACCTAATCAATATTTTAAAATATGCTTCCCAATGTGTAAAACATTTTGAGAACAGCTTGGTATGGTTAATGGCTGCTTCCCACTCAGTGACGGGGAAAGATGAGCCCAGGTCTTCCTCCCATTTGAGCATATGGGGCTGTTTGCTTCCCTCCCTGTTGTCAATTTGTGCTGTGTAACAAAGTGATAAGAATTTGGATGTTGACTGCGACTTGCTAGATTGATGGCATTTGAGGCCTACTTTGCCCAGCATTTGCGGGTCAATATATGTTATATCCCTAGAAAGCAAAGGTGTTTCACCCTTAAATATAGAGCTCTCTTGATGGTAAGGCATAGGAGGATTGCAAGTCTGGGAAGGAGATTAAGCCATTCCTATTAAACAAGGAATGCACATGGGTAATACCCTGATTCGTCCAATGGAGCAAAGGAAGGTTTGATGACATTTTTGAAAGTGCTGTTAGAGGGGCCAGGAATAGTAGTTCCTTGGAAGGGATCAGCATTGAGCTCCAATTTCTCCAAGATTGTAGTAGGAATTTCGTGCATGTTAGGGCAGTAGGGTCTGTGGACATGGATGATGTCCATAGGCAATTAGGAAGTGAGTTAAGGCAGCCACCCTTAGTTTCAAAATGGTTTGGTTCTACACATTATAATATCTAATCCTTGGGCCAGAGTCGTTGCTTTATATTAGTTTTTAATATTTGGTGCACTGAGGCCTGAGAGGAAGCCACAGCGAGTGGAAGGAGACCCATGGGGGTTTTTTCTTTGAGGTATGGGCATTAACAGTAGATTGGAATCTTTTGAGAAGTGAGTTGGGTAAGGCAATGGGTAGAGTTTGAAATAAGTATAATATATGGGGGACGATCATCCTATCTTCTTAAGTGAGTTGATTCTGCCTATCCAGGATGTGTCTAGTGTAGCCCATGTGTCCAATTGTTTGGATATATTATAGAGCACCCCTTCATGGTTTTCTGTTATTATGTGTTTTCTTGAGTTCGTTAATTTGATGCCAAGATAATAAATCAGTGTTTTATGTCATTCGGATGGTAATAGTGTTTTTAGGTCATCTCTTAGGGATGACATGATTTTAACAGGGAGAATTTGGCTTTTATAGATATTATTCTTGTAATACGATATGCGACCATATGTGGACAAGGTGTCTAGGAGATGAGGTATTGAGAGTGCCAGTTCATTAAGAAAACGCAGAATGTCATCTGCAAAGAGGGCTAACTTCTTTTCTCCAGCTGGGGACCTCAGCCCCGGAAGAAGAGGATCAACTTTTATGGACCTCACTAGGGGTTCAAGGCAAAGTATGAATATTAAAGGGGAGAGTGGTCATCCCTGGCGTGACCCATTGGTTATTGGGAAGCTTCTGGACATAAATCCTGTATTTAACACCTTGGCCGAAGGTGATCTATATACTCGATATGAATGATTGTGCTAATCCAAAGGCCTTTAATGTAGCTTCCATGTAAGTCCAATTTAGACAGTCCAATTTAAACGCCTTTTCCGCGTCTAGTGCTATTATCACCCCACTTTGTGCGCTGTTCTTTGCCCAGTCCATCAGATCTATACAATATCTGGTGTTGTCCCCAACTTGTCTACCAGGGACAAGTCCAGCCTGCTCCTCCGAGACTAGAGCAATTAATAAAGGTTTTAATCTGGACACTATTAGTTTAACTTAGAGTTTTACGTCTGCATTCAATAAAGAGATTGGCCTCAGATTGCTGCAGACCTTTGGTGGTTTGTTTGGTTTGGGTAGTGTGATAATCTGCGCTTCTAGCATTTCGGGTGGAATTTTGCAAGAGATTTTTATAGCGTTAAATAGTTTTGTTCAGTGTAGGGTTTTGTTGTGTTTTGTTGTGGTGTTGTTTTAGGGAGTGGGATGTTCTCTAAATAGGAAAGTATCTCAGTTTCCTCGGGGGTGTGTGTGTCTTTATCTCTATTAATGTTATATAGACCCTTGTAGTATGACACTAATTCGTCTACTATTTTGTTGGGGTTGTAGAGTTTATCATTTGTTTTAGATAGTATATATGGAATTTTGTTTTTTGAGGCATTTTGTTTTTACTTTGTTGGCTAGCAGCTTTCCTGCTTTGTTGCCCATGCTATAATATTTTTGCTAAAGTTTCTGTAGGTTTTTAGCATAGTCCTGGGCATGCCGTTTCTTGAGCTCTGGCTGGGTGTTTGCTATCCGTTTAGTATTTGCTTTAGAGAGGTATTTCTTGTTTATCTATTCTCGTGAGGCTAGGTTTTGGAGCAGTGCTGTTTTTTCATTTTGGAATTTTTTCTTTGTGAGCGATCCTAGTTTAATGAATTCCCCTCTAATTACAGCTTTATGGGCCAACCACTGTGTCTCTGGTGTAATGTCGTCAGTAGTGTTGGTGGAGAAGTAGTTACTTATTGTATTACCTATCTGTTGTGTATGGTTGGGGCAACAGAGTATGCACTTGTTTAATCTCCATTTGCCCCGGCTTTTGGCAGGGTATGGTACTGCGATAGTGGTCAAAATCAGGGCATGGTCCGACCATGTTCTTTGACCTATTTGTTGATCCATCAGATGGGGGGAGTGTCGATTTGTCTATTATGCATAAATCTATACTTGTATACGTCATATGTACTGGGGAAAACTATGTCTAATCTTGTGCCGTGGGATATAGGTTTCTCCATGTGTCATATAGATCATGAATGATGTGAGAGATGTGAAAAAACTTTACTGGTTTTAACTGAGGATTTATTGGGTGCCCTACCCTGTGTGCGTTGTATGTCTAACGTGGGATCTAATTTGCAGCTGTAGTCACCGAATATGATCACTTGGCCCTTTTTGATTGCTAAGATTTTTCTGATTGCCTTGTTAATGAAGGAAAATTGGGCATCGTTGGGTGCATAAAGAGAAGCAACGGTTATTTGGATACTGTTAAGACACTCCTAGCTGAAAGGAGTGAAACCGCCGCTTAGGTGATCTTCCCCCTTTGAGACTCAAGCTCTGCTGCTGTGGACCGCCAAACTCCCGAGCGGGGTATAAGGGAATACTTCAAACTCCCGAACAAAGAATCAGCCGAACTCCTCTCACATTATTTGAAAGCAGCCTCTGTTAAGTAGACTCTTTCAAGTAGGAGTTAGAAAACCAGGAGTTACTTGGAGTGGTTTGTATACTGTGGAGAGTGGTTTGTATACTGTGGAGAGTGGTTTGTATTTTATTTTTGTTTAATCTTTAAAGTTGGTAAGGTTTAAAAAAAAAATAAAAAAATTTTGTTTTTTAAATTTACTTTTTTTTCCTTTTTTTTCCTCTGTGTTCTGGTTTTCCCCCCTTTTTAGTGCTGCTGCTTGATTGATTGGGGGAGTGTTCATTGTTTGCACCTGTGTGGGATTTGTATCCCCATAAAGGCACACCCCTAACTCACTGAGCTTGCTCACATTATTTGAAAGCAGGCTGTATTAAGTAGACCTCTTTCAAGTAGGAGTTAGAAAACCAGGAGTTGAAACTAACACGGGGTTTAAACTATCAAGGTAATTGTTTTATTTTCTGTTTAAAGGGGAAATGAGTGTTAGCAAGATTGCTGGTTTAACTCAATGCACATCTTGTCGCATGTATGGATGCCTGGATGTACCCGTCCAGGGTCCATACCTCTGTGATGGTTGTGTGCGAGTGGCTTCTCTGGAAGCTCAGATTGGAGATCTCGAGAAGCAAATTGCAACATTGAGGGAGATTGACAATCTTGAGAGGAGTCTACTGCTCACTGAGCAGAGTTTAGTGAGGACAGGTAGTGGAGAGGGAGGAGATATGACAGATGGGGAACAGGCATGTAGCTGGGTGACAGTGGGGCGAGGAAGCAGGGGGGGAGGGAAGAGGAAAGGGCTAGCTAGTCCTGATTTGGTGCAACCTAGCAGATTTGCCCGTTTGAGGGAAGATGTTGGGAGCATCAGCTCAGGAGTAGCTGTATTAGAGGAAGCTGTTACTTCTAACAGCCGAGCTAACAGCCCCCCTAGTACGGGTGGGGATCAAAATGTAAGGAAGGCAAGACAGGTTGTGGTGGTAGGGGACTCTATCATTAGGAGAGCAGATAGGGCAATCTGCCGCTCTGATCGGCTCAACCGGACAGTTTGCTGTCTCCCGGGTGCTCGGGTCCGGCATGTTGCTGACAGAGTGGATGGATTATTGGGAGGGGCTGGGGATGACCCAGCGGTCATGGTCCATGTTGGTACCAATGACAAAGTAAGAGGAAGATGGAAGGTCCTAAAGAATGATTTCAGGGAATTAGGTAGCAAACTTAAGAAAAGGACCTCCAAGGTGGTATTCTCTGAGATATTACCTGTGCCACGCGCTACAGTGGAAAGGCAGCGGGAGATTAGAGAGGTCAATGCGTGGCTTAAGTCTTGGTGCAGGAAGGAGGGTTTTGGGTTTTTAGAGCACTGGGCCGACTTTGCGATTGGGTACAACCTTTATAGTGGTGATGGATTGCACCTAAACGGGAGAGGGTCTGCAGTGCTGGGGGATAGGATGGCTAGAAGGTTGGAGGAGATTTTAAACTAGTAGTAGGGGGGGAGGGTCATAGCAATCTACAAAATGGAGATAGGATAGAAATGAGATGGGCTTTAGCACAGTATAAGGGGGGTGGAAACGGGGGGAGGGGCAAGCTCAGAACAGAGAAGCTGTGTAATGTTGAAAATTCACAAAATATACAAGTGACGCATAATTTTAAATGTATGCTTACTAATGCTAGGAGCCTAAATAACAAAATGGGGGAACTAGAGGCATTAGCATACACTAAACAATATGATATAATAGGCATAACTGAAACATGGTGGGATGAGACACATGACTGGGCAGCTAACTTAAATGGGTACATGTTATTTAGGAAGGATAGGAAAAACAAGAAGGGTGGTGGGGTATGTTTGTATGTCAAACATGATTTAAAGCCAAATGTTAAGCAAATGGAATGCGAGGAGGATAATGTGGAAGCTTTATGGGTAAATATCTGCTTGGGGGAAAAGAAGGGAAACCAACTATTGGTTGGGATATGTTATAAACCACCTAATGTTAATATTGACGAGGAACAACAGCTGTTTGAGCAAATTGAGAAAGCTGCAAATCTGGGTAACACTTTAATTATTGGAGATTTTAATTACCCGGATATAAATTGGGACAGAGGGACTAGTGCCTCAGCAAAGGGAATTAGGTTTTTAAACTTGTTAAATGACACCTTCATGTCACAACTTGTGCAAGCACCAACTAGAATGGATGCTTGTCTGGACCTGGTTTTAACAAACAACGTTGATCTTTTGACCAACATTCAAGTAGGTGAGCACTTGGGAAATAGTGATCACAATATAGTGTCCTTTGAAATAAACTCAAAAAAACAAAAGCACATGGGGAATACTAAAACATATAATTTTAAAAAGGCCAATTTCAATAAGTTAAGGGAAGCTTTACAATATATTGACTGGCATAAACTCTTTAGTGAAAAGAACACTGAGGATAAATGGATCATCTTCCAACAAATATTACAAAGGTACATTTCTCAGTATGTACCGTTGGGAAATAAATATAAAAGAAACAAATTAAAACCAATGTGGCTTAGTAGAGAAGTAAAACAAGAGATTACAACTAAGAGAAGGGCATTTAAAGCATTTAAATCGGACAAATCAGATGCATCTTATAAAAGATATAAAGATGCAAATAATGCGTGCAAAAAGGCAATTAGACTTGCTAAACTTCAAAATGAAATAATGATAGCTGAAGAGAGCAAAACCAACCCCAAAGCATTTTTTAAGTACATAAATTCTAAAAAAAAACAAAATGAAAGTGTAGGTACACTAAAAACTGAAACGGGGGTGTTAATTAATGAAGACCAGGAAAAGGCAGGAATTTTAAATAACTATTTCTCCTCCGTATATATTAAGGAAGAACCCATGGCAATAGATGTGCAAATGATTGCTCCTAAAAACTTGCAGAATATTTGTAATTGGTTAACTCAAGACAAGGTGCTGCAGCAACTAAAGAAAGTTAATATAAACAAAGCTCCAGGGCCTGACGGTATCCATCCACGTGTACTTAAGGAACTAAGTGCAGAAATAAGTGAACCTCTGTTTTTAATCTTTCAAGATTCTTTTCTTTCAGGAAGTGTTCCGGAGGATTGGAGGAAGGCAGATGTGGTTCCTATATTCAAAAAGGGTTCAAAATCCTTGCCTGGAAATTACAGACCTGTGAGCTTAACTTCTGTGGCTGGTAAAATATTTGAAAGGTTATTAAGGGATAATATTCAAGAATTCCTTGAGAAGAACATGGTTATCAGCAAAAATCAGCACGGTTTTATGAAGCACAGGTCATGTCAAACTAACTTGATTGCGTTCTACGAAGAAGTAAGTAGAAGTATAGATCAGGGTGTTGCCGTGGATGTGATCTATTTGGATTTTGCCAAGGCATTTGATACAGTTCCACACAATAGATTAGTGTTCAAACTCAAGGAAATCGGTCTAGATGAAAATGCTTGTTCTTGGGTAGAACATTGGCTTAAAAACAGAGTACAAAGAGTTGTCATTAATGGTAAATTTTCAAGCTGGACAGAGGTGGCAAGTGGTGTCCCTCAGGGGTCTGTTCTGGGACCCCTTCTATTTAACATGTTTATAAATGATCTTGAAGACCGCATTGAAAGTCATGTTTCAGTGTTTTCAGATGACACCAAACTTTGTAAAACAATACAATGTGAGCAAGATATTACTTTGCTGCTGAGGGATTTAGATAGACTGGGGGACTGGGCACTCAAATGGCAGATGAAATTTAATGTTGAAAAATGCAAAGTTATGCACTTCGGCGTAAAGAATACACAAGCAACGTATACCCTTAATGGAAGCGAATTAGGGATAACAATACATGAAAAGGACTTGGGAATTGTTATAGACAACAAACTATGCAACAATGTGCAATGTCAATCAGCAGTGACCAAGGCCAGTAAGGTATTGTCATGCATGAAAAAGGGCATTCATTCTCGGGACAAGAATATAATTTTGCCTCTTTATAAATCACTGGTAAGACCCCATATTGAATATGCTGTGCAATTTTGGGCACCTGTTCTAAAGAAGGATATTATGGCACTAGAAAAAGTGCAGAGGCGGGCTACAAAATTAATAAAAGGAATGGAACATATCGGCTATGAAGAAAGGTTAACAAATTTAAACCTATTTAGTTTAGAAAAACGTCGCCTGAGAGGGGATATGATAACATTATACAAATATATTCGGGGCCAATACAAACCATTGTGTGGAAATCTATTCACAAACCGGACTTTACATAGGACACGAGGCCATGCGTTTAGACTGGAAGAAAGAAGATTTCGTCTAAGGCAAAGGAAAGGTTTTTTTACTGTAAGAACAATCAGGATGTGGAATTCTCTGCCTGAAGAAGTGGTTTTATCAGAGTCCATACAGATGTTCAAACGGCTACTAGATGCATACTTGCAAGAACAGAATATTCAAGGATATAATCTTTCAATGTAGGGTAATAACTGCTTGATCCAAGGATAAATCTGACTGCCATTCTGGGGTCAAGAAGGAATTTTTTCCTAGCTTGTTGCAAAATTGTGCTTCAAAATTGGTTTTTTTGCCTTCTTTTTGATTAACAGCAAATAACAAATGTGAGGTAGGCTGAACTTGATGGACGCAAGTCTCTTTTCAGCTATGTAACTATGTAACTATGTAATAGGTGAAATAACACTTCCAAGTAGCAATCCCCCCAAACACGAGACCAAGCTCCATCTTGAGGGTAAAACAGGAATCAGGTTTAATGAGGGCTACCTGCCCGGTATTTATGAAGGTCTCCCACCTGGTGGACACTCCCCTAGGGGACCAGATGGGAGACTGGGACATATGAAGTGGCCAATCACAGTGGCTCAGCTATAAACACCTTTTACCTTTGTACAGGTAAATTCCTCCTCTCTATCCTGGAGATAATTGGGAAGAAATCCAATTATCTCCAGGGATAGAGGCAAATCGCCATTTTACATAGTATAATAAAAACACAAAAAAACAATAACTATAAAACTACCAAATGCTTTTAGTTCGAGTAATATATCCCCAGATAGCCTGGGTCTGAGCGCACATAACTACCGAATAGCACTCAGACCCAATGCACACAGTTCAATTGCCATGGAGTCAAAGTCTTTCACATTGTTCTTTTGGTATACGATTGACTCCATGGGATGACTATCTGGGTTAAGTCCGTTCGTGTAATAAAAGTCCCGAATGGACTGGCGTTCGCATGCCCGCGGATAAGAAGGGTGGTCGGCAGCTTCAGCGGTGTTCGGTAGATAAAGTGTCCATTTTTAGTTCCATAGTTTGAGCGCCGAACACCACTGTGCATTCGCGTGTTTAAAATGGCCGCCGCTTCGTGGTCGACATGCGAACGACGACCACCCTGCATATGGTTCTAATCAAGTGGTGTCTGCGGTTAACCACAACGTTCTAATTGAGGCCAATAGGTTAACCAGCAGCACACTTCTCTTCTGGGTGGCCGTCTGTTCGGTTGTTTTATTCGGTACATTCTGAAACAGACAAACAGGAGCGTACGGGCAGGTAATTCCACGAAAGTATAGCAATAAGGCGAACCAGCAGAAAGAACTTAGACAGATGGATCTGTCACAGATACCATTTAATTCGCCAACCAAAATCAGAGGCCCACCCGCTAGATCTTTGAATTGCTTGTGTAAGGTGAAGGCCCAATCTGAGTGGAACAGTATTGCTACACCTTTGGATTTGGTTTGTGCTTACTCATGGTACGCCAATGGGTATTTGGAAGATGTTAGCTGGGGAGAGTTATTTATGCTAAAATGGGTTTCTTGTAAGCAGACTATTGCTGCTCCGGATGCATGCATATCCTTAATTACCAGGTGCCTCTCGTGAGGGCTGTTAAGTCCCTTTACATTAAGGGAGAGGATTTTCATATGATTAGTCATAAGGGGGTGATTTAAAACTGACTTCTGATCGAGGGTTAGCAACAGGCTGTGCAATGTGGTAACATATGTCCCTGTGATATGAGACGTCTGGTTCACTCTAGGATGACAATAAAACATATTACCTATATGGGAGTGATTTGCATAGATATGTAATAGATCCATGCATGTGACTGCACAGTAGGTATTGAGAGCGGCCCAAAGCTCCTCGTCTGGGATACCGTGCGTTGGTAGTGGTCCACAACTTAAATGACTAAATTTAAAGAAAATAATCAATAACGAAAAAAAGGAAAAAAGATAGAAAAGGAACCAAAGTATTTACATAATTCTCCCTGTGTAGGGAGCAACAAAACAGGTCATGAGAGAATCACCAGAATAGTGATTTCCGAGGTGTGACCCAGGGAGGGAGTGTGAAACTCTGACATGCCCCATACATAAAAGCTGGTGTAGGATTAACTAAACGTTAATGTTATTTGTAGGTGTAGGCGTTATTTTGCCTTTTGACTACATCTTTCTCCTGAAGCATGGCAGTAGCGAGCAGAGGTGCATCTATACAACAGGGGAGTTTTGCCCCCCATGTTTAACATACAATATCCAAAAACCACTGATTGTGTATCAACACAGTATGGTGTGACATAGTGCACACATATACTTGGAATTCGTTAACCAAAAAACAAAGGGCATAAATTAAACAATGAAGTACATGAATAAGGCAAAGCACTTAGCTAGAGTGAGCAACTCCCAATGTGACCATCACGGCTTTGTTGAAGAGAGTATAGCACCCAAAGTTCATGTCTTCTTTGCAGGTGTTGCCACCATCTGCCATTCTGCCTGGATCTGTCTTGGTGCAGACGTTGTAGCTTCTTCGTGTTGGGCTTTGGCAATATTCCACATACCCCATTCGGTGAGTAATTTCATGCCATCTGCTGGATCATTCACTATGTGTGTCTTGCCTTGTCTCCAGATTAATAGCTTAGTTGGGTAACCTCATCTATAGGGCACATTATTCATAAGTAATGTCTTCGTGATAGTTATGAATTCTTTGCGTCTCGCCATTGTGGCTGCTGACAGATCCACAAATAAAGCTATGCGTTGATGGGGATCTGGTTATGTGGAGGACTTTCTGGCTGCTGCCAGTAGTGTGTCCTTTTGTGCAAAGTAGTGAAATTTGACTCTGACATCTTTAGGAACATCATCTGTGAAGCGAGCTGGGCATGGAAGCCTATGCATGCAATCAAACACCCATGCTGAGTCTGGTAGACCTAGAACCAAGACCTTGAATATGGAGAGAATGTAGGCTGGAATGGGACACATCGTCGGGAATACCCGGAAGTGGACATTCTGTATCCTCGACCTGTCCTCCGTGTCTGCTAATTTGAGATTCAATTAGTCATTTTCCTCAGCCAGTTTCTGCACTTTGTCTACTACCTCATTATGTGCATGCACAGTTCCTCTGTTCTGTTCTCCAGATGGCTAGTTCTGTCACCTAAGGTGGAAATCTCCTTTCTTATGTCTCCATCTATGCGGTGGAAGTTTGCCGTAACCGTGGTACATAATTCCTGCAGCATTTTGTGCAGGCTGCACTCCGTGACCGGAGAGTCTGAGTATCTGGAGGATATTGACTCATGGTCTGATTGGCCATCCAACATGGTTACTGGATCATGGCCATCTTTGCGGAGGTCTATTTTCTTAAGTTTCGCCATCTCCAACAGTTTCAGCTGTTTGGAGGGTGACATGATGCCCTCCTCAGTGTCAGATACTGTGTGGTGCCAAATTGTGATTAGTTAGTTTGCTCAATGTAGCTGATCGGGTCTGTGATTGTCGGAGCTCTTATTCCATGTGTCAGCTCTCACCAGAAGTCGGCCACGCCCCAACTCTGACAATCTTTATTTGAAACACACAACCCAAAATATAAGCCCGTCCCGGCGTCGCTGTGCCCGAGAGATAATCAAGTTCCCTCTCAGGTCCACAAAAAGTCTACAATAGTTCCAAACCCCCACACACACATTTTAACATTACAATGATTGTATGAAAAGGACAGATTGTATGAAAGGACAGAGCTTACAACCTGAATTACTCATTGAACTTGGGGACTCCAACAAAGCTATTTGGTAAGGTGTGAGAGGTAACACCTAAGTACCCTGGAAGCCTGGTTTGCCTCTTAGATAGGAAGTCATTTGACATGTTAATGCTCATATGCTTTCAGGAACAAACAACCCCTTGTGTTCAGGGCCGGACTGGCCCACCGGGATACCGGGGAATTTTCCAGTAAGCCACAGCACCCCTAACGTGTAATTTAAGTAATTTTGCCTCGGACTGACATAGGCTGTTACAGAAGGGAGGGAGTGGCTGGGGCTGGAGGGAGGTGCAGGAGCTATAGGTAAGCTTTAACTAACTGTGCACCCTAAAACACCATAGTCACTTCACCTTATTTACCTGTCACAGAAGGCTGTGGGAGACAAGAAACACTGGGAGGTAATTGCTCCATTTTCTGATGTCTTCCTTACAGGTCAGCAGCGTGTGTGGGGACGGAGCTTGATCATGGGAGGCGGGATTTGAATCAGAGAGGTGGGCTTGAGTCCAGGGGTGGAGAATAGTGGCACGAAATGCTGAAGATTCCGGTGGGAGACTCAGGTGGTCGGATGGAGTACTGAGTCTCCCACCGGAATCTTCAGCATTTCGTGCCACTATTCTCCACCCCTGGACTCAAGCCCACCTCTCGGACTCAAATCCCGCCTCCCATGATCAAGCTCCGTCCCCACACACGCTGCTGACCTGTAAGGAAGACATAAGAAAATGGAGCAATCACCTCCCAGTGTTCCTTGTCTCCCACAGCCTTCTGTGACAGGTAAATAAGGTGAAGTGACTATGGTGTTTTAGGGTGCACAGTTAGTTAAAGCTTACCTATAGCTCCTGGGGGGCAGAGAATTGTAAAGACTGAGTCTAAAAACATATGGTGGCAATGGTTGATTGCCCACAGTTTATAGACTCTATGGATACACTTTAGAAGACTTCCATTTATTTATCCCATTTTATTTTTGCTTTTGTCCTTACACTATGTATCCTAATCTTTTAGTTTCTCCAATTAAACAAATTTACCTGGAAATATTGATTTTGCCTAAATTATATTTATTTTAAATGTACAAATTAATTTGACCATAAAGTAAAATAAATCATTTTGGTGGCATTTTAAAAATAATATATATTTATGTATAGTATGAAAGTAGAAAACTTGCTGGAACTCCTGGGTTTTCAGTCAGGAAATGTTGTTGTCACAAAGGTAGACGTTTCAGTTCCCAATAGGAACTTTTATCAGGACACAAGAAAATAAACAAGTACATATAAACGGCTTTTATACTGAATACAAAGATAAGTTAATCACTCACCTCCCTCAGCTGTTCAGTCAGTGGGTTTGGCTGTCTGCTCCGGAATCCGGGCGCTCATCTCAGACACCTGGGTAATTCCCCGACCATACACGGAATAGGCTGCCCCTGTAATGAGTGTATCCACTGTTGCTGGGGCAACCACAATGCTCCTAAGTGATTGGGTGCCCGCTGGCTGATTGTGAGAACTCCCACTTAAACGGACACTCGAGAGGCTCCACCCACCCGCCATGCGTGTCTGACAGCGTCTCCATGGCAACGCCAAAACCCACTGAATGACAACACATAGAGAGAGTAACCAGTGGCCACACATTACATATACACAAACCTGTCAATTCCTCCAATATCACCAAAGCATATTAGGAATAGGAGAATATTCATATAAAATATATACATAAATATTGTAAACAAAAAACAACCGAATAACTGGCAAATTTAGATAGGTTTCAGACTTACATAGAGAGGTGTAATAATGTGCATGAAAGAAAAAACGAAATGGTTAAAACTTCCAGTTTTGGAATCAAAGGGCAGAATAGGGCTATGGTTAGTAAGTTACAGAGTCAAATATAAGGCTTGCGTTTCAGGTTTTTTCACATTGAAATTCGCCAGATTGGTTCCGTTGCCTTTGAGACCATATGGTAGCCCAGGAATGAAAATTACCCCATGATGGCATACCATTTGCAATAGTAGACAACCCAAGGCAGTCACAAACACTGGCCAAAATTGGCGTTCAAATTAGTTTTTGCATTTTTCACACACAAACAAATATTAACACTTACTTTGGCCAATGTTTGTGACCAAGTGGTCACAACTTTTTACCATGAACGATCCAATATTTTGAATTAGAAAAAGAAATATAAAAAATAATATATAATAATAGAAAAATACCAGCACTCTGGGGTTTAGTGAAAAGGTAAGTTCTTCTTTATTCTTTCAAATCCAAACGGTCAACGTTTCAGCTCTTAAACAGAGCTTTCATCAGGACATCAAGATTGTGAAGAGTAACCCTTATACTATCTCTTGGTGTTTATGGCATCCCATCTATCTGGTAACCATATAATTGTGAAGATCTAAAGTATTATATTTATTTTAAATTTCCATTTTATGTGTATGTTATTTCATTTTGGGTGATTTATATTTAGGGGTGTCTTAATATTATATTCACCCTGGATTGTAATTTTCGGCACTGTTTTGTTTTGTTTTGTACTCACTTTTTACGCACAGTTTTGTTTTATATTGTATTTGTTTGTTACAGTGTTTTGGAGATAACTGGTATGTTCGTGGTATCTAAGGTAATCGTTATTATATTTGCTTGTCTTTCACACATTATGCATTGTGTCTTTTATGTCCAGATCTTTTACTCTGGCTGAGCATAAGTATGTCTAGATTGATCAGGAAGCTGTGGAGAAATCCCACATTTATATTGAGGGCAGACCCTTTACTCCGATCACGGATCAGAAACCACTATTGTCCATTTTACACCCTCAGAAGGGTATTTTTAACAAGCCAACAATTCAGCATTATGTACTTCCGCTTGCAGCTTAAACCCAATTAAATTAAAAGAGGTGCCTCAGTGGTCATACTAAAGCCATGATTGGCAGTGCTACATCATATGGCAGCATCTTCTCAAATTATAGAAACTCCTCCTCAATCTTCGAATCTAAACTCTGAGGTGGTTTTTGGTTGTGGGAGACTGTCTTGCCTTATATCGTATGCCCCGACCTTCAGCTATATTTTACAAGAAAGAAGGAAAAAGTGCATTAGTATGGCTGTCTTTTCTGGGGTTCACCAGTAATAATTCATACTTTGCTCCAATCACTGGCAGTGAAGTTACGACACAGTCCACATCGGGGTGTAGTAAAAATAAAGCCAAAAACAGGGGGTGTGTTTGGTGGCCTACATTAGATACTGATATCTGTTCTTATGTTGCTGCAATGCATGCGCACAGACTGAGCGGAATATTGGCTACTTTCCAATTCTGCAAGTGGGACCAGTAAATCTCACGGATCTTTGAAAAGACATATGAGGAGGAATCTTTTCCATTCTTACACTGGTATTCATGTGCACTAATAAATTAAGCAGTTTATTTATTTCCTTATCAGATCTTCCTGTTGTTTCTCCATCACCTCTACTAAAGTCATTTACAATGTACTCGCCAACAATGAATTTTTATTTATTTTTAATGAAAGAAATAGGAAAAACAGGTATAATCTATGAAGGTCCAGTGACCTGTTTTTTTGTTTGTTTTTTACCCTCAGCAAGTTGCATTCCTCACCCTGTGCAGTGCAGGGAATAATGTATGGACGATGTCACTGACCAACAAAAAATGAGTCCTCCCATTCTAGTCCAATCTGTTCATTTATTATTCTCTTTATATTCTAAGGATCTAATGAAAAGGAAGATGGAAACTCAAAAAATGAAAAAGAAATAATGAAGAAACAACCCCCAAACTAGTATTAAAAAATGTATGTGGAAAAGAGTAAGTAGTTGGTGAAGAGTCCCGACTCTGATGTTGCTAATAAAGGTTCTTGGTGTGTCTCCTTTAAAGCAGTTTAGGTTTCAATTCATCTGATAATCTCTCTAGTTTTGGATCAAAGCCAAGGTTCGTTGTAATCCGCATGTAACTGACTGTATCATATCTGGAAAATCAACATAAACCATTAAATGTATTTCCAAACATTGATTCTTATCTCTGTAGATTGTAAAACGCCTTCGTTATTACTCTGAATGAGCCACTGAAATGTCAGTCTGTAAAGGCTGACTCAGGCCTAGGTGTGGTAAGTGAGGAATGTGTGAGTTATGGATTTCCACCTCGTAACTATTCAAAACGTTCTTTAAAATCGATCTGTCATATTTGAGAGAAGACGTTTTTGTAATAGTCAGAACATTAAAATAAAGTACTAGACTAGAAAATCTAAATATTTAACAGACAAAGTCATTACCTACACCAGCACCAGTTATTGAGAGGAAATTTACTCAGTAAAGGTTCCCAGTGATTATTTAAAAACCGATATGTTACAATCCCCATGAAGTAGAAATAGGATTTGCTGTCTATCCTTACCCACAATCCTCTAGATCACATTCATCAGCCACGTATTAAAAGTCTCCCAATATTATTATTTTACACACTTCACTGTTGTGCTTATTGTGTATATTTATATTCCATGATTTTTGTGTTAGGACATGTGTTTAATATTCGTGTTAGTGTTCTTTTAGACACAGGACAATTGAGATATGTGTCAGAGTTTAGTAAGTAGGAGTTCTGGAAGGCAGCATTTATTTGACGCACTCTATGTAGTGGTTATGGTACGCCAAGTTATTGGGTGACTTTCACCATTTATGGACACCCTTGCTGTGTAAGGGGGGACGTTCAGCCTGAGTTGGTGTGATAAATTGAAGTTTATAACAATTCATATGAAATCTAAACATTGTTTTTTATTGTGAGGCTGCAGCTGGCAGCATGCTAGTGGTTATGGTGCCTAGAGTATCACTTTAATTTAGATCATCAGATGGCAGCTGCTGTCCGAGGCAGTGATTCTCACTAAATTGGAGTGACCTGAACAGGGGTAAAGTCAAACTGTGTAGTGCAGGGACTAATGCATGACTGATGTCACTGAGCAAAATAAAATGAGTCCTATCATTATAGTCCAATTTAATCATTTCTTCTTATTATTATAATATAATTCTTGCTCCAGATCTTATAAAACAGAAGATGGAAACTCAATAACTGAAGAAAGAATGAAGAAATATATATATATTGTTTTAAACATTATGTGGGAAAGAGTAGATGCAATTGTGGCTGCTAATACAGGTTTTTGAAGTAATTTGCTAAATAGGTCTCCTTCGTTTGCGATACGCTAGAACTGTGTAATGTTATGTTATGTTATTTTTATCTTTTACACTTGCTCCTTACTTTTTGGATGCATCTGAGTAGCTCCTGTCATTCTTTTCTGATAAGACACACAAAGGACAAGCACTACCTGAAAACTGCTTCTTTATTCTTTGCTTTTTTAGCACAAGTTACGAGATTCATTTTTTGTATTTTTTTTTAATTTGCAATAATTGAACTGAAATGTTGATTGTATGTTGTTGCACATCTACTTAAAATAAAGTAAAATAAAGTAGCTCATTTTTCTTGAGCATCATGGTAGCATCACATTTTTCATACAAATGAATGTAAGTGAATTTCAGTATGAATGTTTCAGAAGTAATGATCTTAGCCAATCACAATGCTTTGCCAGGGGATTGGCTGAGTTTGTTAATTCTAATGATCTCAGCCAAGGAGGCGGGCTATGTGTGGCAGAGTCAAACAAATCAATGAATCAATGCATGAAGACGTGTCTGCATGCAGAGGGTGGAGACACTGAATGTCAGTCACAGTGTGCAGACTGCCTCAGGAAGCACCTCTAGCAGCCATCTGAAGAGTGGCCAGTGGAGGTGTCCCTAGGCTGTAATGTAAACACTAGATTTTCTCTGAAAATACAGTGTTTACTGTGTGGCAGGACGTCTGCCTGTCCATGAATTGTCTTTCGGTTATATGCGTGTTTCCCCATCCCTGTGTATATTGTGCCTGCTCCCCCCGTTCAGGATTTAGAATGTTAGTTTAGAACCTTCACCCCTCGCAACATAAGTGTCAAAACCGCAAAGGGAGACAATTAATGAGTGCTTCCCTGGGTAGCCACCATTCGTACAAACGAACGCCACCAGGGGGAACATTCATGGATTGTTTCCCACCTCGTTCGTATCCCGAATGAGGACCACCAGATGCCCCGTTAGAAAGTTCACACCAATTAATCAGAATGTTCGCACTCGCAGCATAGGTGTGAAACCAAAAGGGAAGTAATTAATGAGTGCTTCCTCATGTGGCCATTGCTCGTACAGACAAACGCCAGCCAGGGGGAACATTCAAACTGCCAACGGAGGCGCTTCCCTTGTCTGGGTTTCACACCAGGACCTTACAAAGACTAGTGAGCGAGGGACCGAGGAAAGGGTCCCTGAGATTGGTGTGGGCACTCTTGGGGTACTGGTGAGTTTGGCAGGCTCTTTTCCCTCGGGTGGGCTTTGCTGTGTCTGACAGACAAAAGAACGGTCTCTTTTTCCCGTGCCTAGACTCCTAGGCACAGACACTTTTGGGAAGAAGACCACTGTTGATTGGTACGAGGAACCCTGGGGCAGGATTTGTGGACAAAGCAAACGGAGTCCCTTTTTTGTGCTGGGACCCCAGGGAGGGGGAGAATCTGGTGGAGGTGGGACCTTGTATGTGTGTGTGGTCAACCCCTTGCATAGGGTTATGTATAAATGGGCCAATAAAATGGTTGTTGTACCTCCAGGACGGTGAGTTGTCCAGTTACTGGGGGAAGGTGGGTCTCTTTGTATTTTAAATGGTTCCTAATTGGCTGAAGGAAGGGAATTAGCAGAGGTAACCGGTCGGGTTTCCCGTGGTCTGCTACATACTGCAAAAAGCCTCAAGGGAGTGATTTACTCACCAGAACAAATACAATAAGCTGTATACTGTACATGAAGCTGTAGTTGTTCTGGTGAATATACTGTCCCTTTAAGGCTGAGGTAGCTGAATGAAAGCGTCATTGATTTGGAGAATGTTTACAGTTTGGCTGTTTTGACCTTAAATTTGAAATTCACTTTGAAATCACCTGGACTTCTCTTTTCTCCATGAATAACCCTATATGTTTCTTTTGACACCTTTATTGTATTGTTAGTGCAATATGTTTTCAATTCCTACCAGCAGAGGGCGCTTCTCAGCCATTTATCTTGCTCCATATTTGACTTTTCATTCGATTTCTGATTCCCTTTCAAGACCGTGGTTGGATGGGCCGGTTTCAGCATCATCTTACACAATCAGTGACTTGTAACATTTGTGCAACAGGAGGGCTATTCAATAAATTCAGCAACATTTTGCAACTGAATTCCGTTTTGATATAGTGTCAGTTTGCTATGATTAGCTTGATATAACAAGTTCTGCAGTTAATAACGTGATGACCAGGCTCACATTATGCAAATGAGAAAGATTATTAGTTTCTCTGACATATGTCTCTTACTGTAATTTCCCACAAAACACCTGCACAACAATTGCTTCTGTTTCTTAACAGTCATTGTGTTAAATTCCCAAAACAATTTGCATGTATGACTTGTATGAAGGGCAAGTATTCAAGCAGGAAATTTCTTTTTATACAAATGGGATATTTAGAAATAATAAAGATACTTTAAAAAAAAGTATCAGCAAGCATTCAAAAGAACGCTCTCTTCCTCTGTCAGGAACTTGGACATTGGTCAGGGGCAAGCTTTTACCTGACCAAAGATCACTCTGCTCTGTCTGCTGACAGTGGCCAACATCCGAGAAATATCAATGCACAACTGTGCAAAGCAGCATGATCTTTAGATTGGCAAGCGCAAGAACAGAGGCAGAATGCAGGTAGACAACGGTTGGGGACCTGGCAGTGCATTTATTACAATGCATAATTAAAGTCAGCTTGTACATACTCATGGATGGGAAGGAAGGATTGAAATAGTTACAATATATGTTTAAGGTAATGAAGAGTTGTCAGGCACTGAAGAACTATGTGACACGCTAAATTGTTTAGGATTAAATTATAATGAAAATAATCTTTTTATTTCCAGTTAACATTTGTTATCCTGTGAGTTATTGTCTCGTGCCAGATACCTGCGCATCACATCGTATGATGGCAGAACATGTATACACACTAACATTTCACACAAATAACACATCCAGACTAATAACTATAATCCTCAACACTGACGTCCTGCAAAGCAAAATGCAGTGGGTGAGGTACTATGGGTTAGGCCAGTGATGTGAATCATTTCACTTGTCTATCCCAAAGAGAGGTGTATACAGTATTATTCCCAGCATTAAGCTGCTGTCACTTAGAGCTTGACCCACAGAAACAAAAGTTCAGAGTGGTCTGGTACTGAAAGGAAGAGGAATTCACTTTGTTACAGGTTGGAACCTTGTATTCTTTGAGCACCCTGACACAGCAGAAGGTAGAAAGGCGTATTATGTGAATAGCAACCTAAAAAAGGCAGGATGTAGGTGCCACCCGGATAGGAACAAGGGTTTCACCACCAGAGATGTTCCTTTCCCCCTAGTGTGAGGTATGTCACCAAGGTATGTATCCCAAGCAGAGTTTCCCAATAGCGATAATACAAAGCAGGTAAAGTAGTGATATGGCAGGTATTAGACATGTGCAATTCGTTTCGGTCCGAATTTAAATTCTGACGATTTTTGGCAATTTAGACATTTGGATACTTCTGAATGTCCGAATTGCTGAAGTGCCAAATTGCTGAATTTCTGAAGTGACAAATTTCTGAATTGAAGAAGTCCCAAATTTCAGAAGTGCCGAACCAAAGTGCAGAACTGCCGAAGCCCCCATTTTGCCAAAGTCACGTATTTAGAAGTGCCAAAGCTTAGTGCCAAATTGCCGAAGTCCCGAATTTCGGAAGTGCTGAACTGAACTGAATTTTTGCACATCCCTAGCAGGTATAGCTTTTCCCCACAGACATTAGTCGAGACTGAATTCTGGGGGTGAACTGGTTTTATTTATTTTTCTTAAATAATCTTTATTTGAAATTTTTTCTTTAAGAAACAATACAGAACAATATTTTACATACTAAAGCAAGGAAACATTTCTTCAATTGAGGAATATAGCAGTGTAAATTTTCCTTACACGTTTCACTAACCAAAAACCACACAATACATTTAACTTACATATCTACAAATACAAGACAATGCAACAGGGGAGAGAAGAAGAAGAAAAAAAAAAGAAATAAGCTAAATCTGTTTGTCAGTGGGGAGGAGAAGATGCAGGTCGAGCAAAACTATAGGTCTTATATTATCCAAAGTATAAACGATCTAGCAATGTTTCACTTTAAATTTATAAAAGAAATTAGTTTTGACAGGCACTTTATTTACTGGAAGCTCTATTTATTTATCCACTCCCAACACTTCATCCAAACAGTTACTTTTTTACTTAATTTTTGTTTATTCATCATTAATTCCATTTTGATCTGGAACTTAAGCTGGGTTCTAACTTTCTCCCAAGGGACGTCCATATCGTTTTTCCAACATCTCACAATCACAATTTTGGCAGCTAAGAAGAGACGAGTAACAATAATTTTCAGCTCATACGCCATTGCCGGCCAGTTTAAGTGAAGCAGGACAACCTCTAGGGAGAGCCTCAGCCCAAGGTTCAGATCTGCAGATATAAACCTTTGGATTTTAGACCACAAGTTGTTCAATTTATGGCACTCCCACCATATATGCTTAAAAGCCGCATCTCCAACATAGGTGATTTATTGTGGGGTACATTTTGTTCAATTTATCTGGTACTAAGTACAATCTATTTAAAACCTTAAAGTGGGTTTCTAGTAGATTTCGCGAATGTATAGTCTTTCAAACTTCCACCAGTGAAGAACCCCAATGCTTGATATCTATGTCTGTGTTTAGTTCTTCCTTTCATGCAGCTATGGCTATTGGTATTTTTTCTTTATTGCACATTTTACTTAATAGCAAAGCTTTAGAGAGCGGTTGAGTTATTCTACATAAACTGAATAATATGTTGACCATGTTGCTTAAACTAGATTTTGAAACAATTAAATGAGTCGTCAAAAAACTTTTAAGTCTTAAAAAAATTTAAATGCTCCTTTGATGGTAGGCTATACTCCTGTATAGTGATGTCGCGAACCCGAAATTTTCGGTTCGCGAACGGCGAACGCAAACTTCCGCAAGTGTTTGCGAACCGCCCGAAACGCCATTGACTTCAATGGGGAGGCGAATTTTAAAACACACAGGGACTCTTTCTGGCCACAATAGGGATGGAAAAGTTGTTTCAAGGGGACTAACACCTGGACTGTGGCATGCCGGAGGGGGATCCATGGCAAAACTCCCATGGAAAATTACACAGTTGATACAGAGTCTGGTTTTAATCCATAAAGGGCAGAAATCACCTAACATTCCTAAATCACAATCAATATGGATTGACACCTGACATATGACATATTGACACCTTGACATATGGATTGACACCTGTCCTCAGAGCCCCTGATGCACACGGACACAGAGCAGAATAGAGACTGGTCCCCCTACATAGGGTCACTTAGCAGATATGGATTGACACCTGTCCTAAGGATCCCTGATACACACTGACACAGAGCAGAATAGGGAATGTTACCCCAACATCGGGTCACTTGGCAGATATGGATTGACACCTGTCCTAAGGATCCCTGATACACACTGACACAGAGCAGAATAGGGACTGTTCCTCCTACATAGGGTCACTTGGCGGATATGGATTGACACCTGTCCTCAGAGCCCCTGATACACACTGACACAGAGCAGAATAGAGACTGTTCCCCCTACATAGGGTCACTTGGCAGATATGGATTGACACCTGTCCTCAAGGCCCCTGATACACACTGACACAGAGCAGAATAGAGACTGTTCCCCCTACATAGGGTCACTTGGCAGATATGGATTGACACCTGTCCTCAGAGCCCCTGTTACACACTGACACAGAGCAGAATAGAGACTGTTCCTCCTACATTTGGTCACTTGGCAGATATGGATTGACACCTGTCCTCAGAGCCCCTGATACACACTGACACAGATCAGAATAGGGACTGTTCCTCCTACATAGGGTCACTAGGCAGATATGGATTGACACCTGTCCTAAGGATCCCTGATACACACTGATACACACCTACTTGGATGGTATAGACATTTTTAGCCGCTCCTGGCCCGAACACCTGACCCACATAGGAGCCGTAATAGACCGGATTAGGGAGTCCGGACTGACCCTAAAGCCCAGTAAGTGCCATATAGGAACGTGTAAAAACCTCCCAAGATAGTAGTATGGGCCCCAGAATGTGAACAGGCCTTCCAACAGCTCAAGACGGCGCTCATTAAATCACCTGTACTTTCTTCTCCTGATCCAACTAAACACTTTCTCGTCCATACAGACGCTTCTATACTTGGATTGGGAGCAGTACTGAGCCAAGTCGGAGCAGATGGTGGCTAGCAACCCGGGGCTTATCTAAGCCGTAAACTTTTGCACAGCGAAGTATATTCACTGCCATTGAAAAGGAGTGCATAGCGGTGGTGTGGGCCCTCAAAAAGCTGCAACCTACTTGTATGGACAACCATTTACCTTACTCACAGATCACAACAAATTTGGGGCACTGCGCGTGCAATCTAATGTGCCACCAGATAGGAGTAGTGTGTTTAGTACTATTGTTATCAGTTTAATCACTGTTACGCCCCCTATCCGTTGATGTGGAGCAAGACGCAGCAGCAGAAGAGGACTAAGCCGAGGAGGTTATGGAAGAGGATGGAGTAGGAGGGGTAGAGGAGGTGGCAGCGTACTGGCAGAGTACACGCTGTAGGGCTGACACACCTGCTTGAAGATAACTAACTGCTATTCAATCTATAACAGTGAAAAAAGTGTTTTTTTTTTAAAATCCAAGCTATTGTGACACCAGTGAGTGAGTGGTGGCACTGGGCACAGTATCCACTGTAAGCCTGACACACCCGCTTTGAGACAACTAACTGCTATTCAATCTATAATTGATGTTTGTTTCACAGGCAGAAAGTGCCCTAAAACATGGCGGCTTGAACCCTAGTTGGTGGCGGATAAGTCACGCAAGTCAACTGGCATTCAGAGCTAAAATACAGCAGCGTGTGGACCATTTTTAGCCCAAGGCAGTTCATCTCATCAGGCCTTTTTAATCTAATGTATCGCCCAGTGTCAGTCCCTTCGGGATCCATCCCTCATTCATCTTAATAAAGGTGAGGTAATCTAGACTTTTTTGACCTAGGCGACTTCTCTTCTCAGTGACAATACCTCCTGCTGCACTGAAGGTTCTTTCTGACAGGACACTTGAAGCGGGGCAGGCCAGAAGTTCTATCGCAAATTGGGATAGCTCAGGGCACAGGTCAAGCCTGCACACCCAGTAGTCAAGGGGTTCATCGCTCCTCAGAGTGTCGATATCTGCAGTTAAGGCGAGGTAGTCTGCTACCTGTTGGTCAAGTCGTTCTCTGAGGGTGGACCCCGAAGGGCTGTGGTGATGCATAGGACTTAAAAAGCTCCACATGTCCTCCATCAACAACACGTCTGTAAAGCGTCCTGTCCTTGCCGGCGTGGTCGTGGGAGGAGGAGGATTTCCACCTCTCCCCTGTTAGATTCCCGTTGTGCTGTGACATCACCCTTATACTGTGTAAAGCATACTTTTCAATTTATTTTGCAAATGCTGCATCCTTTCATACTTGTTGTAATTGGAAATTTGTACTTTCTGCTTATACCGGGGGTCTAGTAGCGTGGAAACCCAGTACAGGTCGTTCTCCTTCAGCCTTTTTATACGAGGGTCCCTCAACAGGCACCACAGCATGAAAGACCCCATTTGCACAAGGTTGGATGCCGAGCTACTCATTTCCCGTTCCTCCTCCTCACTGATGTCAATGAAGGTATTTTCTTCCCCCCAGCCACGTACAACACCACGGGTACCAGATAGGTGACAACGAGCACCCTGGGATGCCTGTTGTGGTTGGTCTTGCTCCTCCTCTTCCTCCTCCTCAAAGCCACATTCCTCCTCTGACTCCTCTTCCTCACAATCCTCTTCCAGCGTTGCCGCAGGTCCAGCAAGCGATGCTGATAAGGCTGTTTCTGGAGGTGATGGTGACCACAACTCTTCCTCTTCCTCTTCACGCTCATCTACGGCCTGATCCAGCACTCTTCGCAGGGCACGCTCCAGGAAGAAAACAAATGGTATGATGTCACTGATGGTGCCTTCGGTGCGACTGACTAAATTTTTCACCTCCTCAAAAGGACGCATGAGCCTACAGGCATTGCGCATGAGCGTCCAGTAACGTGGCAAAAAAATTCCCAGCTCCCCAGAGGCTGTCCTAGCACCCCGGTCATACAAATATTCATTAACGGCTTTTTCTTGTTGGAGCAGGCGGTCGAACATTAGGAGTGTTGAATTCCAACGTGTCGGGCTGTCGCAAATCAAGCGCCTCACTGGCATGTTGTTTCGCCGCTGGATATCGGCAAAGTGAGCCATGGCCGTGTAGGAACGCCTGAAATGGCCACACACCTTCCTGGCCTGCTTCAGGACGTCCTGTAAGCCTATGTACTTATGCACAAAGCGTTGTACGATCAGATTACACACATGTGCCATGCACGCACATGTGACAACTTGCCCAACTTCAATGCCGCTAACAAATTTGTTCCGTTGTCACAAACCACTTTGCTGATATCCAGTCGCTGCGGAGTCAGCCACTTTTCCACCTGTGCGTTCAGGGCGGACAGGAGTGCTTGTCCGGTGTGACTCTCTGCTTTCAAGCAAGTCAAACCCAAGACGGCGTGACACTGCCGTATCCGGGATGTGGAATAGTACCTGGGGAGCTGGGGGGGTGCCGTTGATGTGGAGCAAGACGCAGCAGCAGCAGAAGAGGACTCAGCCGAGGAGGTTATGGAAGAGGATGGAGTAGGAGGAGTAGAGGAGGTGGCAGCAGGACTGCCTGCAAGTCGTGGCGGTGTCACCAACTCCTCTGCAGAGCCATGCATTCCATGCTTGGCAGCAGTCAGCAGGTTTACCCAATGCGCAGTGTAGGTGATATACCTGCCCTGACCATGCTTTGCAGACCAGGTATCAGTGGTCAGATGGACCCTTGCCCCAACACTGTGTGCCAGAGATGCTATTACTTCCTTTTGCACAATTGAGTACAGGTTGGGGATTGCCTTTTGTGAAAAGAAATTTCGGCCGGGTACCTTCCACTGCGGTGTCCCAATAGCTACAAATTTTTTGAACGCCTCAGACTCCACCAGCTTGTATGGTAAAAGCTGGCGGGCTAATAGTTCGGACAAGCCAGCTGTCAGACGCTGGGCAAGGGGGTGACTTTCTGACATTGTCTTCTTACGCTCAAACATGTCCTTGACAGACACATGACTGTGGGAAGATGAGCGTGAACTGCTCAAGGCGGGAGGCGGAGTGGCGGATGGTTGAGAGGGGACAAGGAGGACAGCAGTGGTTGACGTGGCTGAAGATGCTGGACCAGGAGGAGGCTGGCGGCTTAGAGTAGGCGAGCTGCTTGTACTCATGTGTTGATCCCATAGGCGTCTTGTGATGTGAGATCATGTGCCTACGCAAAGCAGTTGTACCTAGGTGGGTGTTGGACTTCCCACGACTCAGTTTCTTTTGGCACAGGTTGCAAATGGCATCGCTGTTGTCAGAGGCAGACACACAAAACAAATTCCACACTGCTGAGCTCTGCAATGACGGCATTCTGGTGGTGGACACAGCATGCGTTGATTGGCGTGCTGTCGGGCTGACCCCGGGTGTCGATGCATGCTGTCTGACTGTGCCACTAGCTCCTTGCGACGACCTCCCCCCTGCTTCCAACTCGTCTCCTCCTCCTCCCTGTCTCCCCATCTGAACTTTCGCCCTGTTCTTCTTCTTGACGAGCGGGCACCCACGTGACATCCATGGACGCATCGTCATCATCAACCGCTTCACTTGTATCTGACAACTCAGCAAAGGAAGCAGCAGCGGGTACAACATCATCATCATCATCACACCGTACGTCCATGTGTGTAATGCTGCCTGCCTGAGACATATCCCTGTTATCTACATCCTCTGTCAATAATGGTTGCGCATCACTCATTTCTTCAAACGGATGTGTGAATAACTCCTCTGACATACCAACTGAAGTGGCTGTGGTGCTAGTTTTGGTGGTGGCGGCAGGCGGGTGAGTGGTATCTTGTGAGTATAAAACCTTGTTTTTAATTTAAATTTTAGACTATCACATGTCTCCAATATAGGTTTGTATTCACTGATACATATCAAGTTTAGCACTTTAAAAAAAAAAAAAAATGGCCACCGATCATGTGACTGTTGTATCTAAATAGAATATGTAAGGTATTGTGAGTTTAAAACCTCGTTTTTAATTTTAAACTATCACATGTTTTACATATAGGTATGTACTCACTTACACATATAAAATTTAGCACTTTAAAAAAAAAAAAAAAAAAAAAAAAATTATGACATCATTTTGGCGCCATTTTCTAATATGTTCACTGCCTATATAAACCTGTATGTAACAGGATGTACTTTCTGATCTCCACTTGATAAAGCCTAAGGGCGAAACGCGTTGTGGTTTTTTAAACTATATTGTTTTAAATAAAGGTATTTTGGCCACTTTCTTACTGTGAGTTAGCCATCTTACTTTTTATTACTATTATTATTTTACTTTTTTATTACTACCATCCTTTTATCCGGCACAGAAGTGTTTTTACTTTCCAGTGAGGATATTACTCCCAAGAATCCTAGGTGGGGATTATACCACTCAAGCTGTATTCATTGAACAGTCAGTCTGTTCAACTAAATGTGAGTAACCACTTGGTTTTTTATCTTCTCACCTCTGGCATTTTATACTTTGAGCACCATTGTTGTTCCTGCTTTTATTTCCACATATGGTCCCCTAATCAAGAAAGAATACTAAGACCTCACGTATCCCATAAGTGGGGATTATACCACTGTACGTTATCAACACTAGAGCTAAGTCCATAGCTCTTGAAAACGTGAGTAGGACCATATACTCTTTTATTGCTTCTACCCCTTTCGGGACATACTATACCATCAGTTGTTATTTTCTCATTTCATATGATGTACAAAGACGCATCTACACCACTCTGAAGAATCCCCCACTACAAAAGACTGTATTCACCTCTACAAGGATATACCTCGTTGTTTGATTCATCTACCAGTCAGACTATTTATTCTGGACTTCTATTTTGCTTAGTATCTATCATATATATTGTATTCTAGTCTGCCTATTCTGTGCTCTTTTAATTTATGTGGTTTATAGTGGCGCTGCCTTCCTTTCTTTTTTCTGTACCATTTCTGTTGTAAGGCCTGTGAGGGAGCCCTACTTTTTAGGTGTGCTGCCACTTTTTACTTATTTATTATTGTTTCTGTTGTATTTTGTATAGATAGAGAGCGCTGATCCCTTTCTTCTGTTCTATACTCCTACAATCCCTCTGGAGAGAGCTGCCCTCTATACTATCCCTGCACCATGTCCATATTTGATTTTAGGAACAACCACATTATTGACATTAACAATGTTTTTAATACTGAAGATATACTACCCACTCCCACTATAATAGAGACATATAATCAACAGGAATTATTTATATCACTCGAAAAAGTTTTAACATCTGAGATAAAACTCAAATGGGAGATAGCCACTCTAAAAAAATATATAGAAGAACAAATAACCCCCAGAGGCCTTAGATTTTTCAAACTCCCAACCTCTGACCAAGATGACTATGAGTTCATGCAAGAGTGGAACAACAAGCTCGAGTCATGCACTTTCGGTCTTATGGAAACTTTAATTCTAAAAAAGAGTAAAAAATTATCATTATTAGACGCTGAAATAAAAAAACTTCAGGACAAACTTTTACCATTCACAGAGACACAAGTATTCAAACAAAATTCTATTATCATTCAAAACAAAATAGAAAAAGTAGAGATGGACACTAAACACATTAAAGTAAAAAAATAAAGCCGAGATAAACATGACTACACAAAGAACCAAGTAAGGACTTACCACCTCAACAATAAGTCCAAATACACATCTCAGACCTTCAATCACCCCTCCACCATCCCTAACCAACAAGATCCCAGAAGACCTATTGTCTCCCACACTCGCCATCACTCCTATTATTCAGATTATCCTCCTCATGCGCCTACACATTACCCCAGCAGACCCCACCCACGCTACATCCATCACAGACAACCACCTCACGTCCCCTACCACCAAAGGCACCACAACAACCACCAACCACCACCACAAAAGTATCACAGCTCTTCCCACCACATCTCACCCCCAACCATTTCACCTTCCTATTCCAACTATCCTAAACCCAGGCCCACCAAACCTGTCCCACTCATGACTATCCCACAAAGACCTGATCTCACACCCAGACCTCAAAGATTCAGACATACATTCAAACACACCCATCCCAGCACACCCCTCACCTACCCTCCACACACCATCCTAACAGATACCAAGTGTTATCTACAGATTTGGACACAGACACTGAGGATCATTTTTTAGAACTAGGCCCAAATCCACTTACTGCCACACCTTACCTACCCAGAACAAAAAAGAGAAATCTAAGCCTAGAGGAAGGAGAAGTGGCAGAAGATTTCAAAAGAGAAAGACTAGAGAGACACTAACTAATACAGACAACCCCCATGGAATTTTTAACCTTTCCCATAAAATTTTAACTACTACCCAAATATCGGTTTTAACTAAGGGCCTCAAATTTGCACCTACCAATCCCTATCAACCATTCCAAGCCTTTTTAGATTTAAATAAGTTTGTTAGGAAAGCTACACTTAAAAGATTTTTTAGCAGCAGAATTGAGAATCAATCTATTAACCAGGGACAGACCAACTATTCCCCCACACCTCCATGTATTAATGACGAGATACCAGTGAAAAACACCACCCTTAAGAATAACTCTAATTTTTACCCATCAAGTTTCAAATCTGGCCCAATAGAAGTTTTTGAGAATTTGGTAAAGCAAGACTTAGAAAAAATTAATACCTCCAAAAAAAACAACCACAAATATCATAAATATAACCAATATAACTTAACCTTCCAAGAAAGGAAAGCTCTCACAGATCTTAAAAAAGATGACACAATAGTCATCAAACCAGCCAATAAAGGGGGCGGCCTAGTTATACTCTCACAAGAAATGTACATCAAAGAAGCATTTAGACAGCTTAATGACCCCAAAGTATATGACAAGCTACTATCAGACCCAACCCATACCATCCAAAACTCCCTTATATCATTTTTAACCAAAGGCTTAAATTCCAATATCCTCAACAAAAAAGAATTTGCTTATTTAAATATTCCTCATCCAAAAATTCCAGTCATATACTTTTTACCAAAGATACACAAGAATGAGACCAATCCACCAGGTAGACCTATTGTCTCCGGGATCAATTCTGTTTTATCAAACTTATCAGAGTATATTGACATTTTATTACAACCATCAGTCAGACTTATGAGGTCATACTTAAAAGATTCCATGTCTCTCTTACGTTTTTTAGAACATTTTACCTGGCATCCAGATTTTATTCTAGTCACTTGTGATGTCCAGTCTTTGTACACCATAATCCCCCACGAATTATGGTGTGAAGCAGTTTTAAATAGATTAAAAACGGATAATAAAATTCCAGAAAAACAAATTAATTTTATCTTAGAAGGGATAAAAATGATTTTAACAAATAACTATTTTTGGTTTTTAGACACTTTTTACATTCAAAGACAAGGCACAGCTATGGGTACTAGGTTTGCACCAAGTTATGCCAATCTTTTTATGGACAATTGGGAGTCTAAAGCAATCTGGGGAGATCACCCCTGGAAAGCAAACCTAGTATCCTATTTTAGATACATAGACGATTTGTTTTTTATCTGGAAAGGTCCTGAAACCTCACTTAAACTTTTTTAAATCATCTAAACAACAACAATAGTGGCATCATTTTAACATCAGAACACAGCAAAGATTTAATAAATTTTT
>OW240920.1:834849-866441 GCA_933207985.1 Pelobates cultripes
AAAAAAAAACCATATACGTATGTGTATTTATATATATATCTATATATATAGATATATATATATCTATATATATAGATATATATATAGATATATATATATATGCATATATTGTATATACACAGCACACACACACACACACACATATATACATATATATATATATATATATATTAATATGTGAAATAATTTGAAAAGCATAACAAAATATATTACACAGAGGCCTTCATTTTGCAGATTTTGCTTTATTGATAAAGTATTAACATTTATATTTTTTGTGAAAAAACAATGAATTAGACTCCGTATGTGTATATTGCAATAAAATAAAGTAGGTATTTATAAAGTTGGTATCAAACCTCTTTTTTTTTTTTTTTTTTTGTTTGCACTAATGCCTCTTCTTTATTTTTGCAGTGCATATCGAGAATAACATACAAGCGTGAGTTACCCCAACGGCAATCCTCAAGCAAATTAGCAACTTATATAACAATGGGGTATACCAGTCTGCATGCACAATTGTAAATGTATAATTGCTTACAATAGGTTATGTCATATCAGGATAGTCAGAAGACGAAGATAACATTCTAAAACTTAGCTACTGTGGCGAAGCAGGTATAGAAATGAAAAGTAATAGCTAAAATGCCATACGGCATAGGTGAGCGGAGCTACAGTTCTCCCGTTTCTATATATGATACCCTGGAAAGGTAGCACAAGCCATTCTCTCTGGACCCAGCCTAAGTGCATAGCAATGTCAGGATGGTAATAAGGTATTATACAAGTTATGGTAGCTGTAGTTAATAAATGTATAAGGTTCTGAAGGTGGTGGCGGTACTATGTGCTCCTTCGTAATCTAAATTTATTAGTGAGTGCATTGATAGGCTAAGGTAGTAAATGGGCGAGACCATAAGGTGATAGGGCATAATTATTCGTAATGTCTTATATCCTATTTCCGCCTGAAATACCATCAAAAAGGATATATAGAGCCATGCTCTGGTTTAGTTCTATGTGGGCATATAAATCAAAGTTGTCACTCGTGGGGAGGGTGGTGGTGTCCCCGGGAGGCGAATGCTTGTGTCAGAGAATGTGCTAATAATAATAAAACTGCATACTCTAGGGTAGCAACCTGACCTCGGGGTCTGCGTGTATTACAGATGAGGCAATACGTAAGCTATCGTCCGCCGGCATTACCTGAGTGTAAATGGCTAATCAGGGTAATAAGGCAGCGTGTTATCTATATTGACTCTTTGTGTAAGGGTTGTCTAGGCAATGAGCTTACTTTGTGGGTCCTCATGATCCAACTCTGTTATTTAGTGCATTGTTAGGCTATATACTTCAAGATAACATCATAGATAAGCATAGTAACTGTGACGAGAGCAATCTCGCCACATTGCATTGGAGAAGCCTGGCTGCCCGCCTGCTGCCTTTGGGCTATGGACCAGACTTTATGTAAATGTGTTAACCCAAATAGCTATGCCATGGAGCCCATTCATGTAGTTAAAGACTTCGGCTCCATGGCAACTGAACTGTGTGAATAGGATCTGAGCGCTATTCGGTAGTTTTGTGCGCTCAGATCCCAGCTATCTGGGGATATGTGAAATGTCTGTGTGTTATGTGTAAAAGGTGACTTTATGTATTTTAAAGTGTTTTACTGTCTTTGTGTCCCCATGTGCTCAATGGAGTCTGCCTCTATCCCTGGATAATTGGATTACTTTCCCCATTGTCCAGGATACAGGGCTCTGTAAAACCTATTTGAGCCAGATAGCCATGCTGCCAGCCAGGGTATAAAAGATACTTTTTACTTTAAAGACATGATTTGGGCATAAGGGATTTGTGTTGTGCTGCTGCTGGCCCTTTAAGAACCATCTGTGGACATACTGTGGAGTTACTGGGTGGCCACCATTTCCTGTATCAGAGGCACATGGTGAGAACAATGGATGAAGCACATGGTGAGAACAATGGATGGCAGCCATTTTAACTCACAGACACTGTTTGGACTTTTCAACACGGTGCCATCTCGCCAGTGTTTGGTGCACAGAGACATCGTGCAGTGGTTTTGGACTATACAGCAGGGGACACATTATACAGTGATTGTTTTTCATTTAGCCTATATATGTTCTGCAGAATCTGCATTAAACTGTATCTTCCAAAGTACTGAATGGATCTGGGTGAATTTCGGATATGTGGTTCACCCAGATCCCCCGGTTCCAAGGATATATTTTTATGGGGTTATTGCATGTTTTGGGGTCCCTGTGATGTGTTTTATGAAACTGTATTTCTCTGTCTGTGATAATTAGATTACCCATTGTGTAAGGTAATTGTATTACAGGCAGAGGGGAGGATTTTGTGTGGGAGTGTCTGTGTGTATTGTACAGATTGATTGGTTGTTCTGTAAAACCCGGTGGGCAGTACTAAGTTTGTGGATTGGGAATAAAAGAGGCTGTATGTGCCAGTACAGTGAGTTCCTGCTTAACCCTCAAAGTGAAGTGTCGTCTCATTATTGGGGGAGGATTCATTGTATGCTGTTCCAGTTTGACTGCTAGGAGAGTAAACCTATCCGTATGGTTCCTATTCGGCTGTATACAGCATTCATATGCTTGGGAGAATTTATTTGTTTCTCTGGTTCGGTGATTGTGGTGTCTGCCAGAGTGCTTGGAGTCCTCAGGAAGCGCTAGGAGTATCCTTCAACAGTCGGGGTGCCAGGCGATCCGTTACACTGTATTTGCAAGACTGTAATAAAAACCAGGCTGGGTGTGCCAGCACCTCAGACCACTGCTTGACCCTCAACACGGAGCATTGTCTCGTTCTTGGGGGGATTCACTGTATGCTGTTAGAGACTGATTGCCAGGAGTGTAAGCTGATTGTCTGCTTTTCCTGTTCATCTGCTAGCAGCTATTTGGGAGGTTCCAGTTCGGGAGTTGGAGTGCTATTTTGTATCCAGTTTGGGAGTTTGGTGTTCTGCAGTAGCTGTGCCTGCATCTCTGGAAAGGGGGCCGATCGCCTAAACGGTTTTTACCCCTTTTGTGCAAAACGGTCCGTTACAATTGGTGGCAAGCGGCGGGATCGTTCCTACAGCCAGAAGGACAGCTACAGGAGACACCATTTCTTTGGATTTTACAATTTGTGGGCAACGCATGTCTTAGTACAGCGACCCTGACAGCACCAGGATGGAACCAGCAGTGGAGTACAGCTACTCTATGAGAGAGTATGACCGGATGGTGTGGTTTCACCTAAGCTTTTTCGGATCCAACCCACAGGAGAGATCGGTGCGGTTCGTGAGGAACCTAGTGTTAGAGAGGCTGCAACAACGGGCAGAAAGAGAAGGTCAGTTGGCACGTTGGGAGAAACTCCAGCGTCAGATGCAGCAGGGAATTGGGAGCCCAGTCTCCATTCCCCAGCGGCAGTGTAAAGTGCAGGGAGAGGAGAGCAGCGTCCTCCCTCCCCAGTGGCAGGCTGAGTTACAGGGGGCAGAGGTAGTTGTTCCTGCCCCCCAGCAGCCGAGTGATATGCCGGGAAGGCAGTGTGAAGTTCAGGGAGAGGAGAGCAGTGTCCTCCCTCCCCAGCGGCAGCATGATTTTTTGGGAATTGGGAGCCCAGTCTACATTCCCCAGCGGCAGTGTGATGTGCCGGGAATTGGGAGCCCAGTCTCCAGTCCCCAGCGGCAGAGTATCCAGCAGGGAATAGAGAGCCCAGTCTCCTTTCCCCAGCAGCAGGACTCTGTATTGGGAGGAGAGGCAGTCGGTCTCCCTCCACGGAGGCTGGAAGTATGTATGGGAGAGGAGCTTGCTACCACCTCTCCCAGTGGCAATGTGCAGGGAATAGTGAGCCTAGTCTCCTTTCCCCAGCAGCAGAGTGTTCTATCGAGAGAGGAGCCTGTTACCCCCTCTCCCCAGCGACAGCTTAACGTGCCAGGGGGAGACAGTAAGCCCCACAACGGTGCAGATGGGAGCGTGGTCTCTGCACATACCACACAGGGGGTAGGGACTGTCACTCCTGCCCCCCAACAACCGGGCTGTTTAGCCAAAGGGGAGACAGTCGGTCTCCCCCTCCGGCAGCAGAGCTGTGCATCTAAAGGGGAGACAGTCAGTCTCCAGCAGAAGAGCTGTGCAGCTAAAGGGGAGACAGTCGGTCTCCAGCAGCAGAGCGGTGTATTTCAAGGGGAGACAGTCGGTCTCCAGCAACCAGGCTTGAACCAGACTACTCCCGTGGTAGTGCTGGCATCAGGGCAGAGTACCGCTGGTCTCTGCCCACTCAGCAACCCACCAAGGCAGCCTACCAGTCCCCCACACAGCCGTGGTGAGGCACCTGGACATGGACAAGTTTCTCCTCTATCCAGGTGTAGTAACCAATTATTGTGGGTGAGCTGTACTGCTGTTTCTGTTTTGTGGGTGGGCTGCTGGACTAACAAGGGCACTGACTGGCAGGAGGTCAGATACCCTGTTAGTCTGGTTGGAAAAGGGGAGAGATGTGACGAGAGCAATCTTGCCACATTGCATTGGAGAAGCCTGGCTGCCCGCCTGCTGCCTTTGGACTATGGACCAGACTTTATGTAAATGTGTTAACCCAGATAGGTATGCCATGGAGCCCATTCGTGTAGTTAAAGACTTCGGCTCCATGGCAATTGAACTGTGTGAATAGGATCTGAGCGCTATTCGGTAGTTTTGTGCGCTCAGATCCCAGCTATATGGGGATATGTGAAATGTCTGTGTGTTATATGTAAAAGGTGACTTTATGTATTTTAAAGTGTTTTACTGTCTTTGTGTCCCCATGTGCTCAATGGAGTCTGCCTCTATCCCCATTGTCTCCAGAATAGAGGGCTCTGTAAAACCTGTATGAGCCAGATAGCCATGCTGCCAGCCAGGGTACAAAATATACTTTTTACTAACTTTTGAACCCCTGGTCTGATTCATGCTATTTTTTAATATGTTGTTCCCCTGAATGGATTGATTGTGAATATGTAATTTTATGTGAATGTGATGTATGGTTTTAGAGTTATGAAAGTTGGGTAGAAAGTATGTTTTAACTCTATGTGTAATTGAGTTTCCTCTCAGGATAAGGGGAGGGAATATGTGTGATGTAACTGTGATGTGATTGGTTGTTTTATACCTCTCTGTGGGCGGTCCTGTATTTGCAAGACTGTAATAAAAACAAGGCTGGGTGTGCCAGCACCTCAGACCACTGCATGACCCTCAACACAGAGCATTGTCTCGTTCTTGGGGGGATTCACTGTATGCTGTTAGAGACTGATTGCCAGGAGTGTAAACTGATTGTCTGCTTTTCCTGTTCGTCTGCTAGCAGCTATTTGGGAGGTTCCAGTTCAGGAGTTGGAGTGCTATTTTGTATCCAGTTCGGGAGTTTGGTGTTCTGCAGTAGCTGTGCCTGTACCTCTGGAAAGGGGGCCGATCGCCTAAACGGTTTTTACCCCTTTTGTGCAACACGGTCCGTTACAGTAACCAAACTCTAATTCCTGCATTTTGAACTAATAACTCAGAACCTGAGCCAGCCCCAGGAAGTGTAACCTAAGGATTTGTACTTCCAGATTGGTCTGGTATGCCTATTGCAACACACAGGAATGAGGGAGTCTGACTTATGGTGAAGTGGCTCAAACTGGATACAGGCAGAAGTTTCACCAAATAATCTGCCTAGAGTAATGAATTAGTTTGATTTGCACCTGAAATTAATTGCAGTGGGTCCAGAAGTCAATTCACTCAGAAAGGCTTTATGTATATTCTGATGGTTCAGGAGAAACGCAGCACTTACATATATGGGGTGTATGGCTTTAAATCTGCTAGAGGCAGAGTCAAACTTACTACACGCCAAATAATATGCTTTTAGCTCAAAGATTCAAACTGTAAGGGTGATATAGGAAAATGAAATGAGCAACTGTTTCCCATTTGTGATATAAATTGTCACAATTATATACGGTGTATACGTCTTTAAATCTGTTAGAAACAGAATAAGTCGAAGTATATACCAAATGATGTACTTTATGACAAAGATGTAAACTTCATGTAATAGACATACAGTATGTATGACTGTATTCTGTAAGTCAATAAATAACCGTATCACTTTAAAATGATAATAAAAATGTTTGGATAGATGAGTAGATAAAATTAATACAAAGTTTATTAAGCATAATGGTTAAATTAAATAAAAACACTAAAAATATATTAATATTTGAAAAATATACGTTCCTGGCTCATATTTTTCAAATATTAATACATTTTTAGTGTTTTTATTTAATTTAACCATTATGCTTAATAAACTTTGTATTAATTTTAGCTACTCATCTATCCAAACATTTTTATTATCATTTTAAAGTGATACGGTTATTTATTGACTCACAGGATACAGTCATTCATACTGTATGTCTATTACATGAAGTTTACATCTTTGTCATAAAGTACATCATTTGGTATATACTTCGACTTATTCTGTTTCTAACAGATTTAAAGACGTATACACCGTATATAATTGTGACAATTTATATCACAAACGGGAAACAGTTCCTCATATCGTTTTCCTATATCACCCTTACAGTTTGAATCTTTGAGCTAAAAGCATATTATTTGGTGTGTAGTAAGTTTGACTCTGCCTCTAGCAGATTTAAAGCCATATACCCCATATATGTAAGTGCTGCGTTTCTCCTGAACCATCAGAATATACATAAAGCCTTTCTGAGTGAATTGACTCCTGGACCCACTGCACCTCAGGTGCAAATCAAACTAAGGATTTGTACTTGTTTAAAGCGAAAGAGAAAAAAGAATAATACATTTAAGTTGAAAAGAAGTAGAAGGTAAAGTTCTGGACTCTCGGCGGAGTCAAGAATGGGGTGTATGGAGTACGTGAAGACTCTCGTGTGAGCTTCGGAGTAGGTTTCCCTCTAAGCTCCCTTGGGTCTGTTGCTGTGCACGTGTACCCAGGCGTTCCATCACGCCAAAGTAAAAATGGGTTAGGTAGTTAAATCAATTGCTAAGATGACATGTGCAATGGTCTTTCCTTCATGCTTGTGTCCTGTCCCATGCACAGCAGAGGGAGCAGCAGGCGGAGAGTGCACAGGCAGGAGACCACCAATATTCACCCCCACGGGACACCCCGGGGCCCCCGGCTATCCGTCAACAGTTCCCAAGGCCACACCAGGCCTCCAGACGAGAGTCTCATAGCTCAGCGGGCACTCGGAAACCCGACAGTCTAAAGTCCATGCATTGGGCATCTCCTGCACCCCCACCGCACCACAAGATCTCCAGCTGGGTAAGATGCAGGCCGTCAATTGTCTCTCCCAATTGTCTCTCGGCTGTCCTCGCAGCTACCGGTCTGCTGGAGGCCTCTATTTTCGTATTCCGGTCCCCCAGGGCTCACGGCTTTGGGGACAAGTTCATCCAGGTCCCCCTCAAAACCTAGGTGTGACGGATCCACACTCCCAGCATGGCGCAGACTCGGGGTCCAGACTTCATGGCAGTCGGATCCACGGGTGCCGCGGTAATTGCATGTCAGGTCCCGCCACCCATGCGCAGTGCCTCCGGCGCCCCCTTTGTCCTCCAAGTGCCAATGTAGCACTGGTGTGCGTTCCTTGCTAGATGGAGCGGTCAGGTACAAGGTGTATGCAGGGCTCGCCACGGGAGTAAAGTTAGCAGTGACAATGAATGTGTTAAACAGGTGGCCAGGATAAGCCCCACCGGCCTCGGGGGGGAGCGGGACTGGGGTTCATACCCTCGCAAGGCTGTTACATCTACGCATCTGTGTTGCCACTCAGCAATCAGGGTGGCTTAGTTTGAGCCTAGAGGCCCCCTATAGACCCGTCGGATCCAGTCCACCATTGTAAGCGTGGGATGTAGGCCTGAGATGATCGTATAGGCTTTTCCTAAGGTAAGTCGGTAGCAGACGGGCATCAGTTGAAAGCAGGGGTATTCCCCTGTGTGCTTCTGTCATGCAAGCCGGTAAAAACTTGAGGAAATTAACTAATTTTGTGGGGGGTTTTTCGGGTCCCCTGGCAGGAGCTCTCAAAGATGGCTGCCGATCAGTTCCAGGGTCCAGCCCCGCCCCCCCTGCAATAAATTTTAATGCACAGGTCATAAACCATAGTACATCTCCAGTCCTTAAACATTTTAGGATTTATTTACTAAACAGTACATTTTGCTAAATTTTATAAAAAATAAAAACACTTTAATTGCTCCATTGTGAAATTCTTCATTTCAGCACCTCTTTCAGATTCACTATTTTGGCGTAAAAATTGCAGTGTACTTTTCAATTCACCCTAAGTCACATTCACAGAGGATTATTCACAAGGCACCTGTAGCGGAGAGGCAGTATAATCCACGATATCTCCGCTGGGTAACAGGAACAACAAAGGATAATCCAGGGAATCAGCATACAATAATCCAAACAGCACTGCAGTAACCCTTCCTTCCCAAGAACTAGACGACACATAGGCTGGGAGTCAACTGAGGTCTTTTAATTCAGTTCCACAATTTATACAAGTCCCCATGCAAGGGGTTTCCTGAGTCCCCTCCCAGAGGAATTCCCAGAGGGGACTACATGGGGGACTTACGATACAGGACATTTCTCCCATCAGGCACTGCTGCACGAGAGGGATCCTCCCACTGGAATATACCGTTAAGTGGATTATCCCTCCGTGCAGCAGAACTCATAATTCATATTAAATTCAATAACTTCACGAATATCTGGGTTATTTAAACGAATGGACGTTCGGTAGATAGCTGGGGTCTGTGTCCATCATTCGTGAGATTAACGCTCAGATCCCAGCTAAAACAACCGAATGCCGCACGAAAAACACATTCACTAACACATAGCCTGAAAACACCGATTACAGATAAGGGAATAAAATACCGAATGTCCTGGACCTCCCGAACGGTCTGGAGGTTCAGCGGTGTTTGCGCCGTCGAGTAGCCGTTTTTAGTACCACACGCTCGACGACCAAACACCGCTGAGGGAACAAAGGATCCAAGATGGCCGACCGCCGCATGGTCGGTAGTCGAACGGCGGCCACCCAGGAGAGCCTCTAATTACCGATTACAACAATGTTGCAATCGGTTAATAGGCGCCACACGCCTCTAAGTGTGTGGGCTATTAAAGGATATCTCGTTCGGTTCCCGAACGGCCCGCAAAGGTGCCATTCGTGAAACGAAGGGGAATCGGCTATCTGCGTTCGGCAGATAGCACAGGCAGGCAATACATCATTAACATTGCATTACAATACACGCTGGAACACACAATAGGAACCCCATACCGGCAACCCTTAAAGGGACAGTACAGCTGTATTTAATAATGTCCAAGTGGCTAGGTTTGCCACAGCACCAAAACGCAGTAAATTTATAATTGCTAAATTTAGGCTAAAATAACCAATCTCAAGTGGATTATTTACAAAAAGTGGGAATCCTAAGGGAGTTCAAAGTGAACTGCTAATTTAAGGCCAGAGTAGCTGTGACGAAGTGCCCTTCGCCACTTTGTCCTGGAGAGGCCTGCTTGCCTGCCTCCTGCCCTGCGACTATGGCCCTGGGATGTATTGCCCTTCTAGGAACTGATGTGGGTATATTGGAAGCTTATATTGCTGTTTCTGGCCCTTTAATGCCCAAAGAAAGGATTTGTACTTTTAAACTGGCACTTCGGATGCAGTCGAAGTGCTGAAGCAGTCGAAGTCGTTGAAGTGTTGAAGTTGTCGAAGTGGCCGCCATTCGAATACCGAACACATGGTGGCGGCCATTTTAACTCATTCAAACGCGGTCAGCGGTGTGTGCAGCCAAGTCTATGGAACTGTTTTCGGCTACCCAATTGCACTAACACTGCTGACACGTACGTTCTACTCTACTTCGACACTGAGGCTGGAGACGAAGTCCCGTTCGAAGATTCAAACGCGCGTTCGAATGGGACTTCTCGGTGTAAAATAGACCGTCCGCACAGCCCAAATCCATGGAACTGTTTTGGGCATGAAAATGTGCCTGCGGTCAGTCAATAGTGACTTATATGTATCTCCTGAACAGATTCGAATGATTTTTGGGTATGTTTGTATTTGGAATGTGCTGATTAATAATATTGGATGTATGGTTTTAGAGTTATGAAAGTTGGGTAAAAAGTATGTTTTAAAAGGTACGGATAATTGGGTTACCTCTCAGGCTAAGGGGAGGAAATGTGTGGGATGTAACAATTGTGTGATTGGGTATTGTATAATTGTCCGTGGGCGTCTCCCTTGCAGGGGAGAATTGCATAAAAGCAGAGTGTGTGTCATTAAACCTCAGATCCTGTTTGAGTCCCAATACGTAGCCTTGTCTCGTTATTGGAGGGAGCTGCTATAATCACACTGGGGATTGCTATGCTCTGCATACTCCCCTCAGCTTGAATCACTTAGCTCTTTTAAGAGCTGTTCCTGATACGCACTCCTGGAGAAGCTGATCCAGGGTGGACGGAAGACGGCGAGGCTCCAGTTAAGCTACGGCAGTTGTGGAGTCTGCGGTGGTTGTGGTGTCCAGTGCGGTGCTTGTGGTCCTCGGCGCAAGCTAGGAAGCGTCCATTAACGGAAGGTTCCGTTACAGTAGCCAAACTGAAATCATAGCTGACTTGTCTTTGTTTAGAAGTGGTCATGGTGGTAGGAGTGTGTATGTGCATCGTTTTATTATTATTTTCACTTTTGTGCTAGTGACGAGTTGCACCCCCCCGCGCACACATGATGTAGGCAAACTGGAACTGCCTATTGTCAATTCTGTGCAAAAATTCTTAGTTTCACCCCTCGCAGGCAGTGCTGGGCGGGTGCCTGCAAGGGACAGCTTGATCTCTCCTTGCTCTGTGCGCTCCCTTTCTTCCTCCCTCTTGTGACAGTCATTATTATTGTTTTTTTTAATTATACCCTCCACACTTCCTTCCCTTGTCCAGCCCCCTTACTCCCTCCCTGCCTCCCCTCCCTCCAGGAGAAGCATTTGTTTGGACTCTGCGAGGGAAGCAGTGACGTCAGGCGGGACACGTAAAACAGCACAGTTTCACAACACATTGCTTTTTTATTAACACTGTAACCCAATTTACAAAACTACCTAATCAATTAAAACAACATAATTAATCTGAAATGATTTTTTAATATCATATAAATATGTTTATATCAAATCACATTTGTACACCTAAACCAAATAAATATAAAATAATAAAAGCTTCAGGAAAGAGGGATTATATAAGACCAGCTCTTGAATACATTGGGTGTGACAGTGACCAGCAATGCCACTTCCTGATCAATTAGAAGTCTAAAAAAAAATTTAACCATTGCATATTATAAATAAATCTTTCATGTGCAGAAAGTGGTCACTCTTGTATCATCCTCTCACTGTGTGTGAAATTCTAGTTCTGTAATGCACACAGTGGCCACTGGATGTCATATCAGTAAATTATAAGGAACACTATTCCTGCTCTCCTTGGTGGGGTACTACCATCACCCTGACTTGTTGGGCCTCTACCTACTTAACCGATGAGCTGCCTTGTCCTGTTCAAAACCAGCTCCAGTCATCATTTTAAAGGGTAGTATAAAAACTGCAGATGTAATATTGACCGACAAGTATATTGTCTAACAAACAAAATCAGTAGTCCTTATAGTGCCAATAAATTAGATTGGAAGGGGGATGCCACTACACCTACCCCTATGGAACAGCCTCCACTGCTATCTCTGAGTCATTTTGTAATATATACATGGATTAGAAGTTTCCATAATATGCGGCAGTAATCCAAGGCTCCCCAGAAATACATTGTGTAACATCCACAACGCTACACAACTAGGGAGGATATTGCTTCTGTAGTACACGGAGTGTCCACTAGATGTCTCTATACTTCAGTGATAGGCATAATGCATTGAACTCATAGACTACGGGAATCCATATGATGTTCATGTTTTTAATTTCCATTCCATGATATTGTACCTAAAAAGGAAATGCTAATGCTTTATTCAATTTCCAAATTAGGACAGAGCATTCTGGAACATAACACTGTTAACTTGATGAGAGAGAAGGGCTGTCTTTGCAAAAATCGAGTCAGATAAATGCTCCAGCAACATCGTATTGAGTGAAATTTCGCCGTCTCATACAAAATATTACCTAAATAAAAAGAAATATGTACATAGTGTTAATATTATTTTTATTAATGCTATAACATTTAAGTAATAATTTTTCATAATAATTATTATTACTGTTATAACTGTTATAAATTCTGAAAGAGTGAAATAAAAATTTAGTTTTAAATTTTGTTCAAGTGCAGTTTAGTTTAAAAAATGTAACAATTGAAAATGTATTTTTTTTAGAAAGAAGGTTTAAAAAAAGGACTTAAATTTACAACTGCCTTTCATTTTTTCCCCATTTTCTATTCTACTTTTTTCTATGTGTGTCTGTGAGGTGCTGTGTGGGTCAAGGGTGCTGTGTGTGTGTGTTTTTGTGTGAAGAGTGTAGTATGTGGGTGTGTTTGTGAGAGGTGCAGTGTGTGTGTGAAGGTTGCTGTGTGTGTGTGAAGGTTGCTGTGTGTGTGTGAAGGGGACAGTGCATGTGCAAAGTTGCAGTGCGTGTGTGTAAGGGGCAGTGCATTAGTGAGGGGGCAGTGTGTGTGAAGGGAGGAGTGTGTAAGGGAGCAGTCTGTGTGTGAGACGGGGCAGTCAGTGTGCGTGTGAGGGGACAGTCTGTGTGTATTTGAGGGGGCAGTTCATGTGTGAAGGGGCAGTATGTGTGTGAGGGGGCAGTGCTTGTGTAAGGGGGCAATGCATGTGCGAGGGGTCAGTGTATGTGAGGGGGCAGTGTGTGTGTGAGGAGACAGTCTCTGTGTGTGGAGTGTGTGTGTAAGGTGTGTAGTGTGTGTTTGTGTGTAAAGGGTGCATAGGGTCTATGCTGTGTGTAGGTGGGTGTGAAAATCTATCTTACTGTCTCCCCCTTCTTCTTCTTCTCCTCCAGCTGCAGGCTAACTCTCCTGTCCTCCTGTGAGTACAGCACTGTATCGGAGCATTGCATGGTAATGCGTGGCAATGCTCCAACCTGCCTACTTGGAGGAACACAGAGCCTCCCAGGCCTCTCCTTCACTCTGCTGGAAAAGAGTGCCAGCGGGCCAGTGAGAGAGATCATTGATTTCCTCAACAGCCCAAGAGGGCTTACAGCGAGGCTGGATCTGCAGGGGCCGGCAGGAGAGATAAAAGGATCTCCCCTGTCAGCCTTGGTCCACGGCCATCGAGGCCCTTGGGCATTTTCTGCAGAACCCACCATCGCCTACCTGAAATACCAAACTTCCCACTAGTGGCGGGTAGGGGCCAGGTTGACTACCCTTGGTCTATTTTTGAAGCCTCAAAGCCCTCTATGGTCAATTGTTTAAAGCCTCAAAGCCCTCTGACAGCTGTGAGTGGGTGCTAATGACATCAGCGCATGCACATAGTATTAGCTATTGGTAAAGCAGAGATCCTACTGTGAGTGAGTATTTTGCTATGAAATCAGTACAGTAAACCTAGGTAGCACTACCTGTGACAGCAATTTTCATATTTAATGACTCACACGAAAGCATTAATTGACCCTGCGCTAGATAAAATACGGAATCTCGTGAAATAAAAAGTACATGCTTAGATTTTGTAGAGTTTTTAACCTCTGGTTTTTTTACCTCTTTCTCTTTATTACTCCCTCTTTCTTTCACTTAATCTTTCTTTTTGAATGTCTGTATTTCTTCCTTGGTCTGTCTGTCTATCACTGTCTCTCTGTTTGTATGTCTTTATACCAACTTATATCTCATACAAATATTTTTGGATAAGCTTTTCAAATGTTCACGATCTGATAGAAAAACAGTTCAAATGCGTTGTCTAACACAATTCCCACAGTTTTCTGTTGATAAAGCTTTTGAAAACTAAAATGATGAAATGAAGGTTATGTTTAGCACCAGGAGCTGAAATACCAGATGCAAATCTGCTTAATATGAGTTAAATCCTGCTCTTCCCAGTAGCCTAATATAGTTATAACTAATAACTAGTAGTCTAAAAAAAAAAGCCTATGCTTCATTCTGTCCCCCTTTTTCTGGCAAACAAACTGCGTGGGTTGTTAGTTTGGTGAAATATGCAAATGATGCTTTGAAGTTACTGAATTAAGACCACCCACAGAAATAACTGTGTTTGCTCAGACCACTTTTTTATTGCTACATTCTCACCCCTAAACATTTTTAGAAGAGACATTGATCTTAAAGGACCACTCTAGGCACCCAGACCACTTCAGCTTAATGAAGTGGTCTGGGTGCTAGGTCCAGCTAGGGTTAACCCATTTTTTCATAAACATAGCAGTTTCAGAGAAACCGCTATATTTATGAATGGATTAAGCCTTCCCCTATTTCCTCTAGCGGCTGTCTCATTGACAGCCACTAGAGGCGCTTGCGTGCTTCTCACTCTGATTTTCACAGTGAGAGCACGCCAGCGTCCATAGGAAAGCATTATAAATGCTTTCCTATGTGACCGGCTGAATGCGCGCGCAGCTCTTGCCGCGCGTGCGCATTCAGCCGACGGGGAGGAACGGAGGAGGAGAGCTCTCCGCCCAGCGCTGGAAAAAGGTACGTTTTTACCCCTTTCCCCTTTCCAGAGCCAAGTATGTTTTTCTGGCACTATAGTGGTCCTTTAAGTCCGCTCAACTTGTCAATTGTCAATATAAACTCCAATGTCATGCGAATACAGGAGATCTTCTCTTAGGACTGAAACTGAAACACTCTGCAAACAACATATGAGCACAGAGAGAAGTGACTGCTATTGCAGGTTGACAACGAAATTAACAGGCCAAAAATATAGAAGAAGATACTTACTGCGAAGATCCCGCCAACAATGAGGAAGGTTCCAATGCTTACTGCTAAGGCAATGACAATGATTTCCCATGGAACAAGTGTACTGGCACTGCCTGATACAGAGGTCCCACTATTCCTGGTAGATTCAGTTTGGCTGCTACTCCTAATGCTGGTTGTCCTTGAAATGGTGTTGGTGCTGGTGGTTAGCTCTGTTTGGCTGTTGATTTTTGTACTGGAATGCGTTACAAGGTTACTGGTTTTTGGTTTTGGTTTTCTGGTTGACTCAGTTGCAACATAAGTCTTGCTAGTAGGTGTATTTTGACTACTTGTTACCATACTGGATAATGCTACTGTCAAAGTAATGCTTTGTACTTGCTGACTTGTTGGTCCAACACTGGGGGGCATTGTGTTAGTGGTTAATACTCTTGGGGTATTTGTCTCTGTTTTAGGAAGTGTTACAGTGCTATTTGTATTTGATACAGGTTGACTGACCAGCTTCGTACCTGCAAGGGTTATTGTGCTTCTGGTAGATAATTCAGTTTGGCTACTGATCCCTGTGCTGAAAATAGTTAAAGGGCTAGTTGGTCTAGAACTGAAGGTCACAAAATTGCTGGTAGAATCAGTTTGGCTATTTGAATTTATGCTGGCAAATCCCATGGGATTACTGGTATCTGAGATCATTTGTTTGGTTGTCCTGGTAATGGAGGAAGTCACTGTGTTGCTGATTAACTCTGTTTGGCTGTTGGTTTCTGTAATGGAATGAGTTACAAGGTTACTGGTTTTTGCTTCTGGTTGTCTGGTTGATCCAATTGCAACAGAAGCCTTGCTGGAATGCTCATTTTGGGTATTTGTTACCGAACTGGGAAATGTCACTGGATAAGTAATGTTTGTTAATTGTTGACCTGTTGTCCCAGTGCCAGCAGGAGGTATTCTTCTACTAGTTGATTCTTGCAGGGTATTTGTATCTCTTGTAGTGAGAGTTACATAGCTACTGGTATTTGATACAGATTGACTGATGGATTTAATGCTAGTAGGGATTATTGTGATTATGGCAGATAATTCAGTTTGACTAATACCAACAGGTGTCACTGTGCTTCTGGTTAAATTATTTTGGCTACTTGTGTGCAACGTTGTAGGGTTCATGATGCTTGTTACCCTTGTACTGCTTGAATTTATTGTGTTTAGGGTAGATTCAGAATCTCTACTAGGAAGGGTGGTAAGGTTACTGGTATATGACTTTTGGTTACTTGTCTTTCCATAGGATGAAGTCACAGGGCTCCTAGTGTTTGGTACTAGTTGACTGGTTGACACAGTATCAGTGTGGGTTACTGTGTTACCAAGTGATTCATTTAAGCTTTGACTTACAGTGCTAGGTGAAGTTACAAAGTTGATGGAATTGGATACAGGTTTACTGGTTAGTTCAGTACCCAGATGAGTAATGTTCATGGAGGATATTTCAGGTTGGTTAGTGGTCTCTGCATTAGAAGAAGTCACAGGATTCATGGTAATTGATACTAGCTGACTAGTTGACACAGTAGCAGGCTGGGTCAATGTGTTACTAGTTGATACCATTGGGTTTTGCCTCTCTGTATTAGGAAGTGTTTCGAGGCTCATGGTATTAGATGCAGGCTGACTGGTTAGCTCAGTGCCAAGATGTGTGGTGGTTGATATTCCAAATTGGTTACTGGTCTTTATATTAGATGAAGTCACATGGTTCCTGGTGTTTGATACTAGTTTACTGGTTGACACAGTATCAATGTTGGTTACTGTGTTACCAGTTGATTCATTTGGACTTTGGCTTTGGGTGCTAGAAGAAGTTACAAGGCTAGTGAAAGTGAATACAGGTTGACTAGTTAATTCAGTACCAAGATGAGTAATGGTGGATATTTCAGGTTGGTTAGTGGTCTTGGCACTAGAAAAAGTCAAAGGTTTCCAGGTGTTTGATACTAGTTGACTGGTTGACACAGTATCAGTGCGGGTTACTGTGTTACCAGTTGATAAATTTAGGCTTTGGCGCTTAGTGCTAGGAGAAGTTACAAGACTAATGGAATTGGATGCAGGTTGACTAGTTAGCTTAGTACCAAAATGAGTAATAGAGGCTAATTCTGGTTGGTTAGTGGTGTCTGCATTAGGAAAAGTCACAGATTTCCTGGTGTTTGATACTAGCTGACTGGTTGACACAGTATCAGCTTGGGTCACTGTGTTACTAGTTAATTCCATTGGGGTTTGACTCTCAGTGCTAGGAGAAGTTACAAGGCTGATGGAATTTGATGCAGGTTGATTAGTTAGCTTAGTACTAAGATGAGTAATGTTCATGGTGGATATTTTAGGTTGGTTAGTATTCTCTGCATTAAGTGAAGTCACATGGTTCTGGGTGATTGATACAAGTTGACTGGGTGACACAGTATCTGTGTGGGTTACTGGGTTACCAGTTGTTTTGTTTGTGCTTTGGCTCTCATTGCTAGGAACAGTTACAAGGCTGATGGAATTGGATTCAGGTTGACTAGTTAGCTCAGTACCATAATGAGTAATGGTGGAAATTTCATGTTGGTTAGAGGTCTTGGCATCTGAAGAAGTTACAGGGTTCATAGTGTTTGATACTAGTTGACTGGTTGACACAGTATCGACGTGGGTCACTGTGTTACCTGTTGATTCCATTGGGGTTTGCCTCTCTGTATTAGGAAGAGTTTTGAGGCTCTTGGTATTGAAGGCTGGTTGACTGATTAACTCAGTACCAAGGTGAGTAATGTTCGTGGTTGATATTTCAGTTTGGTTACTAGTCATTGCATTAGATATAGTTACAGGCTTCCTGGTGTTTGATACTAGTTGACTGGTTGACCCTTTATAAATGTGGGTCATTGTGTTACTAGTTAATTCTTTTGGGCTTTGACTTTTAGTGGTAATATAAGTTACATGGCTTGTGGAATTGGATGCAGTTTGACTAGCTAGCTTAGTAACACGATGAGTAATGGTGGATATTTCAGGTTGGTTAGTGGTTTCAGCATTAGGAGAACTCACATGGTCCCTGGGGGTTGATACTAGTTGACTTGCTGACACAATATCAGTGCGAGTAAGTGTGTTACTATTTAATTTTTTTGTGCTTTGGCTTTCGGTGATAGGAGAACTTACAGCATAGTATGATGCAGGTTGATTAGTTAGCTCAGTACCACGATGAGTAATGGTGAATATTTCAAGTTGGTTAGTGGTCTCAGCATTAGGAGAAGTCACAGGTTTTCCATTGTTTGTTACTAGTTGACTGGATGACACAATATCAATGTGGGTTACTGTGTTACCAATTGATTCCTTTGGGCTTTTACTCTTGGTGCTAGGAGAAGTTACAAGATTAATGGAATTGGATGCAGGTTCATTAGTTAGCTCCGTACCAAAATGAGTAATGGAGGCTATTTCTGGTTGGTTAGTTGTCTCTGCATTAGGAGAATTCACAGATTTCCTGGTGTTTGATACTAGCTGACTGGCTGACACAGTATCAGTTTGGGTAACTGTGTTACTAGTTAATTCCATTGGAGTTTGACTCTCAGTGCTAGGAGATGTTACTAGGCTAATGGACTTGGATGCAGGTTGATTAGTTAGTACAGAATCAAAATGAGTAATGGTGGATATTTCAGGTTGGTTAGTGGTCTCATCATTAGGAGAAGTCACAGGTTTCCTGGTGTTTGATACCAGTTGACTGGGTGACACAGTATCAATGTGGGTCACTGTGTTCCCAGTTGATTCCTTTGGGCTTTGAGCCTTAGTGCTAGGAGAAGTTACAAGATTGATGGAATTGGATGCAGGTTTACTAGTTAGCTCAGTACGAAGATGAGTAATTGTGGCTATTTCAAGTTCGTTAGTGGTCTCAGCATTAAGTGAAGTCACATGGGTCCTGATGTTTGGTACTAGTTGACTGGTTAACACAGTATCAATGTGGGTCATTGTGTTACTAGTTGATTCTTTTGGGCTTTGACTTTCTGTGGTAAAAAAAGTTACATGGCTTATGGAATTGGATGCAGGTTGACTAGATGGCTTAGTAACAAGATTAGTAATGGTGGATATTTCAGGTAGGTTAGTGGTCTCAGCATTAGGAGAACTCACATGGTCCCTGGTGGTTGATACTAGTTGACTGTTTGACACAGTATCAGTGCGGGTTAGTGTGTTATAATTTAATTCTTTTGTGCTTTGGCTTTCGATGATAGGAGAAGTTACAACAGTGATATAATTGGATGCAGGTTGATTAGTTAGCTCAGTACCAAGATGAGTAATGGTGAATATTTCAAGTTGGTTAGTGGTCTGAGCATTAGGAGTATTCACAGGCTTTTCATTGTTTGATACTAGTTGACTGGTTGATGCAGTATCAATGTTGGTTACTGTGTTACCAATTGATTCCTTTGGGCTTTGACTCTTGGTGCTAGGAGAAGTTACAAGATTAATGGGATTGGATGCAGATTCACTAGTTAGCTCAGTACCAAAAGGAGTAATGGAGGTTATTTCTGGTTGGTTAATTGTCTTGGCATTAGAAGTCACAAGTTTCCAGGTGTTTGATACTAGTTGACTGGTTGACACAGTATCAGTGTGGGTTACTGTGTTACCAGTTGATTCTTTTGGACTTTGATTCTCAGTACTAGGATAAGTTACAAGATTGATGGAGTTGGATGCAGGTCGACTAGTTAGCTCATTAACAAGAAGAGTTGTGTATATTTCTGGTTTGTTAGTGGTCTCAGCATTAAGAGAAGTCACAGGTTTTCCATTGTTTGATACTAGTTGACTGGTTGACATAGTATCAAAATGGGTTATTGTGCTACCAATTGATTCCTTGGGGTTTTGACTCTCGTTGCTAGGAGAAGTTACAAGACTAATGGAAGGTTGACTAGTTAGCTCAGTACCAAAATTAGTCATAGAGGCTATTTCTGGTTGGTTAGTGGTCTCTGCATTAGGAGAAGTCACAGATTTCCTGGTGTTTGATACTAGTTGACTGGCTGAAACAGTATCAGTTTGTGTCACCGTGTTACTAGTTAATCCCATAGGGTTTTGGCTCTCGGTGCTAGGAGAAGTTACAAGACTAATGGAATTGAATAAAGGTTGACTAGTTAGTTCAGTACCAAGATCAGTGGTGGTGGATAGTTCTGGTTTGTTACTAGTCTCAGTATTAAGAGAAGTCACATGGTTCCTGGTGTTTGAAACTAGTTGACTGGTTGACACAGTATCAGTTTTGGTCGCTGTGTTAATAGTTGATTCAATTGGCTTTTTGCTCTCAGTGCTAGGAGAAGTTACATGGCTGATGGAATTGGATGCAAACTGAGTAGATAACTCAGTACCAAGATTAGTAATGGTGGATATTTCTGGTTTGTTAGCGGTCTCAGCAGTAAGATAAGTCCTGGTGTTTGAAACTAGTTGACTGGTTGACACAGTATCAGTTTTGGTCGCTGTGTTAATAGTTGATTCAATTGGCTTTTTGCTCTCAGTGCTAGGAGAAGTTACATGGCTGATGGAATTGGATGCAAACTGAGTAGATAACTCAGTACCAAGATTAGTAATGGTGGATATTTCTGGTTTGTTAGCGGTCTCAGCAGTAAGATAAGTCCTGGTGTTTGATACTAGTTGACTGGTTGACACAGTATCAACGTGGGTCATTGTGTTACTAGTTGATTCTTTTGGGCTTTGACTTTCCGTGGTAAGAGAAGTTACATGGCTTTTGGAATTGGATGCAGGTTGACTAGATGGCTTAGTAATAAGATTAGTAATGGTGGATATTTCAGGTAAGTTAGTGGTCTCAACATTAGGAGAACTCACATGGTCCCTGGTGGTTGATACTAGTTGACTTTTTGACACAGTATCAGTGCGGGTAAGTGTGTTATCATTTAATACCTTTGTGCTTTGGCTTTCGGTGATAGGAGAAGTAATGACAGTGATATACTTGGATGCAGGTTGATTAGTTAGCTCAGTACCAAGAGAAATAGTGGTGAATATTTCAAGTTGGTTAGTGGTCTCAGCATTAGGAGAATTCACAGGCTTTTCATTGTTTGATACTAGTTGACTGGTTGATGCAGTATCAATGTTGGTTACTGTGTTACCAATTGATTCCTTTGGGCTTTGACTCTTGGTGCTAGGAGAAGTTACAAGATTAATGGGATTGGATGCAGATTCACTAGTTAGCTCAGTACCAAAAGGAGTAATGGAGGCTATTTCTGGTTGGTTAATTGTCTTGGCATTAGAAGTCACAAGTTTCCAGGTGTTTGATACTGGTTGACTGGGTGACACAGTATCAATGTGGTTTACTATATTACCAGTTGATTCTTTTGGCCTTTGATTCTCAGTGCTAGGATAAGTTACAAGATTGATGGAATTGGATGCAGGTTTACTAGTTAGCTCAGTACGAAGATGAGTAATTGTGGATATTTCAAGTTCGTTAGTGGTCTCAGCATTAGTAGAAGTCATAGATTTCCTATTGTTTGATACTAGTTGACTGGTTGACACAGTATTAATGTGGGTCGTTGTGTTACTAGTTGATTCTTTTGGGATTTTACTTTCTGTGATAAGAGAAGTTACATACCTTATGGAGTTGGATGCAGGTTGACTAGCTAGCTTAGTAACAAGATTATTAATGGTGGATATTTCAGGAAGGTTAGTGGTCTTGGCATTAGGAGAAGTCACATGGTTCCTGGTGTTTGATACTAGTTGACTGGTTGACACAGTATCAGTTGTAATCTCTGGATTACTAGTTGATTCCACTGGGTTTTGACTCTCAGTTCTAGCTGAAGTTACAAGCCTGATAGAATTGGATGTAATTTCAGGATGGTTAGTGGTGTCGGCATTAGGAGAAGTCACAGGGTTTCCAGTGTTTGATACTCGTTTACTGGATGTCACAATATCAATGTGGCTTACTATGTTACCAGGTGATTCCTTTGGGCTTTGACTCTCGGTGCTATGAGAACTTATATGACTGATGGAATTGGATACAGGTTGAGGAGATAGCTCAGTACCACGATGAGTTATGGTGGATATTTCAGGTTGGTTTGTTGTCTCTGCATTAGGAGAAGTCACAGAGTTCCCGGTGTTTGGTTCTAATTGACTGGTTGACACAGTATCAATGTTGGTTACTGGGTTACCAGGTGGTTCCTTTGTAATCTGACTTTCGGTGATAGGAGAACTTACAACACTGATGTAATTCAATGCAGGGTGACTAGTTAGCTCAGTTTGAAAATGAGTAATAGCGGATTGTTCAGGTTGGTTTGTTGTCTCAGCATTAGGAGAAACCACAGTGTGCCCGGTGTTTGGTACTAATTTACTGGTTGACACAGTATCAATGTGGGTTACTTTGTTACCTTGTGATTCCTTTGTGCTTTGGCTTTGGGTAATAGGAGAAGTTACAACACTGATGTAATTTGATGCATGTTGACTACTTAGCTCAGTACCAAGATGAGTAAAGGTGAATATTTCAAGTTGGCTAGTGGTCTCAGCATTGGGAGAGGTTACATATTCTCCACTGTTTGACACTAGTTGACTGGGTGACACAGTATCAATGTTGGTTACTGTGTTACCAATTGATTCATTTGGGCGTTGACTCTTGCTAGGAGAAGTTACAAGATTAATGGAATTGGATGCAGGTTCACTAGTTAGCTCAGTACCAAAATGAGTAATGGAGACAGTTTCTGGTTGGTTACTTGTCTTAGCATTAGTAGAAGTCACAAATTTCCAGGTGTTTGATACTAGTTGACTGGGTGAAACGGTAACAAGGTGGGTTACTATGTTACCAGTCGATTCCTTTGGGCTTTGATTCTCAGTGCTAGGATAAGTTACAAGATTGATGGAATTGGATGCAGGTTGACTACTTAGCTCAGTACCAAGAGTGGTGTTGTATATTTCTGGTTTGTTAGTGGTCTCAGCATTAAGAGAAGTCACGTGGTTCCTGGTGTTTGATACTAGCTGACTGGTTGACACAGTATCAGCTTGCGTCACTGCGCTACTGGTTGATTTAATTGGGTTTTGGCTCTCAGTGCTAGTTGAAGTTAAAAGGCTGATGGAATTGGATGCAGTTAGACTACTCAGCTCAGTACCAAGGTTAGTAATGGTGAATATCTCAAGCTGGTTAGTGGTCTCAGCATTAGGAAAAGTCACACGTTTTTCATTGTTTGATACTTGTTGACTGGATGACACAGTATCAATGTGGGTTACTGTGTTACCAATTGATTCCTTTGGGCTTTGACTCTCAGTGCTAGGAGAAGTTACAAGACTAATGGAATTGGATGCAGGTTGACTAGTAAGCTCAGTACCAAAATGAGTTATAGAGGCTAATTCTGGTTGGTTAGTGGTCTCTGCATTAGGAGAAGTCACAGATTTCCTGGTGTTTGATACTATCTGACTGGTTGACACAGTATCAGCTTGGGTCACTGTGTTACTAGATAATTCCATTGGGGTTTGACGCTCAGTGCTAGGAGATGTTACATGGCTGATGGACTTGGATGCAGGTTGATTAGTTAGTATAGTACCAAAATGAGTAATGGTGGATATTTTAGGTTGGTCAGTGGTCTCATCATTTGGAGAAGTCACAGTTTTCCTGGTGTTTGATACCAGTTTACTGGGTGACACAGTATTAATGTGGGTCACTGTGTTCCCAGATGATTCCTTTGGGCTTTGATTTTCAGTGCTAGGAAAAGTTACAAGATTGATGGAATTAGATGCAGGTTGACTAGTTAGCTCAGTACCAAGATCAGTGATGGTGGATATTTCTGGTTTGTTAGTGGTCTTGGGATAAGAATAAGTCACATGGTTCCTGGTGTTTGATACTAGTTGACTGGTTGACACAGTATCAGTTTGTGTCACTATGTTACTAGTTGATTCCACCGGGTTTTGACTCTCAGTTATAGGTGAAGTTTCAAGGGTGATAGAATTGGATGTCATTTCAGGATGGTTACTCATCTCGGCATTAGGAGAAATCACAGGGTTTTCACTATTTGATACTAGTTGACTGGATGTCCCAATATCAATGTGGGTTACTATGTTACCAGGTGATTCCTTTGGGCTTTGACTCTTGGTGATAGAAGAAGTTACAATACTGATGGAATTGGATGCAGGTAGACTAGTTAGCTCACTACTAAGATCAGTGCTGGTAGATATTTCTGGTTTGTTAGTGGTCTTGGGATAAGAATAAGTCACATGGTTCCTGGTGTTTGATACTAGTTGACTGGTTGACACAGTATCAGTTTGTGTTACTATGTTACTAGTTGATTCCACTGGGTTTTGACTCTCAATTATAGATGAAGTTACAAGGCTGATAAAATTGGATGTAATTTCAGGATGGTTAGTCGTCTCGGAATTAGGAGAAATCACAGGGTTTTCAGTATTTGATACTAGTTGACTGGATGTCCCAATATCAATGTGGGTTACTATGTTACCAGGTGATTCCTTTGGGCTTTGACTCTCGGTGATAGGAGAAGTTACAAGACTGATGGAATTGGATGCAGGTTGAGTAGTTAGCTCAGTAAAAAGATGAGTAATGTTGGCTATTTCAGATTGGTTAGTAGTCTCAGAATTAGGAGACGTCACATGGTTCCTGGTGTTTGATACTAGTTGACTGGTTGAAACAGTAACAGTTTTGGTTTCTTTGTCACTCATTGATTCCATTGGATTTTGGCTCTCGGTGCTGAGAGATTTTGCAAGGCTGATGGAATTGGATGCAGGTTGACTGGTTAGCTCAGTACTAAGATGAGTAATGTTCATGGTGGATATTTCCACTTGGATACTGGTCTCTGGATTAGTAAAAGTGGTTGGGTTTTTGGTGTTGGATGCTATCTCACTGGTTGGCTCAATGGCATCAGTTTTAGTAAATGATACAAGGCTAATTATATTTGATGCAGGGTTACTGGTTAGCTTAGTATCATCAGTACTCATTGTTTTTATGGTAAATATTTTACTTTGGTTACTTGTCTCTTTAGTGAGGAGGGTTGATATTGTTTTACTTTTTGAGCCACTAGTCACTGAGGTCACCGTGTTAATTGTAGATGTACTTCCTGTCTTGGTTTGTGTGCTGGTTTTTGATATTGTATGGTTGGTTTCCTCAGTACCAGCAGGTGTCACTTTTTTGCTAGTAGTTTTGGTTTGGCTATTGTGTTCTGTACTGGATAGTGTCATACGCGTACCGTGAGATGAGCGATTAATAGAAGATGTCAATGGGTAGCTGGTAGTTTCTATGCTGGTTTTTGTACTATGACGGGTTTGTGATTTTCTTGAGCAGGTTGTTTTGCGCCTTGCAGTGCCAGGGGTGACTTTTCTCACAAGGTTACTGTTGTTTGCTTTTAATTGGTTAGTTATCCCAGGTTCAGCAGAGGCCACCATGTTACCAGTAGACTTATTGTGATAACTGTCTGATGTTGATTTGTTGGTTATCTGTGTAACTAAATGATAACCTTTTGTAGTGTTTTGTTTTTTCACATTTGTGGTCTCCATAGATGGTGAAGTGACTGTATTACTTGTGTGGCTTGTGAGCCATATGATAGAAGTATTTGTAGTACTGGATACTGATGTCTTATTTAATCCATCTTTGTGTGTTGTGGAAGCCAAATTGTTTCTGATCTCTGATGATTGAAAATTGGTTATGAACGATGATGGTTGGACTGTGATTTTTTTACTTAAAGAAGTTATTTTGTTAGTAGTTGATACTGCTTGACCGTTGGTCTCTGTAGTGAACGTAGGCTGAATGCTGTTGGAAGTCTGTGTTGGTTTACTGGGGGTGCTTGGATTTATAGGAATTTCTTTATCACTTGGAAATAGAATGTCTTTTACGGTTTCCAAAAATGATGATATAATTGGCTCTCCATTGACACTTGACCCTAGGAAAGCAAAATAATGTTAATATTACAGATCAATGCTATAATGTTATTATACAATTTAATAAATGAGTAACTATACACTAAGAATTAAAATATGTATTTAGAAAGTACATGTACACAGCAAGAAAAACAGTATGATCTCAAATTAATCTGCAGTAAATCATTAGTGGCTTTTCTCATATTGCTGTCTGTGGCGAAACCTACCTCGCCACTGTGAACTGGAGAAGCCTGGTTGCTCGCCTGCTCCCTTTGGACTATGGCCCTGCAGGTTAAACCATTTATTTTCCCTGCAGAAAGGCTTATTCGTGTGATCTGAGTGCCATTCATCTAATAATGTGCGCTCAGATCAAAGCTATCTGGGGATGTGTAGAAATGTGTGTTTTATGTACTAAATGTATCAGTATGTAATTTTATGTCTTTTACTGTCTTTTTGTCTGCCATGTGGGTAATGGAGTTTTGCCTCTGTCCTGGGAGATAATTAGATTCCTTCCCCAATTATCTCCAGGCCAGAGGGGAGGGATTGTGAGGCATTGTGGGAGGTAACTCATGTGTGATTGGTGTATTGTGTAATTGTTGTAAATCCCTCCATGCATGGGAGAATCCTTTATAAGCCTGTTGTGTGAATAAATCAGGTTTGTTCCTGTTTAACCCTCCAAGTGAAGTGTCGTCTCATTCTTGGGGGGAATTTGACTGTATGCCGATTGCCAGGAGTGTAAGCTGTTCTTAGGGCTTTTCCTGTTCGGCTACTTCCAGGGTTCGTGTGTTTCCTGTTCGGGAGTTGGGGATTCGTACAGTTTGGAGTTCGGGAGATTGGTGATTGCAGTAGCTGCTGGTCTATGGGAAAGGGGATTATCGCCTAAACGGTTTTTATCCTCTTGTGAGAGAAACAGTCCGTTACACTGTCTCTATCACAATCCTTTTTTAATACTGCAACTAGACCATATCCTCTCGGTTTTCATAGCCCAATTGGCTCACACTAAGTTCTATTTATTCAGTAACACAAATTCAGATCCTAACTTATACATAAATATATCTCTACTTTGCTCATTGAAAATATCTGCCGAGAATCCATGTGTAAAGTGGAATTATGAGGAAAAAATTTGGTTCTTTGTTGAAGTTATTTGCATACAACTACCCAGCATCCCTTGCAGTAGTGAGAGCACTGTTAAAGTGAGATTCCTGTGGGAAAAGCCAGTCTTATGGCTAGACTGGTGTGTGTATTTGTGTTTAACAATGTATTAACTATATATATATATATATTCTCAACATAAATGGAGCACTCAAAGCTCTTCTCTCCTTATGATGTCTTTATTCAAAGTAAATAAAGGCATCCCAATGGAATAAGACTTTGAGTGCTCCCTTATGTTTTTATTTCAACATATGATTTGTACTTAGGCACACTTTGAATGTTATAGCAGTAAGAAGAATGCCTTAGAAACCTTTGAAACTATATATTGGACACAAGCACACATACACACACTGTCACACATAAACATATATAACGTTTGTTCCATGCATATATAGCTATATACATTCGAAACATGCATAGGCATAGACACAAACACACCGATGTACAGATACCCACAATGATGCACAGACACACACATACATTGACAGATAGTCATGCGATCATAGTGTGCCTGGCAGTCTGTATTGGTACCTATGTGTGTATGTCTGATATCGTTTAGCATGTATGTATGTTCACCAGAGGGTGTGTGAGTGTCTGGCAATGAGTATCATTGTGCATCTTTGAGTGTACATATGTTTGATTGTGTTTCTATGGCTGTGCCTGCAATGCATATATGTGTCTGTGTGTGTTTGTGTATCTCTTTGTGAGTGTTTGTGTGGAGGGTGTGCTTGCAGTGTGTCATGTGTATGAGGGGCTGTTTGTGCTTACTGTATGCCTTGTATTTATAATAGGGTTGTTTTGTGTGTGTTAGAGGTGATTGTGTGAGTATGAGGATTACTGTCTGTGGAGTGATGCCTGTGTCTAAGAGTGTCTGTGTATTTATGAGGGTGACTATTGCACGATAGTTGTGACAGAGTGAGAGTGACATGCTAACTGTGTATTAGGTGATAGTGTGGGAGATGACTGTGTGTGGTGGGGAGGAGAGTTGATGTGACAGGGTGACTGACTGTGTGCGGGGTATGGGGTGGTGTGACAGGGTGACTGTTTGGGGATGGGTAGATTGAATGTGGGTGCAGCCTCCTCACACAGTGTTATCTTTAAAAAAAATAAAGATATCTAACTGAGCTTCCCCCCATGCTTACCTTGCCCTGTGCAGTTGGGGTTGCTCCGATCACTTTTCCCTAGTGGTCTGGTAGACTGTCTGTGAAATCTGCACTCTCTCTGAATGCAGACCGCTCAGAATGCCCCTCCTGGTCTCCGACTGGGAGGGAGGATTTGCAGAGGACTACTGTCAGCCAGAGGACAGCCTGCAGAGTGAACAGCACAGCACTGGGCGGCGATCTCTAGATCTTCCTACTGGCTAGTGCTATGCTGGGGGGAAGGTGGTATCAGGAAAAGTATTGAACATGAAATGAGTTTCTTTTGCATTCATAGTAATTGGGTATAGACAGCCTTGTGAAGGGGTAAATAACAAAAACCACAACCTTGAATGACAAAAAAATAGCAACAACAAAAAAAATATCTTTATTCACTTTTCACTTTTTCAAATAAGGTTTTCTATTGACCTATTCATTGCTAGGCCAGTTTTGAACATTATGTTATCTTTTTGTTGAAGTTAAGTTAATTTAACTTTTTTTTTAAAACAAATGCTCTGATTTGAAGGGATACTATAGTGCCAGATAAACAAGACCGTTTTCCTGCCACTATAGGTTTCTATAGTTCCCCTATCCCTCGTGTTCCATTTCCCGGGGCGCTAAGGGAGTTAAAACACCCTTCAGTAACTTATCTGAATACAGCGCCTCCCAGGCTGGGAGCCTGCTGTAGGTAAATTGCCGACCACTGAGTGGCCGCTGTTCGTACAAACGAACATGTGGCGGCGGCCATCTTTGTTAGTTGAACGCGGTCAGCGGTGTGTGTAGCCAAATCCATGGAACTGAAATCAGCTACACATTTCAATGAACACCGATGACCCTTACAGTCTCCTACACTTAGATTCTGAGGCTGGAAACTAAGTCATTTTCGGCAGTTTGAATGTACTGTTACACTGAGCCAATTGCACGAATGGTGCCCCGTTCGTGCATTCGAATGGGACTTAGTCATTTTTCTGCCTGAAATAGACCGACCGCACAGTCCAAATCTATGGAACTGTTTTGGGCAAGAAAATGTGCTTGCGATCCGTCAAAAAGTGTAGCGGTACTTACCCTCTCCAGGGGCCAGGCGAGGTCCTCTTTCCCCGCCGCGCACCGTCCTGTAACTGCACGTCTGACAGGGAGAACAGGAAGGCGTGCACTGACCGCGAGAAGCGGCCACATGACTCGTCTGGCACTAGGATCGCGCCGCGTGTATCGGGCGCGCTTTTAAAGGGACAGTGGGAGCCAAAAATAAAAAAAGGTCTCCCATTGGCCCATGTCATTCCACATTCCCCATATGTTCATGTTTTGGTGGTGTGGATATGACAAGGACCAATCAAATTAAACTAATAGGTATTTATACTCACCTTTCCCTTAGCTCCCTGCCCTATCGTGGTTTCTGATTCAGTTCCCTTTAGTGCTTGCTTCGTGTAGTAGTGTTTTTTTCATGCTTGACCTTGGCTTTGTACCTGACTCCGATTTTCTCTTTATCCATGCTTTGTCTTGTTCACCGGTTTCCTGACTCCTGTGTACCAGTCCTTGGTTAGTTCTTGTTTATGCTGTCTCTCTGTTCCCTTGACCTCGGCTCGTTCTTGACTCCATCTTTTCCTGTCCACATCGAGTCTGGCCATTCTAAGGCCCAGCAAGATGTATCTTGTTATCTTGTCTCCTGTTGGACTATTCTTGCGTGCTGGGGTATACTACCGTGACAAAAAGGGACTTCAATCTAACTTTTAACCACTTAACCGATTCAAGTGAATTTTGGATATGTTTGTCCCCAAGATATGCTGGTTGTAAAAATATAAGTTTTGTTCGTATTATATGTAAAATCACAAAGTTATAAAAATTGTATAAAAATATAAACAGAGAAATAGAAATACAGCCTAGGAACACTCTAGACAGGGGGGTAACCCCTAGTAGAAATAAATATGAAGGAGAGGTGGAAAGAGTGCCTATGGAACAAAAAGGGAAAAACTATCACTACATACAAGCTGTACAAAAAGAGTACATATTGAATAAATAAAATGAAAATAACAAATATCTTTATTAAATATAAATACTAAGAGATCGAAAAATAAAGAATGGAGCACTAGTGAACTAATAAAATCTAAATGATATAACCTTAATAAGGAAATATTATGATGTCTCAGATAGCACAAATGGCAAACTGCACACGTCTGTGCAGAGTGGAAAAACGAAAAGGAGAGGTGATTAACGTGTGTCCGATGCTAGGTTGCTAATATTAGTATCAGATCTAAACTGAGCAGTAATGATCCTAGCCGTACACAGCAAGGCTAATGTAAAGCAATTGCTGATGGATGTACTGCAATATCTCGTACTGCTACAAAAATAACAATATTGCTAACTGTACTGTGAGCATAGATGTTACCAACTGAGTACACAGTTATCAAGCGAAAAGATTCTAGCAGCTGTAAAAAAGCTCGATGGTACTTGGTAGCGTACGTAAAATAACAGTAAAGATACAGAAAGGTCCCAACTAAATAGTCGAATGGTCCCTAAAGTTCCTGTTAGAATGTTAGAAATACCAATAAATAGAAAACATAATATTATTATATCATTTAGATTTTATTAGTTCACTAGTGCTCCATTCTTTATTTTTCGATCTCTTAGTATTTATATTTAATAAAGATATTTGTTATTTTCATTTTATTTATTCAATATGTACTCTTTTTGTACAGCTTGTATGTAGTGATAGTTTTTCCCTTTTTGTTCCATAGGCACTCTTTCCACCTCTCCTTCATATTTGTATAAAAATATGTTTTATCTTGGAGATAATTGAGTTAACTAACTCAATTTTCTCCCAAGCAAAGGGGAGGATTCTTACGTCTAAGTGGGTGTGATTATCCATGTGCCTTTATTTGATTGGTTGCAAAGTGTACAGTTTCAGTGCCCCACAATGTCCACGTGGGTGGTAACCTTGCAGGGAAATTTGTATATAAGCAGGAATAAACGCTCATTGGAGTCAGATCTTCTTGACCCTCAACACGTAGTCTTGTCTCGTGACTGGGGATTGCTATGCTCTGCATACTCCCTTGAGCTTTAATCACTTAGCTCTTTTAAGAGCTGTTCCTGATACGCTCTCCTGGAGGAGAGGTCTTTCCCCACACGGTCCTGGAGGACAGAAGCTGATCCAAGGTGGACGGAAGACGGCGAGACTCCAGTTAAGCTACGGCGGTTGTGGAGTCTGCGATGGTTGTGGTGTCCGGTGCGGTGCTTGTGGTCCTCGGCGCAAGTTAGGAAGCGCCCATCAACGTCGGTCGGAGTACGGGGAGTTCCGTTACATTGATTTTTCTATATATTTAAAACATGTTTTAATATTTTAATAATTTAAAAAACAAATATCATAAAAGTTTTTCCAAAAATATTAAATTGAATTTTTCTTGTATTTCCTTAAATGGGAAATTCCTTTTGAAAAAACAAACAATTCATACATTATTAAATAACTGTAAGTGTATCAGACATAAATATTGTAAGCATTTTGTGTGCTTTTCCTTTACACATGTAAACAGTCACAGACTTAAAATTGCTGTTTAAAAATACATGAAAATGACAGGATTTTAGTTTGGGACATTTTGACATTTCCTAAACTGATTTTATTATCAGTATTATAAATAATGTATGTCAATATATATTTTTTTGTGTTGTACTCAACAAATAAAATGTTACTGATGCTTTAAGGACACTGGGCGATTTAAGCAGTTCTTAAGGAGAAGGACCAAAACGCCGGCG
>OW240920.1:866836-946995 GCA_933207985.1 Pelobates cultripes
GGCACACTCCAGCTCCCAGATGGTCCAGTCATTCGTACGGTTGTTCGGTAGATTGAAACTACCGAACAACCGGCAGAAAAGCACGAATACAGCTTTTCTGCATGCAAAAATAAAGTCTTTTACAAAGGGGCCATAGTCCAAAGGCAGCAGGCGAGCAACCAGGCTTCTCCAATGCAATGTGGCGAGATTGGTCTCGTCACACTGAGTATCTATACACTGATAATGAACACAGTGCTCTGTATAATAATACTGAGTATCTACACACTGATAATGAACACAGCGCTCTGTATAATAATACTGAGTATCTATACACTGATAATGAACACAGCGCTCTATATCATGATAATGAGTATCTATACACTGATAATGAACACAGCGCTCTGTATAATGATACTGAATATCTATACACTGATAATGAACACAGCGCTCTTTATAATAATACTGAGTATCTATACACTGATAATGAACACATCGCTCTGTATAATAAAACTGAGTATCTATACACTGATAATGAACACAGCGCTCTATATAATGATAATGAGTATCTATACACTGATAAAGAACACAGCGCTCTATATAATGATAATGAGTATCTATACACTGATAAAGAACACAGCACTCTATATAATGATACTGAGTATCTATACACTGATAATGAACACAGCGCTCTGTATAATGATACTGAGTATCTATACAATGATAATGAACACAGCACTCTGTATAATAATACAGAGTATCAATACACTGAAAATGAACACATCGCTCTGTATAATAAAACTGAGTATCTATACACTGATAATGAACACAGCGCTCTATATAATGATAATGAGTATCTATACACTGATAATGAACACAGCGCTCTGTATAATGATACTGAGTATCTATACACTGATAATGAACACAGCGCTCTATATAATGATAATGAGTATTTATACACTGATAATGAACACAGCACTCTATATAATGATAATGAGTATCTATACACTGATAATGAACACAGCACTCTATATAATGATACTGAGTATCTATACACTGATAATGAACACAGCGCTCGGTATAATGATACTGAGTATCTATACACTGATAATGAACACAGCGCTCTATATAATGAAAATGAGTATTGATACACTGATAATGAACACAGCGCTCTGTATAATGATACTGAGTATCTATACACTGATAATGAACACAGCGCTCTGTATAATAATAGTGAGTATCTATAAACTGATAATGAACACAGCGCTCTATATAATGATACTGAGTATCTATACACTGATAATGAACACAGCGCTCTGTATAATGATAGTGAGTATCTATACACTGATAATGAACACATCGCTCTGTATAATAAAACTGAGTATCTATACACTGATAATGAACACAGCGCTCTATATAATGATACTGAGTATCTATACACTGATAATGAACACAGCGCTCTGTATAATGATACTGAGTATCTATACACTGATAATGAACACATCGCTGTGTATAATAAAACTGAGTATCTATACACTGATAATGAACACAGCGCTCTATATAATGATACTGAGTATCTATACACTGATAATGAACACAGCGCTCTGTATAATGATACTGAGTATTTATACACTGATAATGAACACATCGCTCTGTATAATAAAACTGAGTATCTATACACTGATAATGAACACACCGCTCTGTATAATAATACTGAGTATCTATATGCTGATAAAGAACACACCGCTCTGTATAATGATACAGAGTATCTATGAACAGATAATGAACACAGCGCTCTGTATAAGGATACTGAGTATCTATACACTGATAATGAACACAGCGCTCTTTATTTTGATCCTGAGTATCTATACACTGATAATGAACACAGCGCTCTGTATAATGATACTGAGTATCTATACACTGATAAAGAACACAGCACTCTATATAATGATAATGAGTATCTATACACTGATAATGAACACAGCGCTCTGTATAATAATACTGAGTATCTATACACTGATAATGAACACAGCGCTCTGTATAATAATGCTGAGTATCTATACACTGATAATGCACACAGCACTCTATATAATAATACTGAGTATCTATACACTGAGAATGAACACTGCGCTCTATATAATGATAATGACTATCTATACACTGATAATGAACACAGCACTCTGTATAATGATACTGAGTATGTATACACTGATAATGAACACAGCGCTCTGTATAATGATACTGAGTATCTATACACTGATAATGAACACAGCGCTCTGTATAATAATACTGAGTATCTATACAATGTTAATGAACATAGCGCTCTGTATAATAATACTGAGTATCTATACACTGATAATGAACACAGCGCTCTATATAATGATAATGAGTATCTATACACTGATAATGAACACAGCACTCTGTATAATGATACTGAGTATCTATACCCTGATAATGAACACGCCGCTCTGTATAATGATACTGAGTATCTATACGGTGATAATGAACACAGCGCTCTGTATAATGAGTATCTATACGCTGATAATGAACACAGCGCTCTGTATAATGATACTGAGTATCTATACACTGATAATGAACACACCGCTCTGTATAATGATACTGAGTATCTATACACTGATAATGAACACACCGCTCTGTATAATGATACTGAGTATCTATACACTGATAATGCACACAGCACTCTATATAATAATACTGAGTATCTATACACTGAGAATGAACACTGCGCTCTATATAATGATAATGACTATCTATACACTGATAATGAACACAGCACTCTGTATAATGATACTGAGTATCTATACACTGATAATGAACACAGCGCTCTGTATAATGATACTGAGTATCTATACACTGATAATGAACACAGCGCTCTATATAATGATACTGAGTATCTATACACTGATAATGAACACAGCGCTCTGTAGAATAATACTGAGTATCTATACACTGATAATGAACACAGCGCTCTATATAATGAAAATGAGTATCGATACACTGATAATGAACACAGCTCTCTGTATAATGATACTGAGTATCTATACACTGATAATGAACACAGCGCTCTGTATAATGATACTGAGTATCTATACACTGATAATGAACACAGCGCTCTGTATAATAATACTGAGTATCTATACACTGATAATGAACACAGCGCTCTGTATAATAATACTGAGTATCTATACACTGATAATGAACACAGCGCTCTGTATAATAATACTGAGTATCTATACACTGATAATGAACACACACAGCGCTCTATATAATGATACTGAGTATCTATACACTGATAATGAACACAGCGCTCTGTATAATAATAGTGAGTATCTATAAACTGATAATGAACACAGCGCTCTATATAATGATACTGAGTATCTATACACTGATAATGAACACAGCGCTCTGTATAATGATAGTGAGTATCTATACACTGATAATGAACACATCGCTCTGTATAATAAAACTGAGTATCTATACACTGATAATGAACACAGCGCTCTATATAATGATACTGAGTATCTATACACTGATAATGAACACAGCGCTCTGTATAATGATACTGAGTATCTATACACTGATAATGAACACATCGCTCTGTATAATAAAACTGAGTATCTATACACTGATAATGAACACAGCGCTCTATATAATGATGCTGAGTATCTATACACTTATAATGAACACAGCGCTCTGTATAATGATACTGAGTATCTATACACTGATAATGAACACATCGCTCTGTATAATAAAACTGAGTATCTATACACTGATAATGAACACACCGCTCTGTATAATAATACTGAGTATCTATACGCTGATAATGAAGACACCGCTCTGTATAATGATACAGAGTATCTATGAATAGATAATGAACACAGCACTCTGTATAAGGATACTGAGTATCTATACACTGACAATGAACACAGCGCTCTTTATTTTGATCCTGAGTATCTATACACTGATAATGAACACAGTGCTCTGTATAATGATACTGAGTATCTATACACTGATAAAGAACACAGCACTCTATATAATGATAATGAGTATCTATACACTGATAATGAACACAGCACTCTGTATAATAATACTGAGTATCTATACACTGATAATGAACACAGCGCTCTGTATAATAATACTGAGTATCTATACACTGATAATGAACACACCGCTCTGTATAATGATACTGAGTATCTAGACACTGATAATGAACACGCACTCTGTACAATGATACCGAGTATCTATACGCTGATAATGAACACAGCGCTCTGTATAATAATACTGAGTATCTATACACTGATAATGTAACACACCGCTCTGTATAATAATACTGAGTATCTATCTGGCTGATAATGAACACAGCTCTGTATAATGAGTATCTATCTGATAATGAAACACAGCGCTCTGTATAATGATACTAGTATCTATACACTGATAATGAACACAGCTCTGTATAATGATACTGAGTATCTATACACTGATAATGAACACAGCGCTCTGTATAATGATACTGAGTATCTATACACTGATAATGAACACAGCGCTCTGTATAATAATACTGAGTATCTATACACTTAATGAACACAGCGCTCTGTATAATAATACTGAGTATCTATACACTGATAATGAACACATCGCTCTATATAATGATAATGAGTATCTATACACTGATAATGAACACAGCACTCTGTATAATGATACTGAGTATCTATACACTGATAATGAACACAGCGCTCTATATAATAATACTGAGTATCTATACACTGATAATGTAAAACACCGCTCTGTATAATAATACTGAGTATCTATACGCTGATAATGAACACAGCGCTCTGTATAATGAGTATCTATACGCTGATAATGAACACAGCGCTCTGTATAATGATACTGAGTATCTATACACTGATAATGAACACAGCGCACTGTATAATAATACTGAGTATCTATACACTGATAATGTAACACACCGCTCTGTATAATAATACTGAGTATCTATACGCTGATAATGAACACACCGCTCTGTATAATGATCATGAGTATCTATACACTGATAATGAACATGCCGCTCTGTATAATGATACTGAGTATCAATACACTGATAATGAACACAGCGCTCTATATAATGATACTGAGTATCTATAAACAGATAATGAACACAGCGCTCTGTATAATGATACTGAGTATCTATACGCTGATAATGAACACAGCGATCTTTATATTGATCCTGAGTATCTATACACTGATAACGAACACAGCGCACTATATAATGATACTGAGTATCTATACACTGATAATGAACACAGCGCTCTGTATAATGACACTGAGTATCTATACACTGTTAATGAACACAGCGCTCTATATAATGATAATGAGTATCTATACACTGATAATGAACACAGCACTCTATATAATGATACTGAGTATCTATACACTGATAATGAACACAGTGCTCTATATAATGATACTGAGTATCTTTACACTGATAATGAACACAGCGCTCTGTATAATGACACTGAGTATTGATACACTGATAATGAACACAGCGCTCTGTATAATAATACTGAGTATCTATACGCTGATAATGAACACAGCGCTCTATATAATGATAATGAGTATCTATACACTGATAATGAACACAGTGCTCTATATAATGATACTGAGTATCTATACACTGATAATGAACACAGCGCTCTGTATAATAATACTGAGTATCTATACACTGATAATGAACACAGCGCTCTGTATAATAATACTGAGTATCTATACACTGATAATGAACACAGCGCTCTGTATAATAATACTGAGTATCTATACACTGATAATGAACACAGCACTCTATATAATGATACTGAGTATCTATAAACTGACAATGAACACAGCGCTCTGTATAATGATACTGAGTATCTATACACTGATAATGAACACAGCGCTCTGTATAATAATACTGAGTATCTATACGCTGATAATGAACACAGCGCTCTATATAATGATAATGAGTATCTATACACTGATAATGAACACAGTGCTCTGTATAATGATACTGAGTATCTATACACTGATAATGAACACAGCGCTCTGTATAATAATACTGAGTATCTATACACTGATAATGAACACAGCGCTCTGTATAATAATACTGAGTATCTATACACTGATAATGAACACAGCGCTCTGTATAATAATACTGAGTATCTATACACTGATAATGAACACAGCACTCTATATAATGATACTGAGTATCTATACACTGATAATGAACACAGCGCTCTGTAGAATAAAACTGAGTATCTATACACTGATAATGAACACAGCGCTCTATATAATGAAAATGAGTATAGATACACTGATAATGAACACAGCGCTCTGTATAATGATACTGAGTATCTATACACTGATAATGAACACAGCGCTCTGTATAATGATACTGAGTATCTATACAATGATAATGAACACACCGCTCTATATAATGATAATGAGTATCTATACACTGATTATGAACACAGCACTCTATATAATGATACTGAGTATCTATACACTGATAATGAACACAGCGCTCTGTATAATGATACTGAGTATCTATACACTGATAATGAACACAGCGCTCTGTATAATGATACTGAGTATCTATACACTGATAATGAACACAGCGCTCTGTATAATAATAGTGAGTATCTATAAACTGATAATGAACACAGCGCTCTATATAATGATACTGAGTATCTATACACTGATAATGAACACAGCGCTCTGTATAATGATACTGAGTATCTATACATGGATAATGAACACATCGCTCTGTATAATAAAACTGAGTATCTATACACTGATAATGAACACAGCCCTCTATATAATGATACTGAGTATCTATACACTGATAATGAACACAGCGCTCTTTATAATGATACTGAGTATCTATACACTGATAATGAACTCATCGCTCTGTCTAATAAAACTGAGTATCTATACACTGATAATGAACACAGCGCTCTGTATAATAATACTGAGTATCTATACACTGATAATGTAACACACCGCTCTGTATAATAATACTGAGTATCTATACGCTGATAATGATTACACACCGCTCTGTATAATGATACAGAGCATCTATAAACAGATAATGAACACAGCGCTCTGTATAAGGATACTGAGTATCTATACACTGATAATGAACACAGCGCTCTTTATTTTGATCCTGAGTATCTATACACTGATAATGAACACAGTGCTCTGTATAATGATACTGAGTATCTATACACTGATAATGAACACAGCACTCTATACACTGATAATGAACACAGCGCTCTATATAATGATACTGAGTATCTATACACTGATAATGAACACAGCGCTCATAATGATACTGAGTATCTATACACTGATAATGAACACAGCGCTCTGTATAATGATACTGAGTATCTATACACTGATAATGAACACAGCGCTCTGTATAATTATAGTGAGTATCTATAAACTGATAATGAACACAGCGCTCTATATAATGATACTGAGTATCTATACACTGATAATGAACACAGCGCTCTGTATAATGATACTGAGTATCTATACACTGATAATGAACACATCGCTCTGTATAATAAAACTGAGTATCTATACACTGATAATGAACACAGCGCTCTATATAATGATACTGAGTATCTATACACTGATAATGAACACAGCGCTCTGTATAATGATACTGAGTATCTATACACTGATAATGAACACATCGCTCTGTATAATAAAACTGAGCATCTATACACTGATAATGAACACAGCGCTCTGTATAATAATACTGAGTATCTATACACTGATAATGTAACACACCGCTCTGTATAATAATACTGAGTATCTATACGCTGATAATGAACACACCGCTCTGTATAATGATACAGAGCATCTATAAACAGATAATGAACACAGCGCTCTGTATAAGGATACTGAGTATCTATACACTGATAATGAACACAGCGCTCTTTATTTTGATCCTGAGTATCTATACACTGATAATGAACACAGTGCTCTGTATAATGATACTGAGTATCTATACACTGATAATGAACACAGCACTCTATACACTGATAATGAACACAGCGCTCTGTATAATAATACTGAGTATCTATACACTGATAATGAACACAGCGCTCTATATAATGATAATGAGTATCTATACACTGATAATGAACACAGCGCTCTGTATAATGATACTGAGTATCTATACACTGATAATGAACACAGCGATCTATATAATGATACTGAGTATCTATAAACAGATAATGAACACAGCGCTCTGTATAAGGATACTGAGTATCTATACACTGATAATGAACACAGCGCTCTGTATAATGACACTGAGTATTGATACACTGATAATGAACACAGCACTCTATATAATGATACTGAGTATCTATAAACAGATAATGAACACAGCGCTCTGTATAATGATACTGAGTATCTATACACTGATAATGAACACAGCGATCTATATAATGATACTGAGTATCTATAAACAGATAATGAACACAGCGCTCTGTATAATGATACTGAGTATCTATACACTGATAATGAACACAGCGCTCTGTATAATGACACTGAGTATTGATACACTGATAATGAACACAGCACTCTATATAATGATACTGAGTATCTATAAACAGATAATGAACACAGCGCTCTGTATAAGGATACTGAGTATCTATACACTGATAATGAACACAGCGATCTTTATATTGATCCTGAGTATCTATACACTGATAATGAACACAGCGCACTATATAATGATACTGAGTATCGATACACTGATAATGAACACAGCGCTCTGTATAATGACACTGAGTATCTATACACTGATAATGAACACAGCGCTCTATATAATGATAATGAGTATCTATACACTGATAATGAACACAGCACTCTATATAATGATACTGAGTATCTATACAGTGATAATGAACACAGCGCTCTATATAATGATACTGAGTATCTATACACTGATAATGAACACATCGCTCTGTATAATGACACTGAGTATTGATACACTGATAATGAACACTGCGCTCTGTATAATAATACTGAGTATCTATACGCTGATAATGAACACAGCGCTCTATATAATGATACTGAGTATCTATACACTGATAATGAACACAGCGCTCTATATAATGATACTGAGTATCGATACGCTGATAATGAACACACTGCTCAGTATAATGTTACTGAGTATCTATACACTGATAATGAACACAGCGCTCTGTATAATGATACTGAGTATCTATACACTGATAATGAACACATCGCTCTGTATAATAAAACTGAGTATCTGTACACTGATAATGAACACAGCGCTCTATATAATGATAATGAGTATCGATACACTGATAATGAACACAGCGCTCTGTATAATGATACTGAGTATCTATACACTGATAATGAACACAGCGCTCTGTATAATAATACTGAGTATCTATACACTGATAATGAACACATCGCTCTGTATAATAAAACTGAGTATCTATACACTGATAATGAACACAGCGCTCTGTATAATGATTCTGAGTATCTATTCACTGATAATGAACACAGCGCTCTGTAAAATAATACTGAGTATCTATACACTGATAATGAACACAGCGCTCTGTATAATAATAATGAGTATCTATACACTGATAATGAACACAGCGCTCTGTATAAGGATACTGAGTATCTATACACTGATAATGAACACATCGCTCTGTATAATAAAACTGAGTATCTATACACTGATAATGAACACAGCGTTCTATATAATAATAATGAGTATCGATACACTGATAATGAACACAGCGCTCTGTATAATGATACTGAGTATCTATACACTGATAATGAAGACAGCGCTCTGTATAATAATACTGAGTATCTATATACTGATAATGAACACAGCACTCTATATAATGATAATGAGTATCTATACACTGATAATGAAGACAGCACTCTATATAATGATACTGGGTATCCATACACTGATAATGAACACAGCGCTCTGTAAAATAATACTGAGTATCTATACACTGATAATGGAACACACCACTCTGTATAATAATACTGAGTATCTATACGCTGATAATGAACACTCCGCTCTGTTTAATGATACAGAGTATCTATAAACAGATAATGAACACAGCGCTCTGTATAAGGATACTGAGTATCTATACACTGATAATGAACACGGCGCTCTATATAATGATACTGAGTATCTATACACTGATAATGAACACACCGCTCTGTATATTGATACCGAGTATCTATACACTGATAATGAACACACCACTCTGTATAATGATACTGAATATCTATACACTGATAATGAACACACCGCTCTGTATAATGATGCTGAGTATCTATACACTGATAATGAACACACAGCTCTGTATAATAATACTGAGTACCTATTCACTGATAATGAACACACCGCTCTGTATAATTATACTTAGTATCTATACACTAATAATGAACACACCGCTCTGTATAATGATACTGAGTATCTATACACTGATAATGAACACACCGCTCTGTATAATGATGCTGAGTATCTATACACTGATAATGAACACACAGCTCTGTATAATAATACTGAGTACCTATACACTGATAATGAACACACCGCTCTATATAATGATACTGAGTATCTATACACTGATAATGAACACACCGCTCTGTATATTGATACCGAGTATCTATACACTGATAATGAACACACCACTCTGTATAATGATACTGAATATCTATACACTGATAATGAACACACCGCTCTGGATAATGATGCTGAGTATCTATACACTGATAATGAACACACAGCTCTGTATAATAATACTGAGTACCTATACACTGATAATGAACACACCGCTCTGTATAATTATACTTAGTATCTATACACTAATAATGAACACACCGCTCTGTATAATGATACTGAGTATCTATACACTGATAATGAACACACCGCTCTGTATAATGATGCTGAGTATCTATACACTGATAATGAACACACCGCTCTGTATAATAATACTGAGTACCTATACACTGATAATGAACACACCGCTCTGTATAATGATACTGAGTATCTACACACTGATAATGAACACACCGCTCTGTATAATGATACAGAGTATCTATAAACAGATAATGAACACAGCGCTCTGTATAATGATACTGAGTGCTGTGTTTGAACACAGCGCTCTTTATATTAATGAACACAGCGCTCTTTATATTGATCCTGAGTATCTATACACTGATAATAACACACCTCTCTGTATATTGATACTGAGTATCTATACGCTGATAATGAACACACTGCTCTGTATAATAATACTGAGTATCTATACACTGATAATAACACACCACTCTGTATAATAATACAGAGTATCTATACGCTGATAATACTGCTTTGTATATTACCATTGACTATTTAAAAAACTCTCAATCAACTGTCTGTATATATAATAAGACTGAGTATCCATACACCGAGCAAGCTGCTAGCTATCAGGACATTCAATATTATTATTATTTCCAACTTTGTGGATTAATTTCTAGAATTAAATAGAATAAGCATATATTATAAAGGCTAACAGTAAAATACTGAAAGCTAATATTACCACTTTTAATTTATAAAAACAGTTTATCTAAAAAATAATCACAACATTAATATTTATTTAGAAACACAGACAGATATCTTACCATTTGTGATTATCATCAATCCTGCCCAGGATGTTAAGATATTTAAACCCAAGTATTTCATGTCTGTCTTTGCATATGTTACACGATTCCTGGAGCACTCGATGTGGGACTTTGAATATTTAATTAAAGATTTTGGGTCCATTGGATAAAATAATATATAACCCTTTATTCAGAATAGGAGGGGCAGGATTGATGATGTAGCTATGACATCAGTAACAAAAAATGAGAGATCTGTTTCTTAAATATCATGTACACACGATTAATAGACAATAGGCTGGGCTGTAAGTACAGAATGGAAAGTGATTCAAGAGTACTCATGAGCTAAATAAAGAAACCCTTATCTGTGGGGTGTGATGTATAAATTTATACACACTCAGATAAAATATTAATTCTAGTATTAGGAGTAAAATATATCACATTCTTGGAGAACATATAATGATAGATAGATAGATAGATAGATAGATAGATAGGCAGACAGACAGATAGACAGATAGATAGATAGTAGATAGATAAATAGATAGATAGATAGATAGATAGATAGATAGATAGATAGATAGGCAGACAGACAGATAGACAGATAGATAGATAGATAGATAGATAGACAGACAGATAGATAGATAGATAATAATGAGTATCGATACACTGATAATGAACACAGCGCTCTGTATAATGATACTGAGTATCTATACACTGATAATGAAGACAGCGCTCTGTATAATAATACTGAGTATCTATATACTGATAATGAACACAGCACTCTATATAAGTAGATAGATAAATAGATAGATAAATAGATAGATAGGCAGACAGATAGATAGACAGATAGATAGATAGATAGATAGTAGATAGATAAATAGATAAATAGATAGATAGATAAATAGATAAAAAGATAGATAGACAGACAGACAGACTATAGATAGTAGATAGATAAATAGATAGATAGGCAGACAGATAGATAGATAGATAGATAGACAGATAGATAGATAAATAGATAGATTGTAGATAGATAGATAGTAGATAGATAAATAGATAGATAGGCAGACAGATAGATAGACAGATAGATAGACAGACAGATAGATAGATAGTAGATAGATAAATAGATAGTTAGATAGATAGATAGATAAATAGATAAAAAGATAGATAGACAGACAGACAGATAGATAGATAGATAGATAGATAGACAGATAGATAGACAGACAGATAGATAGATAGATAGATAGATAGATAGTAGATAGATAAATAGATAGATAAATAGATAAATAGATAGATAGATAGATAGATAGACAGACAGACAGATAGATAGACAGACAGACAGACAGATAGATAGATATATAGACAGATAGATAGATAGATAGATAGTAGATAGATAAATAGATAAATAGATAGATAGACAGACTGACAGACAGATAGATAGATAGATAGATAGACAGACAGACAGATAGATATTATTTGACAGAGAGACAGATGGATAGTTATTATTGGTTCATAATTTTGTATCACTGTCCCCAACAAGGTCCACATGAGTGTATTCCTTGGAAGGGGACTTGCATAAAAGGCCATGGTGGCTACCATTAAAACAGGTTGACTTCACCCTCTATACAGAGTCTTGTCTCTTATTGTAGGGAACTGCTATACAGCTATCAATACTAGCTCTTGTAAGAGCTTCTCTACTTGGATGACTACTCGGAATGCAGTAACACCCCTCATACTTGGGAAAAGGACGTCTCTGGCGATGAAAACCCCTCTACTCTTCGGGTGACAGCTACAATATGTACAACGTATGGCCCTTAGAATGGTACTTAAACACTCTCAAGTCTAAATGAGTAAATTGGGTTTGGGACAGAGAGTAGATAATTTTGTTTTACTTTTACATTGGGACACTTTGGAGTTGACTAACAGTAATGGGTCATTTGAGAACAGAACTAATATAGATATATAATAATAATAATAATAATAATAATATGTTTTAATTGTATTTAACATCCTTATTACCAGAGTCAGATTACAAAGTAAGCATTCTTAAGAGGCTGCCAATGGCTTGGGCACAGATAGGGGCCTGTAGACCTCTGCTTCTATAGCTGGATTTATATTCAGTTAGAGACCTAAAACTTAAAGGACAACTGCTGTGACGAATTGCCCTTTGCCACTTGTTCTTGTGACTATGGCCTCTGCGAGTTATTGCCATTTAAAAACTGTGACGAGACCAATCTCGCCACATTGCATTGGAGAAGCTGGGTCGCTCGCCTGTTGCCTTGGGATTATGGCCCCATGTTAAAAGGCTTGATTTTCCCCTGCAAAGACAAGAAAGCCAGGTCATTTGGTGCTTGCCCTGTTTGAGCAGTGATACCCCAGATAGCTATGCCATGGAGCCCATTCGTATAATGAAAGACTATGGGAAAGACTTTGGCTCCATGGCAATTGAACTGTATGTGTGTGCTCTGAGCGCCATGTGAATGTGATGCATACTTTTCAAGTTATGAATAATGTGGAAAAATTGTATTTCTCTGCGTCATTTAGACTTGAGACCAATTCGATGGATTTGTTTGCTCCCTAATTATGCTCATTCAGAAAATGTAAGTTTTATAGGAATTGAATGTATAAATTTGAAGTTATAAAAATTGAGTACAAAGTATATTTTGCGCTTGGAGATAATTGCGCTGATACAGCAATTAACTCAATTATCTCCCAAGCAGAGGGGAGGAATGTACAGTAATGAATGGGAATGTATAACTGTGTAACTGTATATGATTCATTATTGAGTTTGTGTTTTCAGTGCCCAACAAGGTCCACGTGGGTGGTAATCTTGTGGGAACACATGTAACACATGAAGCAATAAAGCCTTAGTTCATTCTGTTCTGATCTGCTTAACCCTTAATACGTAGCCTTGTCTCGTTATTGTAGGGAACTGCTATAATAACACTGGGGATTGCTATACTTTGTATACTCCCCTGAGCTCTAATCACTTAGCTCTTTTAAGAGCTGTTCCTGGAGGAGAGGTCTTTCCCACATGGTCCTGGATGTTGGAGGTTTATAGAGGGTGGAAGGAAGACGCTGAGACTCCAGTAAAGCTATGGTAGTTGTGGAGTCTGCGGTGGTTGAGGTGTCCAGTGCGGTGCTTATGGTCCTTAGTGTCAGCTAGGAAGCGTCCATCAATGGAGGTGCCCAGACGGGGTGCCAGGTGATCCGTTACAACTGCCATCACACTTAAATTCTAATTTCTCATTGTCTACTTTAACAAAACCACAATAAAACTTTGAATAACTTAAAATAAGCTTAATACATTGAATCAAAATAAATTAGATATGAGTATATATATATCTATATATATATATATATCTATACAGGTATATATAATTTTTATTTTATTTTATTTATTTATCTTTATTTATTGATTTATTTAAAAAATAATTTTTTTTTTTTTTTTATGAAAATGTTAGTTTTTCTAACTAGCTGAGCATTAACTAGCTGAACAACCATGTTGGGTCAATCTCCACAGTTTTCTGACCAACAGCTGCTCAACGTAATTGGCCTGTTGAGACAGAGCAATCACAGCAGCAGCAAGTTGGTCATGCAGTTGGTCAGAAAATGGTCTAAACCAATATGGCTGCTCAGTCAAATATAAAAAATTTATACATACATCATTTAGATTTTTTAAATTAATTTTCATTAAATGTAAAAAACGTTTTAAAACATTAGATGTGAAAATTTGGCGACAGTTGTCATTTAAGCTGATTGGAGAGATTCTGATCGCCCCTCAAGTGCCCAACTGCGTGACCAACACCAGTGAAAGCTGCAGGCCCTCCACACATCGACATGTATCGGACTTGACCCATCATGAACTCTGCAATAGTTAGAGTTATGTTCCTGTCTCTACAACTGAACGCCACTGGTACTCACAATTCCTGAGTATGGAGTGCAGAGTCACAGTCTATCTCACTCAGCCACTATACAAGTATTGGGTAGGAGATACACTGTGTGGTTAAAGAACCCATGCTCTAGGCATGAACCACAATATGGCCTCCTGTCTAGAGCCCTGGTGGTCTTTATCATGCCCACCCTATGCACTATTAATGGTTAATTTGATGGCAGAGTTATATAACATGTTATATTCTGTCATGTACATGAGCAGATGAGCTTACATTTTGTGTTATATCTAAAATATGGACGGGCACTCACTTGTTCAAATCAAGGCAGTGTTTATTTATGTGTTCACTTTGAGCCAATAAATATGACCTTGATTTGAATTACTAAGACCCAGACCTATTTTGGATATGACAGTAGGTGAGGAGTCTGCCTGCTCCTGTTACCTGCTCTGGTGCGTGCGGTCTCCTTCTCTTTAAAGCTACATTTTTTAGCCGTTACACTGTTTCCAAGAACTTCTCTTATCAGAAAGATTACTTTGCTGTTTGGCAATGCACTCAGGTAACATTTTTTGGTCATTTCAAACACTGCATGAATGACGTTTTCACTTGAACCGTGGGTTGAACCCTTCATGTTAAGTTAGCAGATCACACCAATTTATATTTGATTAGTTCACTCCTAGAGATTAGTGCAGTGAATTCTAGCCAAGATCCACAGCCAGTTCAGTTATTTATATCCACATAATCCTCATTGAGCAGGTGACCTGGTCATGGTCTACTGATACAATTAACTTGTGATTGGTGTTTTGCGCTGTTATACTATTTTGAAAGTGACTTGTAGTGTAATACTTAATAAACGCACAAGATTAGCTCGGATTAAATAAACCCCAGCACTGCCGTGTTATCGTTTAAAACTAAAGCAATATAACATCAGTTTTTCATACATTTTAGAAATATGTAGTGTAGGGGATTATGATTGATCCATTCCTTTGATATACTTTAGACAGGATCTGTTATAGATTCACACATTGAAATATCTCTGTAAGTGGAAACACTGCGTATACAGATTCCTACTACCATGACCACTTCTAAACACAGAAGTTGTCATGCTGGTGGAAGTAAACCTTTAATGTCTGTAGGTAGTCAGTCTTCCAACACATAACTGTATCTGGTCACATACAGATAGTGTTCTTAAGTACACTATTCTTTATAGATAATTACCCTGAAATCAATTCTTACTGGTAATTATTACCGGCTGATAGCAAGCAGCAATGCCATTCAGAACTATACTGGATGTTATTACAGCCTGCAAAGAAGCCATGTAGTGTACTCAGAAAACATCCCCATCCATGCTGTGTGAGTGCAGGAATTTAATAAAGCACTGGCAGTGAAACTTGTTTCTTTGGAGGTTCAACGCTAATTTTAAACAAAAGGTTAGTATGTGTTAAAATGAATTTCTCATTGCTTTGAAAGTTACCCTATAAAAGTATGCTATTGCAATGAAAGACGTGAGGAGAAATTTGGTTCAGAAGACTGTTGACCAAAATCAAAAAGTGTTTAATAGCTTTTAGTAAATTCTATAATTGCTGACAAATAATTATTCAATAATTTTCATATATAATCCTTTTTTTGATAATTTTCTAATCATTTTCCAGTGAGATTTGTTCCCTGCATTAATGCATGTTTGTTCAATTTATTTATTTCAAAATTTGTAAATTTGCAAACAATACATATATTGACAGCGTACAAGGATTTTCGATTTCCACAAAGGCTTTTTAAACCACTCTGTGTCTAAGCATTTCCTAATTCATGACAAAGACCCTAAGCACCTTAAATTCTGTGTGAGGGAGCAACCTTCCCAAATTACTAGGCAGAATAGAAAAGAACTGAGTTTTTAAATTAGACACTATGGCTCCCAGAGGGTTAAATGCTGATTTCGACCTTTTTAATTTTTTTGTAATCTTCCATAGTTGTCTTGTTTTATATATATTTTTAGGAACATTTTGAAATATTCCTACTATTTCATCTGCTTTTAGTCTGTATTTTTGAGGGTCATATACTATTATCTGCCTGTTATATTGTGTTTTACTTTTATTCTTTGTTTTACTACCATACTAAGATATTATTGTTGTGCTTTTATATTGTATTTTATTCTGCTTTGTATTACTTCCTGTCTTTCTTCCATATCCAGATTATTTTATACACAATTTTTTTAGATAAAACCCCTATTTTAGCTTTGCTTGTTTTTTACTACATTTCCCATAAGCCTCTCATTTGCGCCAAGCAAAAGCGGCGCGGACATGGAAAAGGGCAAAAGCCCTAACAGACTCTTCCCACTCTGGTTCGGATTCTGAGGAGGTCTTGAATGAGTTTGAGATCGGCTCTACTGAATCAGAGGTCTCCTCCCCGGGCCATAGCCCAACACGCAAAGCAACCATGACCACTATTGATCACGCAGATACATCCGCTATCCTAGACCCACAAGGGGAACCCTTATTTGACACCGATGCTTTGCAAAACCCGAGGTCGTCAGACTGGTTCCCGACCGAACACGTCGTCCATTATATAGTGGACATGATCAGGAAACCCCTGGATAAGGCCACGAGGAACTAGCTTAGAGCGGAATGCCCGCGTCCTACGGTCCCCGACATGGCTTGCGCCACACCGGACATAGACCCCAAACTGGCCCAATTTTTGGGAAAATCTGTCTGGAAGGCAAAAAAAGGGGCTTGACTACTCTTTACGCCACTGTTAGGACAAGGTTCTGGACACATTAGGCCCCAGTGCAAAAATCTTTGAAATGGTCGAAGCGGCCTTAACTGATGTGACCCCAATTGACCTTCTGGCCATTAGGAGTTAGGTACAACGTTCTATATGGCTTATCGGCAATGCTAGTGTTGCTTTAGCTACTGAACAAAGGAAGGCCATCATCATGAAAATTGAGCCGAAACTGGTTAATATGGCCATATCTGAGCCTGGGCCACAGGAAAAAGGATTTCTCTTCGGAGATAACTTCGTAAAGGAATTGGGTAACTACTTCCATACCTTTACGGCGTTAGACAAGGCACAAACAAACTTAAAGAGAGTGTTCTCTCCCCAAATTTTGGGTGGGGCCGTCAGACACCGGGGCCGTCTGTCCGGCCGCTCTTCCAGAGATTCATACCAGGGATATCGAGGCCCTGCCACGCCTAGATTTCAGCCTCCAGAGACCAAGTTCCCTTCGCCCTTCTTCCCGGTCAGGGGCAGATCGTGGCATTCACGAGGGACCAGGGGCGCCTCGTATGGCCTTATGGTAAGTGTCCTACCATCCACTTCCCCGTGTATGTCTATAGTGGGGGGCAGACTGTCTCACTTTATAGAGGCTTGGCACACACTAACAACAGATGTTTGGGTCCTACACACTATCCTAGGTTACCAAATCGACTTTATACAACACCCTGTCCAAACCTCCAGTCCACACTGGATAGCTTTCTCCCCACAAGACAGGCCCCTGGTGAGCGAGGAAATCCTCACGCTACAGGAGAAGGGCGGGATCTATCAGGTCCTGTCATACTCCCACGGTTTCGAAAGCAACCTCTTTCTAGTGCCCAAGAAAGGCGGGGGGTGCGACCAGTCAACAATTTGCACCCCCTAAATGCATTCGAGCGATACCACCATTTCAGAATGGAGGGAATCCATTGCCTTCGGGACCTCCTCAGATTGGAGGACTGGATGGTCAAACTAGACCTGCAAGATGCCTACCTCACAATCCCCATCACCAAAGAATGTCAGCACCTTCTCCAATTCCAATGGGAAGGGACGAAGTGGAGATTACAGTGCCTCACCTTTGAACTCTCATTGGCCCCATGGTGCTTCACCAAACTGCTGAAGCCTCTGGTGGCTCTCCTACGCAGCAGAGGTGGATGGTGAAAAATATTTTTATGAACTTTAAATGTATTCAACGTGTTGTAGGAATGTAGAAATATTGTAATTTATTATTCTAAGCATATCCAGACATCGAGGGGCCCTACCCAGATAGATTACAAACATAATGTAATTTATACACATACTGTAATTTACACATATATGGTTTTAAGTCAAGAATGATGGATGGAGACTTGTGGATCCTGCTTATAATAACCTTTGACCTAGCCTTGTAAGCCTGAATTCCTGTGAAGGTTCACATTTCTATAGGCAATCATTCATTCCATCATGTAATTAGAAGTCTCTAGAAGATCTTTGTGTGTAACTTACCAAAACAATATAACGTATGGCTTTAATCATAGATATCGAATAATACTAAGTTACCACCTTTTTTTCTTAGATAACCAATTATTTTAAAGCAGGCAAACCTTATGTCATTACGTATACGCCCTATGTAATTGAATTTTAAACATATAAAAAACCTTTGCAGCTAGAATATTTTACCAATACCTTTTAACATCAAGCTTGGATAAGATCTAGAAGTGAATATACATTGTCTATTGGTCCATATGATTTTAAAACAGACTTTTGTTGTTACCGGATGATGTGTATATTGTAATAAATATACGGTTTTAACTGCAAGACACTCTGATTCGATTTGTTCAGAAAACTGAAAAACAAATATCTCACGGAATATAAATTTCCTACATACGGATGATCATATCTCTGGACAATACGACACACAACACCCAACTGCTTCGAAAACACCTCTCCTGGGCACTGTCCCACCTACAAAATTTGGGATTTTTAATCAATTGGAAAAAGTCCATATTAACCCCAGCCCAAACCATGGAATTTCTGGGATTCAACATAGACGCGACAAAAGGACCGCTCAGTCTACCGACCATGAAGATCAAAAGAATCAAGAAAGAAATCCGCAGGACTTTGGCATGCCCAATATTAACCTTACAGCAACTGGCCAGGATAATCGGCCTCCTCTCGGCCTCCAACCAGGTGATTTACCCCGGACTCCACTACAGGGCCCTTCAACGGCTAAGGGCCACGCATCTACTCTTGGGGCACTCATACTTCGACTCCGTCCCACTCGACCACAAAGTCAAACAGGAACTCACCTGGTGGCTTCAACACATGGAATCGTGGAACAGCAGAGCAATCTTCGGAGCTACCCCGGAATTCATCATGGAGTCCGATGCGAGTACACACGGTTGGGGAGCGAGCTGCGGGCCTATCTCCACCGGAGGAATATGGTCATACTCAGAAAAAGAACTGCACATCAACGGCCTGGAACTCATCTCCTTTGCTCTGAAGAGCCTCCTCGGGGCAATGACCAACTGCTCGATTGTACTACGAATGGACAATATATCGGCTGTCCGCTAAATCAACCACCTCGGTGGCACAAGATCACGAATCCTGACGGACCTGGCCAAAGGGTTTTGGCAATACTGACGGGATCGCAATATTTCGGTCCAGGAGGAATATATTCCCGGCCTAGCCAATATAGTAGTGGATTGGAACTCCAGACACCTGCGAGACGCCAGTGATTGGCGACTGGACTTCAAAACATTCCTACAACTTCAAACGCTCTGGGATCCGATGTCCATCGACCTTTTTGCATCTCGTTTGAAATCCCAGTTACCAACGTTCTTCAGCTGGAGACCAGACCCAGACGCCCTAGCAGCGGACGCCTTCCTCCATCACTGGCCGAGGAGTCGTTTGTATGCATTTCCTCCTTTCGTCCTCATGGCTCGGATGCTAGTACATCTCAGACGAGCTCAGACATTGTTGGTCCCATAACTCCATTCTGGACTGCTCAACCTTGGTTCCCGTCCCTCATGGAGATGTCCATCGACCTTCCGAGATTACTTCCCGATGTCTCGCACCTTTTACTGGATCCAGAGGGCAACCCACACCCCCTTCTAATTCAGGAGAACCTCAGACTATTGGCATGGCTCCTTTCAGGGGACCCTGGGTCATACCAGATGTTCCACAAGACACTCTCAACCTACTGGCAGGAGCAGGAGCACCTGGAACGAGATGATCCTACCAATATGCCTGGAATGGATGGAGTAGTTGGTGCATGGAACAACAGGTGGATCCCATACGTGCTCCTGTGAATTACTTGTTACGTTTTCTCACCAATCTCTAGAACCAAGGGTATGCTTACTGTACCATTAACGTCTATAGATCGGCAATCTCTGCCCACCATTGGGGCCTAGATGGGAATCCAGCTGTTGTGCTGGCTCCTATGAGGCATAAAATTTGCTCGACCACCCCAGCCTCGATACATGTCGTTGTGGGATTATTTATTGGAATCTTGGCCACGAAATGAGGGACTCACACTTAAACAGCTATCAGCAAAGTGGCCATGCTCCTCTGCCTGATATCTTACAAATGGGTTTCAGATGTTCAGGCATTGGACATAGATGCACACTTTTTCACCCCCACGGGAGTGTCATTCAACATTTTCAGACATACGAAATCATCGATTATCTCAGTTTCCTTTCGTGCATTTCCACATAATGTTAATCTCTGCCCAGTGGCTTGCCTACAAGAATACAAACACCGAACCCTGGAATTCAGGAGTCAAATACATCAGGAGTTGTTTTTGGCCATCAAAATGCCTCATCACCCGGTATCCACAGTGATGCTAGCCCGATGGGTGAAATGGATCATGACCTTGGCAAACATAGATACATCTATTTATGGCACTCACTCTGCTAGAGGAGCCATGGCTTCAAAGGTTTTTAACTTGGACTGTATATTGGAAGACCTTCTTAGAACGGCAGATTGGTCCCGTGAATCTACGTTTAGAGAACATTATTTTCGACCTACAGAACATGTTTCGTCTATGGTTATTTCACAGCTTTGAACTAGCCTAATGGGAGCCTCCGTGTCCTTTAATAAAATTACCAGATTTTACTAATTACATGACGTAAAGTCATAATTTTATTAAGGACACGGAGGCAAGTATTAGCCCACCCAGAAATGGTACGTTTGGACTCTTTTTGTATCCCAACCCGGGTACGTAATAAGTATTGATTATACATGGAAGAATATGTTGTTCTACTGCTTTGCTCTTATGATTCTAACAGTTTATGCCTTAAGTAAATGTAAATGACTATATCGATTGGTAGTTTAATAGTATGACAATATAAAAATAGTTGGGGAACATATTTTACCATTTGTTCTCTCTGTCCCCTTCTAGCCTGAAAGGTTATGAGACCCCCGGCAAATCAACAATTTCCACAGTTTGAGAGGATCAGTTGCCGAAGATCCAACTCTCCCTAGGAAAGATTCGATGCTAAGACTTATGTTACCTGCCTGTTTCTGGTGTTTCAGTTAATTTGTTATTGTTGTTATTAAGTATTAGCTTCAGCATCAACAGGAAAGAGGAAGAGATGGGGGGTCACCTGGAACTATATGATATGTGCACTGTTCCCATTGGCTAGGATATAGTGATGTAATGGTTAACCCTGTGAGGGAATTTGTTCATTTTTTTTTCTATACTACGAATACCTTAGCTTTCTTTGCTGCTGAGGAATAAAAGAAAGAGATAAGCCTAATACTCGCCTCCGTGTCCTTAATAAAATCATGACTTTATGTCATGTAATTAGTAAAATCTGGTAATTTTTGACTACATTCTTCATGAGCCTCCACTGATCACTATACAGCTGATCATGTGGGCGGGACACCATATTGGCACACCTAGTCTAAGTGTTTTCTAAGTCTAAAATGCTTGTTTTAAGGGGAGTTACATTCCATCACTCTGCCTCCCTCCCCTCTTAAGGTCTCTATTACTATTTCATCATTTGCAAACGAATTAAAGTGGCAGCGGCCATCTTTATACTCCGATTATGGAGATTGCGGCGGCCATCTTGGTCTCCCCTTGCCTTCTTAAAGCTACCCCATAGAATAGGGAATAACTACCTCTGTTTTTTTAAAAATGTGTTTGTTTTAATAATGTACTTTATCTTAATGTTATCTATGTTTCTCTGTAGCATCACCCATTTTATTCTCTCTGATAATTATAATGGTTCATATTTCGTTTTATATAAAGGTTTAACTAAATAACTCTTGGTCAAATAACCAATTATACCACCTGTTTTTAAGCTATTTAAACAAGATAGGTCTCTCACACTGTAATCACTTTGAAAAAGCCTGTCATAGGTGAAACGCGTTAGTGTTATTATCATTTTTTATACCTTGTATTCTCTCCAAATAAAGCCTATAGTTTTATACTACTTTGGAGATTCCAGACCTATGTTTGAAAATATATTTTTATCCTGAAGACTCTCACATGAACATCCTTGGTGGGGATTATACCACCCAAGCCTTATAATATTGAGCAATACCTGTAGTTGCTCTCTGTTCGTGAGTATATTTTATCCTTTCCTTTTACTCGGTCCATTACATACAGAGAGCACTATAGTCTGTTTTTATCTTCCCCTTTACACTGAGGACATCTGATCTGCCGACCAGTGGTACAAGATATTCACAGCCTGGGAACAACATTTACCAAGAAGCACGAGGATCTACTATTACATCCACAGACGGGGATTGTTCCGTCCAGGCGCAGCAATCTGGAGCTGATCATAAGCTCCAGAAAATTGTAAGTGCATTTCTGTTTTCTAAACTTCACCAGGATTTTTTTGAGATACTACACTATATTAAGTTTTTTTCTGTTCATTTCATATATACCTGCATCTAAGAACATTTTTACAGGCGCTGTCTCCCCGCACCCTTTTCTGAATTGTAGTACAGTTTGAATGATTTGCCGTCTTCTCCTGGTTGAAATAGCGTGTTGTGTGTGATCAGATATAGTGGCGAGGGGAAGGGGGATATCTGTTGGTGGTTCTTTATTTTTGCCCACATGCGTAGCGTAGGGGTTATGGTGGGGTGTGAATTGTGAAGTAGTAGGTGTGACGAGACCAATCTCGCCACATTGCATTGGAGAAGCCAGGTTGCTCGCCTGTTGCCTTTGGACTATGGCCCCATGTTAAAAGCCTTCTTTTCCCCTGCAGAAAAGGCTTATTTAACCGGATGCCTGTTCATTCGGTAGTTTAAACTGTATTAACTGCATTACCCCAGATAGCCATCCCATGGAGTCTATTCGGATGGAGAACAGACTTTGTGAACACTTTAACTCCACGGCGATTGGACTGTGTGCAAAGGATCTGAGTGCTATTCGGTACTTTTGGTACTTAAACAGACCACTGCTTGACCCTCAACATGGAGCCTTGTCTCATCTTTGGGGGGGATTTACTGTATGCTGTTAGAGACTGATTGCCAGGAGTGTAAGCAGCTTGGGTGCTTTTCCTGTGCGTCTGCTAGCAGCTATTCGTGAGGTTCCAGTTCGGGAGTTTGGAGCATTCCCTTGTATGCAGTTCGGGAGGTTGGAGCATTCCCTTGTATGCAGTTCGGGAGTTTGGAGCATTCCCTTGTATGCAGTTTGGGAGTTTGGAGCATTCCCTTGTATTCAGTTCGGGAGTTTGGTGTTCTGCAGTAGCTGTGCCTGTGCATCTGAAAGGGTGAATATCGCCTAAATGGTTTTAACCCCTTGTGTGCTGAAACGGTCCGTTACAGTAGGGTTTGTCCCGTTTTGTGCCATGGGCTTGTATATATTGGGGCCCTGAAGAATGTGTTTTCCAGCCTTACCCACTGTTTGGTGGAGTGTGGGCATGACCATTCGTAGATTCTGGTTAGGAGAATTGCCTTGTGATATTTTTCTACATCTGGGAGACCCAAGCCTCCCTCCTCTTTTCGCCATGTGAGCAGAGAGTAGGGTAGCCACAGATTTTTGTGGGCCCAAATAAAGGATGTGACTGTTTTGAAGACTGATGTAAACAGTGCTTTAGGTAGTGAGATAGGCAGAACCTGCAGCAGGTACAGTATGTGGGGTAGAATGTTCATCTTTAGGATGCTCAATCTACAAAACCATCCAAAATGTGGTTTATTCCAGGAAGTTAGTTCTGCGTTCACAGCTTTGAGTAGGCTTGGGAAATTCTGTTCATATAGCTGCGAGATTTTCCTTGGAATATGCACTGTCACGGCAAGGGTGTATAATTTATTATTACACTATGGAATATCATCCTTTAATGTACAAATTACAGAGATGCTATTGCTGAGGTCAACAGGGATTACATCTTTTGAAGCTGGGACCCCCACAGAGGTCAGATGACAGAAGGGGTAGTATGAATGGCATAGCGATGTGAAAGGGATTTTACCATATGGGTGTGAAGTAATCAAGGCTCTGCAAGGTGTGAGGTTCTACACTTGGAAAAAGTATGAATGTCTCTTCATCCATTTGGCATGTACCTTGTAAGTGATGAGTAAGTCTCTTTGATATGTAAATGCCATTAGCTTTGTTCTAGTATCATATCCAAAGGAAGGACAAAAACATTCATATTTACCCCCACAGAATAATAATAAAGCCTCATTTTTGTTATATTTGGAATGTGACAAAGCCATCTTTTAACCAAGTCCAAACATGAGTGGCATAACTTGACCCTAGGGAAAGGAATTGTGATGTCCATCCTATTGGATCGTGGGTGGGACGTGCAAAATGTCTGTGGAATGGGAAAATAATAACAAATTTGTAGATGCAATTATTATTTCTGTGGCAGGTACAAAAAAGAAGATAGAGTCAAATGTTTCCATTTGGATTGACAGTGGTCTGGAACAAAGGAGGTGGTCAGTTATTATTTCTGTAGGTACGCCTTAACTCCACCCCTGGGCAAGACTTGATAAACCACAGGGTATATATCTAATGATCCTGAAGGGTGCTTGTGTACTTGCTTGGGGCCAAGATCTAATTTTGAGTGAGTCACCATCTTTCCTTGCCAGAGACCCCCTGGACAGAAGTTGTACTTTGAAAACCTAAGTGAGTAATTAGGACTTCTGTATTTTATCCTTTTTGTTTTTACCTGTTGTTGGTGTAAATAATTTGTTTATCATATATTGTTATATGCACTGTGACTATCTTTTGCTCATAATAAACATTCATTTATTAAGTTTTGCCTTTGTCTGGTTAAGAATCACATTACCTGACGAGACTAGTTAGTATTTTTGCAATAACTTAAATATTGTACTAAGTAATATTTGGTGGGTTTTATTACTGATTTACCTGGGGGACCAAGGCACCCCATTTATAAATTGTCTTGGTGGTGGCAGCGTTAAAATAGTAATAGTTATATTATTATGTTTAAGTGTGGGTGGTTTTAAAAGTGGGATTTTGTCATTATTTCCGGTCTAGTGCAGACAAATAGTGAACTTTAACCCTTTCACCACCACAACTACATCACGCCCACTCTTGGAGTAGGGTGCATTCGTGACATGCACCCCCAAATATTTGACGTCGTTAGCAGTCCAAGTAAACTGGTGGGTATGTTGTAAAGTCTTTGATGTCAGAGGAAATATACATCGGGAGAATATCACACTTACTAAGGTTTGCCTTAAAATTGGAGAGTTTAATATACACAGATATTTCTGACATAAGGTGAGGTATTGTGGTTATGGGCTTGGAAAGTGTAAATAGCATATCGTCTGCAAACGCAGCGATCTTGTGCTCCATATCTCCCACCCGGATTCCCTGAATTTGGGTGTAATCCCTGACCCCTGGAGGAATGGTTCCAAGACCAATACAAATAGGAGAGGGGAAAGGGGGCAACCCTGTCTAGTACCGTTGGTGACTGATACCGTAATGCGTATTCTCACTGTGGGATTGGAGTATATCGCACTTACCCATTTTTGCCAATGGGGCCCAAAGTCCATATGTTGTAGCGTGTGTGTTATCAGGGTCCAGTCTACCCTGTCAAATGCCTTTTCTGCATCTATTGACAAAAGTAGACTGGGGCACTGCGAGCTTGTGGAATGGTGAATGAGGTTCAGTAGCTCGGTAGTATTATGTTTAGTCTCCCTGCCAGGAATAAATCTAGATTGGTCTGCGTGTACCAGATCAGGGAGGAGTGGGCATAATCGTTTTGCTAGGATTTTTGTGACGAGTTTGAGGTCGATATTTATGAGGGATATCAGCATAGAGCTTCCACACTGGGTCGGGTCTTTTCCTGGTTTTGGCAGTAAGATTATTGTTGCATTTAAGGCTTTGGGTGGAGGGTTCCTGATTGAAGGAGCGAGTTTAAGGAGTTTTGAAAATGTGGTGTGAGTTGTGTGGTGAATGTTTTTTAATATTTTGCTGTGAGACCATCAGTACCCGGGTTTGTCCCTAGTGGTAGGTGCTTGATCATGTCTAGACACTCTTCCTGTGATATGGGGCTTTCCAGAGATTCCCTATCATTCGGTGGTACAGTGGAGTGTATTCTACTTGTGATAAAGTTTTGTATCTCTGTGGGTGAGTGGGGAGTTGATCTCAGGTTATAAAGTGAGGAATAGTAATCTTGGAAGGCTTCGAAGATATCTGACAATAAATGGGAAAGAGTTCCCTTCTTAATACGTATGGCGGCTATAAACGTGTTTTCCCTTTGTTTTTTATGGGAGTGTGCTAATAAGCGTCCACTCTTTCCCCCTTGGGCGTAATATAGACTCTTTGTGAGAGCTAGTGCGTGTTTGGTTCAGACATTTAAGATGGTACTGAGTTCCGTCCTTTTGTCTATTAATGTTTTGCAGGTTATTAGATTAACCCCTTAACGCCGAGTGACGGACGAGGTCCGTCACAGAGGGGAGACCCTTAATGACGAGTGACGGACCCCGTCCATCACGCGGTAAAATTAAAGTTAAATTTAAAATTAAAGTTAATGGTGCTCCGGTATGCCTCTGTATTAGAGGCAGACCGGGAGCACCCGGTCAGGCTGCCCAGCACATGTGCTCACTCTGACCGCAAGTCAGAGCGAGCACATGTGCTCTGTATACTTACCTTCTGTCTCCCTGCACTTCCTAGTTCTGTCTGAAGTGCAGGGAGCTGGAACAGTGCTGATCCTGCCCCCTGCTGGAAAAAAATAAAGTTAATTTAAAGTCCCATCCCCCCTTTACCCATTGTAATAAAAAATTAACCCCTTCCCTGCCTATTGATCACTGACTACATTTTACTATGATCTGATTTTTTTTAAAATTTATTAATTAATTAAAATATTTTAAAATTATATATTTAGCTAGCTGGGGTGGGTGAAAGTTAGTGGGGAATTGGGGGATTTGGCGTTAGGCTAACTAGGGCTTAACGTTAAAAAAAGTTTTAAAATAAACTTTAAAAGTTAAAAATTAAGCTTAAAAAAAGTTTTAATAACGTTTAAGTGAAAAAAACCACACCCCCCTTTACCCAGTCCAAATAAAAATTAACCCCTTCCCTGCCAGTCGATTACTGCCTACAGTGATCAAATACAGATCACAGTATTATTCTGTGATCTAATTTTTTTTTAACCCCTGAGGATTAACTTTTATTTATTTTTTAACCCTCAGGGGTTCAATTTATTTAATTAATTAATTAAAATATTCTATAACTATATATTTTGCTAGCTGGGGTGGGTGGAAGTTATGGGAAAATGGGGAATTTACTGTTAGTGCTGCTCACTGCTAGTTAGGGGTTAACGGTAAAAAAAAAGCTTAAAAAATGTTAAATCTATAAAAAAGTTTTAAGAAAGTTTAGGAAAGTTTAAAAAAATTAATAAGCAAAACAAAAGTTTAAAAACTAGTTTTTAAAAGTAAAAAAGTAAAAAAAAGTAAAAAAATACATTTTAAAAATGCTCATTTCCACTAAACCTGGAACAAACTAGAGAAAAAATTATCCCACGCCAAGGTTCAAAATATGTCTTTGAATGACCCCAGGGTGTATTCTTTAATAAATAGTATGTGTTTGTGGGGAAGTTTCAATAACCAACCGTCTAAACTACTCCAAATTGGAACATGGACACAGCGTAAAACTTCAAAGTTAGAAAAAATCTGAATGGCTGCGTCTCAAATGCGTCCCTTCAACATCCACATATACCTGGCAAAGGTACATACGGGGGTATTGCTGTACTCAGCCGACATAGCTGAGCAACATATGAAGTATTATACAGTCATAGCACACATAAGGTTTGCAAAATATGCTGCACAAACTCACTTTGTATGCTAAAAAGGCAGAAAAAATGCTTATTACCACTACACTTGGTACAAGCTAGCGGAAAAATGATCCCACGCTAAGGTTTATTTGAAATACCCTGGGATGTCTTCTTTAAGAAATGGTATGGCTTTATGGGGTATTTGGATTATATAGCCTGGTAAAATACTGAGCAACATATGGAGTATTATACAGTCGTAGTACACATAAGGTTTGCAAAATATACTGTGCAAACTCACTTTGTATGTCAAAAAGGCAGAAAAAACGCTTATTACCACTACATCTGGTACAAGCTAGAGGAAAAATGATCCCACACTAAGGTTCAAAATATACCTTTTGAAATACCCTGGGGTGTCTACTTTAAGAAATGGTAGGCCTTTGTGGGGTAGTTTGAATTTAAAACCTGCGAAGATGCTTGGAAAGTGCACATAGGCCCAGCATCAAAATTCAAAGTTCGGTAAAAACAGATATGGCTTGGTCTCCTATATGGCACTGTAGCTTCATGAAATAGTGCCAAAGACATTCATTGGGGGTGTCATTTTACTCAGCAGATGTAACTGAGCACAAAATAAAACTTTGTACAGGAATAGCACACACCAACTTTACAAAATATACATGAGAATTTCTTTATTATAAGTTTATGTGCCAAAAACCAAAAAAAACTCAATTTTACTCCAATATTTAGCAGAGGTTGACGGTGAAATCGCTACGTAGAAAGTGTCAAAACAACCTTAGGTAAATAGCCCGTGATGTCTACTTTTAATAAATATATACTTTTGTGTGGCAATTTTGTTTTCTTTTATGGCTATTAAGCTTACAAGACAAACATACCAAATTCTAAAATCGCTCCACATTAAAAGTTTATTTTACTCCTTGTGCTTTGTGACCTGTAACTACCAAAAAAAACTTAAAATCCCAGACACATTATATATTCTGTAAATCAGAACAATTAAATTAATTTATTTTTAATTACTTTTCTTAACCTGCACTAATTATGCGCACATCATTATTGCAAAAACTGTAAAAAAAAAACCCACAAATTTTAATTTTTTTTAAATGTTTCTGTATTTTTTTATAATAAATAAGCATTTATATATATATATATATATATATATATATATATATATATATATATATATGTGTGTGTTACATCAAATAAAGCCCTTTCTGTCATTTAAAAAATGATGTATAATATGTGTTGGTGCAACAAATTAGTAAAATGCAAATTGCAGTTAACGCAAACAGCAAAAAATGAAAAAAATGCTGTTGTCATTAAGTGAAAGACAAGCTTTTGAAGCTCTGTCCTTAAGGGGTTAAGGCCTAGTTTATGCGCTTCCTCTAGGGCCCTGATTTCCTTCGTTAGGCGGATGGATTGTGCTTCCCTCTGTTTCTTGTGCCTAGATGCTATTTTAATGTTTGTGCCTCTAATTGTGCTCTTATGGGCTTCCCAAATGATAGGGTAGGGTGAGTCTGGGTATGTATTTAGGGCAAAATATTGGTCTAGGTCCTGTTTAATTAAAGGACCACTCTAGGCACCCAGACCACTTCAGCTTAATGAAGTGGTCTGGGTGCCAGGTCCAGCTAGGGTTAACCCATTTTTTCATAAACATAGCAGTTTCAGAGAAACTGCTATGTTTATGAATGGGTTAAGCCTTCCCCTATTTCCTCTAGTGGCTGTCTCATTGACAGCCACTAGAGGCGCTTGCGTGCTTCTCACTGTGATTTTCACAGTGAGAGCATGCCAGTGTCCATAGGAAAGCATTATGAATGCTTTCCTATGTGACCGGCTGAATGCGCGCGCAGCTCTTGCCGCGTGTGCGCATTCAGCCGACGGGGAGGGGAAGAGGAGGATCGGAGGAGGAGAGCTCCCCGCCCAGCGCTGGAAAAAGTTAAGTTTTAACCCCTTTCCCCTTTCCAGAGCCGGGCGGGAGGGGGACCCTGAGGGTGGGGGCACCTTCAGGGCACTTTAGTGCCAGGAAAATTTGTATGTTTTCCTGGCACTATAGTGGTCCTTTAAGTGGTCTTGCATAGCAAGACCACTTAATGTTATCTCACATATATTATTCTTATTCTAATTCTTATTATTACTATAGCCAAATTTACCATCCTAACTCCTCCCACATTTTTTACACTACATAGACAGTAATATACAGAAACGTGCGGATTGTTCCCGATTGGTGTGCTATTACTTTGTGGAACTTTTAGTCGAATGGTTCACAAAATATTGTTGTTTTTGTGGCGAAATTGGTCCCATAGGATTGAATGGCGGAATGTTCAAAATTAGAGTGGGAGCTGACAAAAGCTGAAAAATCAGGACATAATTTCTAAATTGCCACCACTGCCTCATTTTTAAGCCCACCTACATAAATGTTATATCAAAACGTTCAGCTATCCCTGCTGCCACTAAACATGTCCACGGCTAAGCCATAGTCCTGATAGTTTTCACAATATGACCATTTGTTCGCAATTCACGCCATGACATTCATTGAAACTCCACTCTAGCCAGCTCAAATTTGCAGGGCAATTTCTAAACTGCGCCTGTGCCTTAATTTTAATAGTTCAGAGACATACTATGCATGTCATCAAAATGTAGGTCTAGGTCTTGTGATTCTCACAATATAAAGCTCTTCGCTGTAGGATTTATAGTTTTTAGAATAACACTGTTTGAAGATGGCAACTGCCAATGAAGTGAGCAATTTGGAGCAGTTTGTTTTTAACCACTCTTCTCTGGCCTATTTGAAATCTATTAGTTCCTGTTGGCAGTTGGTGGAATGATCGAGGGATCTGAAAGCCTGTGTAACAAGGCTGTAGTATGAAGATGCTGTTATATATGTATTAATAAAGTGAGTACTTCGTTATACAGGAATTATTGGCTGATTTGTACAGAACATCACAGTGGCAGCTGAATGTTTTGATATAAATTGGTACATTTACAGGGAGTGAAGAATTATTAGGCAAGTTGTATTTTTGAGGATTAATTTTATTATTGAACAACAACCATGTTCTCAATGAACCCAAAAAACTCATTAATATCAAAGCTGAATATTTTTGGAAGTAGTTTTTAGTTTGTTTTTAGTTGTAGCTATGTTAGGGGGATATCTGTGTGTGCAGGTGACTATTACTGTGCATAATTATTAGGCAACTTAACAAAAAACAAATATATACCCATTTCAATTATTTATTATTACCAGTGAAACCAATATAACATCTCAACATTCACAAATATACATTTCTGACATTCAAAAACAAAACAAAAACAAATCAGTGACCAATATAGCCACCTTTCTTTGCAAGGACACTCAAAAGCCTGCCATCCATGGATTCTGTCAGTGTTTTGATCTGTTCACCATCAACATTGCGTGCAGCAGCAACCACAGCCTCCCAGACACTGTTCAGAGAGGTGTACTGTTTTCCCTCCTTGTAAATCTCACATTTGATGATGGACCACAGGTTCTCAATGGGGTTCAGATCAGGTGAACAAGGAGGCCATGTCATTAGATTTTCTTCTTTTATACCCTTTCTTGCCAGCCACGCTGTGGAGTACTTGGACGCGTGTGATGGAGCATTGTCCTGCATGAAAATCATGTTTTTCTTGAAGGATGCAGACTTCTTCCTGTACCACTGCTTGAAGAAGGTGTCTTCCAGGAACTGGCAGTAGGACTGGGAGTTGAGCTTGACTCCATCCTCAACCCGAAAAGGCCCCACAAGCTCATCTTTGATGATACCAGCCCAAACCAGTACTCCACCTCCACCTTGCTGGCGTCTGAGTCGGACTGGAGCTCTCTGCCCTTTACCAATCCAGCCACGGGCCCATCCATCTGGCCCATCAAGACTCACTCTCATTTCATCAGTCCATAAAACCTTAGAAAAATCAGTCTTGAGATATTTCTTGGCCCAGTCTTGACGTTTCAGCTTGTGTGTCTTGTTCAGTGGTGGTCGTCTTTCAGCCTTTCTTACCTTGGCCATGTCTCTGAGTATTGCACACCTTGTGCTTTTGGGCACTCCAGTGATGTTGCAGCTCTGAAATATGGCCAAACTGGTGGCAAGTGGCATCGTGGCAGCTGCACGCTTGACTTTTCTCAGTTCATGGGCAGTTATTTTGCGCCTTGGTTTTTCCACACGCTTCTTGCGACCCTGTTGACTATTTTGAATGAAACGCTTGATTGTTCGATGATCACGCTTCAGAAGCTTTGCAATTTTAAGAGTGCTGCATCCCTCTGCAAGATATCTCACTATTTTTGACTTTTCTGAGCCTGTCAAGTCCTTCTTTTGACCCATTTTGCCAAAGGAAAGGAAGTTGCCTAATAATTATGCACACCTGATATAGGGTGTTGATGTCATTAGACCACACCCCTTCTCATTACAGAGATGCACATCACCTAATATGCTTAATTGGTAGTAGGCTTTCGAGCCTATACAGCTTGGAGTAAGACAACATGCATAAAGAGGATGATGTGGTCAAAATACTCATTTGCCTAATAATTCTGCACTCCCTGTATATACCTACATGGCAATACCACTTACTATAATCTCATGTATATATTATTATTCTTGTAACAAAACTCAACCCTGTGCCTGGAAACAGTTGCTAATACCGACCCTTTAAGAGCTAGCCGGGCATATATACAGGAACAGAAACCTTGGATTATAAGGATGTATAGTTTTTTCAGAAACGGACATCATGCTGGATACAAATTGAAGGTCCTTGACGGCTTTCGTGGGGATTTTTCTATAAAGCAGTTCGGGACTTTTAAAGCATTCACTCAATTGTGAGACCTAGACGGTAGGAACGCTGCATTCATCATACAAATGCAAACTACCGAACACCGGACCACCCTGCTACCTAATTATGTTGTAATTTACCTCCCTGATTGGCAAATACAGTCTTCATGGGAAACACAAGAACGCTTTAAGTTCCTGGGTTGCAGCCATTTTGGGACTTTTACACGTGGCCGCGGTCATCTTAACTCCCGAACAGCGGTGTTTTGCCGTCGAGTGTCTGGAACTAAAATCGGACACTCGAGTAGGCGAACACCACTGAGACCTCCATAGTACCAGAAATTCATGCCAAAACACCCTGCCGTTCGGTAGAAAGACTCAATAGCATATGGGGATTCTGGCGAACGTCAAGTTACACACGGATGGCAAGCTATTCGGGACTTTTAACGCATGAACAAAGGCCAAAACTCATGGAACAATTTTTGGCTATTTTGCCTGTGCGGTCGGTCAAAACTTTAAAGTCCCATATCTCCCGAACCCCTGAACCGAATGAAATGATTTTTAAATATGTTGGTCCCCCAGAATAGGGCTATCTGGGGACATCGGATTTATGCATGTACCCCAGGTATTTGGGGTACATCAAAAACATGGGAAAAAATGTAACTGCGTTAATTGGGTTACAGGCTTATCTGAGGGGAGGAGATGTGTGGGATGTACCTTATCTTTTATTTGTTATTGTGTTAATTATGTGGGTGTCTCCCTTGCATGGGCAGAATCACATAAAAGGAGAGTACCTGCCATTAAAATTCAGTTCTTCTTGACCCTTCAAAACGTAGCTTTATCTCGTTCTTGAAAGGGGATATGCAGCTTAATCACTTTTAAGAGCTCTGCCTGACTCCTGCCTTGGATCCAGTGGATGGGAATAAGCAACTCCACTATTACACAGCGACTTGCCGGGAAGAAAAGGACGTCTCCAACGGCTGATACTCTCCTACTACCTGGGTAGCTGTTACATTGGTGGCAGCGGTGGGATGGTCCTTTCATCCACAGAGCAAGTGCTGAATGGAGTCTCAGTATGACAGACTGAAGAGACCCACACTGAAAGATCTACTGGAGAGTCGTGGATGGAATGCCAGTAACAGACCCCGGAGAGAGCTGATAGCCGACCTACTGGAACTGGACGAAATGGATCAGTCCATGGAAGTCACCGAACCCCTGGCACCGATCAGCGAAGAAGATGACATCAACCGCATTGTGCAGAGGAGACTAGCCATGTACCCAACCACATCAGTAGAACTGATTGAGCGGCTGTTCCTCGACGTGAAAGCAGAGATCCGGGAAAAGCGGGGCCATGAAATCGAACTGGTAAGAGCACAACAGCCCATTACACAGACAGTTCAGACCCCCCTCCAACTAACATGGCAAAGAAGGTTCCTTTCACAGCGTTTAAAACATTTGTGGAGCATGAAGATGAGATTAATGGCTATCTAGCCGATTTCGAGAGACAGTGCTCGTTGCATCAAGTAACCCCAGAGCAATGGGTCACTATCGTGTCCAGGAAACTATCCGGCAATGCGAATTAAGTCTTTCAGGCTCTCACCCCCAAGGATATACTGCAGTATCAGCGAATCAAGGATGCCCTCCTCACCAGATATGCCGTGACTCCAGAGACTTACTGTCGCCGCTTCTGAGAGTCCAAGAAAAAGCCTGTGGACTCCCACATGGAATGGGCTAACCGGCTACAATGAGTGGCATCCCTCTGGGTCAAGGGCTGCCACGCAGACACCGGGGAGGAAGTCTTAGAGTTGTTTCTAATGGAACATTTCTTCCAGGACTTGTCTGTCGACTTACAGGACTGGGTGCGAGACCGCCATTCCATAACCTTAAACGATGCTGCTCGGTTGGCCGATGAGTACGCCAAAATGAGAAAAGTGAGCCAAAGTACTCCTTGACTGGCTCACAAGGTAGAACATCGTGCCCCAGCTATCGTACCTCGCCCAGAGTTCCGTGATCCCATAACCCCAGGGCCATCTCGGCCTCAGGGGTCCAACAACTACCCCCGAAATTTGTCTAGAACAACCTGTCTCCGCTACCAGCTGGAGGCGTCCCTCACCCAACTCGTAAAGAGGCCATACTAGATTTAGTGTTAACAAATGGAGATTTGGTATCAGATATTACTGTAGGTGAAAGATTAGGATCCAGTGATCATCAGTCAGTGTGGTTTAATATAAGAACAGTGACTGAGTCACACCACACAAAAACAAAAGTTTTAGACTTTAGAAAAACAGACTTTTCTAAAATTAGAATGTGTGTAGAGGAGTCATTATCAGACTGGAGCAATTTAAATGTAGTCCAAGAGAAAAGGGATTATTTAAAAGTTGCACTTTTGAAGGCAACAGAAAATTGCATTAGGCTTGTCAGTAAAAGCAAACAATTCAAAAAACCACTGTGGTACTCCGCACATGTGGCCAAAATAGTTAAAAACAAAAAGTTAGCATTTAGGAATTATAAAAAAACCCAGAGTGAGAAAGACAAAATGATCTATAAGATTAGGCAGAAAGAGGCTAAGCAAATTATAAGAGCTTCCAAATCACACACAGAAGAGAAAATAGCACAGTCAGTAAAAAAGGGGGACAAAACATTTTTTAGATACATAAACGAGAAAAGAAAAGTAAAACAAGGATTAGTTAGATTAAAAACAAAAGAAGGAAGGTATGTAGAAGAGGATAAATGTCTAGCTGACTGCCTCAATGAATATTTTTGTTCTGTATTTACAGATGAAAATGAAGGAAAGGGACCTCAGTTAAGAAAAAGGATAAATGAGTCATTTATTACACGTGAGTTTACAGAGGCAGAGGTTCTATTTCAACTGTCAAAAGTAAAGACAAATAAGTCAATGGTCTTGGAACTTGACAGATAAAAAGTAATCTTTTGCTTCACCTTTAAAAAGGGAGAGACACACAGACCATAGTGCACCAATATAATAAAAAATTGTATTTATTAAATTGCACTCACACAATAAAAGTTGTAATCCAGGGCGGAGGGACCACGACAGCACTTTGCTACTTATATTCATTTATATTATTTTTTGATTTTATGATTGTTTTGCATTTATTATTTGTGTCAGTACTTGTTAAGGGAAGAGGGATGCCGGCACCGTGATTCCCCGAGTATTGTGATGAGCTGGATTACAACTTTTATTGTGTGAGTGCAATTTAATAAATAACATTTTTTCTTATTACATTGGTGCACTATGGTATGTGTGTCTCTCACTTTTTAAAGGTGAAGCAGAAGATTACTTTTTGTCCCTCAAGTTCCAAGATCGTTATATGCTCATACTGTCCTCTCATCTTGTGAGTGCAACCTTATCAGTGCACAATTTGGTGTTTTAATTTATTGCATGATATACTTTCTTGTTTATTCTTCTTTGTAGATTGTATTTTCTATATTTGTATTAAGAAGATCAGATGGGTCTTCTTACAATCATATATCTGGTAAAAAGTTTTATTTATTTACTTTTACCTTTGGGGGAGCACGTGTGTTATATTTTAACATATATTTTCTGAAATAAGTCAATGGACCTGATGGAATACACCCAAAGCTATTAAAAGAGCTTAGTGGTGTACTAGCAAAACCATTAACAGATTTATTTAACCAATCATTGTTAACAGGAGTAGTCCCAGAAGATTGGAAGTTAGCGAATGTTGTTCCCATTTACAAGTAAGGTAATAAGGAGGAGTCGGGCAACTATAGGCCAGTAAGCCTTACTTCAGTAGTGGGGAAAGTGATGGAAACCATGTTAAAGGATAGGATTGTTGAACATCTAAAAACACATGGATTTCAAGATCAGAGACAACATGGGTTTACTTCAGGGAGATCATGCCAAACTAATCTGATTGATTTTTTTGATTGGGTAACTAAAATTATAGATCAGGGTGGTGCAGTAGACATTGCTTACCTAGATTTCAGTAAGGCTTTTGACACTGTTGCACATAGAAGGCTTATCAATAAACTGCAATCTTTAAGTTTGGCTTCCAATATTGTTGAATGGGTAAGGCAGTGGCTGAGTGACAGGCAACAGAGGGTTGTAGTTAATGGAATATATTCGAAGCTTGGAATTGTCACCAGTGGGGTACCTCAGGGATCTGTGCTTGGACCCATTCTCTTTAATATTTTTATTAATGATATTGCAGAAGGTCTTGGTGGTAAGGTGTAGTAGATTATTTTATGCAAACCAATTAGTTTGAATGACTATCTGTTCCTGTCCAAATTAAAGATAATAAAGTTGCGTGCACGCAGAAGTAAATTCACACTGAGACACAGAGTTCAGGTTAATGAAAGAACTTCGGAGAAGTTTAATGGCTTCTGTTTAAAAAGCAGGCTCGCAGGCCCTTTTAAAGGCATTATTACATCATTGAAGAAAATCAAGATATAGACAAATAGACATTGTTAATTGGCTTAGGTGCTAAGTAGTTAGTAAAATGCCCTCCCTACGGGGTGTACCATCTTAGGTCACTATCCTCGTCATGATTGTCTCCTCCAGGTTTTAGCGCCATTTTGTTAACATGAGGAGCTCACTCGACGGGAGGGGCCTTTTGGCAGCTATCCATTTAGAGTGTAGCCTGGCACTGTTAGTTTCTCAAGGTTAGGTTTCAAGGCTTTTAGTAAATACACATTTTATCAAAGCTATCATTGTAAGTGGGATGCTACAGTGTTTCACACTACAGGTGCATAATATTTCTTGCTGACATGCAAATTCTATATTCTATAGACAAAGCTTTCTTGTAAAACTATGGGGCCTCTTAGAGGTATAGCAAGAGGATTTAAAGGGGCCTTACAGATTTATAGAGGCCTAATAATTTTACAACAAAGGTATGTCTTTTTGCTAATGATACTAAGATATGTAACAGGGTTGATGTTCCAGGAGGGATAAGCCAAATGGGAAATGATTAAGGTAAACTAGAAAAATGGTTAGAATTGTGGCAACTGACATTTAATGTGGATAAGTGCAAGATAATGCATCTTGGACATAAAAACCCAAGGACAGAGTACAGAATATTTGATAGAGTCCTAACCTCAACATATGAGGAAAGGGATTTAGGGGTGATTATTTCTGATGACTTAAAGGTAGGCAGACAATGTAAAAGAGCAGCAGGAAATGCTAGCAGAATGCTTGGTTGTATAGGCAGAGGTATTAGCAGTAGAAAGAGGGAAGTGCTCATGCCATTGTACAGAACACTGGTGAGACCTCACTTGGAGTATTGTACACAGAAGGATATTGATACCTTAGAGAGGGTTCAGAGAAGGGATACTAAACTGGTTCATGGATTGCGGGATAAAACTTACCAGGAAAGGTTAAAGGATCTTAACATGTATAGCTTGGAGGAAAGACGAGACAGGGGGGATATGATATATACATTTAAATTTATAAAGGGAATCAACACAGTAAAGGAGGAGACTATATTTAAAAGAAGAAAACTACCACAACAAGAGGACATAGTCTTAAATTAGAGGGACAAAGGTTTAAAAGTAATATCAGGAAGTATTACTTTACTGAGAGGGTAGTGGATGCATGGAATAGCCTTCCAGCTGAAGTGGTAGAGGTTAACACAGTAAAGGAGTTTAAGCATGCATGGGATAGGCATTAGGCTATCCTAACTATAAGATAAGGATAGGGACTAATGAAAGTATTTAGAAAATTGGGCAGACTAGATAGTTCTTATCTGCTGTCACATTCTATGTTTCTATGTTTCTATGTCTAGGATAATGGGTGTGTCCCCTGCTCTGCACAAGATCAAGTTATATAGGTTAGTCAGATTTGTCAGATTTTCGTTATCGGTCTCCTGTAGGCCTCTTATTCGTAGAGTGTTCCTAAGTCCCCGGTTGTCTATGTCATCTAAAGATCTTTGCATTAGGGACATATGTCTGTCCTGGGAGTCATCTTTGGAGGATAATGCCTGTATTTGGGATTGAAAGGATCCCTTTTCATCCTCCAGTTCTTGTGCATGGAGGCCTACCTGTCTGATCTCAGATGCTCTCCAGTTTGAGCTGGAATGAAGTTTCCAGTTTCCCCTACATTGCTGCTAAAATGTGAGATCTGGGAATTTTTGGGGTTCCTCAGTAGCTCTTTAATATCCATGTCCATGTATTTTGTAGAGACTTCAGATGCTGATGGGCTCGGTGGATTTGAGTCTGAAATGACGGCCCTCGGCAGAGACATATTAGCCGCGAGGCAAGCAACGACTTGCCTTGGGTGACATTTTTCAAGGGGCGGCAAAAAATGACGCCCCTAAATGCCCAGGGCAAATGCCTAGTTAGCCGGCAGGCGGCTGGCGAGGGAGCTCTTCCCCTGAGCACTCTGCTCAACTCCCTCGCGCACCACAGAGTGAGGCTGGGAGCTGGAGCGTGCGAGGGAGCTCTGCAGCGTGCGAGGGAGCTGAGCAGGCAACTCAGAGGAAGAGCTCCCTCGCCAGCCGCCCGCCCAGCAGCCAGCCCATCAGCCCGACCGACAGCCAGTGGACCCCCCAGGGAGAGAGAGGAACCCCCTAGCATTCCCAAAGGTAAGGAGGCTGGGGGGGGCCGGGTTAAAAAAAAAAAGTGTTAATGTGAATGATTGTGTGTGTCTGACTGTGTGTGTGTGTGTGTGTCTGACTGTGTGTGTGTGTTTGTGTCTGACTGTGTGTGTGTGTCTGACTGTGTGTGTGTTTGTGTCTGACTGTGTGTGTGTGTGTCTGACTGTGTATGTGTGTTTGTGTCTGACTGTGTGTGTGTGTCTGTCTGACTGTGTGTTTGTGTGTCTGACTGTGTGGGTGTGTGTGTCTGACTGTGTGTGTCTGTTTGTGTCTGACTGTGTGTGTGTCTGACTGTGTGTGTCTGACTGTTTGTGTGTGTGTATTTAGAAGGTGGGCCGGGGGAAGGTTTGGGTAGGGGTGGCGCGGGGGTAGGGGGGCGTCTGAGTTTTGTCCTGCCTAGGGCAGCAGAAAACCAGGATACACTACTGGCCCTCGGCACCATGCTGCATTCGCCGGGTTCTGACACACGGTCCGCATATTCTTTGAATAACCGGGATAATGATCCCGTTTTGCCAGATGGTGGCTTTTACCGGCTTTTACCGGGCCTGAATGTGAGCTCTTGGAATTTTTGGGGTTCCCCATGTCTGTGTGTCATCTCCAAGAGTAGTGATTTATTGCCCTTTGAGCCCAGAGTCAAGTCAGTGTGCTGACATTCAGTTTGGCGGTTAGCCACGCCCACTCTGTATAATAATTAATGTGATGAATCACCTGGCACCCCGACTGGGCACCTCTATTAATGGATGCTTTCTAGCTGATGCCGAGGACTATAAGCACTGCACCGGAAACCACAACCACCGCAGACTCCACAACCGCCGTAGCTTAACTAGAATCTCGCTGTCTTACTTCCACCCTGGACCAACCTCTGACATCCAGGACCGTGTGGGAAAGACTCTCCTACTCCAGAGACAGTAGCAGGAACAGCTCTTAAAAGAGCTAGTGATTAGAACCCAGGAAAGTATTAGAAGTATAGCAATCCCCAGTGTGAATATAGCAGTTCTCCTCCAATCACTATTCAATTTTAATGGAGGCACACTGGCCTTTTATGCAGGTTTCCCAACAAATGTGACGCCTGTGGTAAATTACCAAACTCTATAAATTATGTATGCATACACATATAAACTATGGTCGGTCTACTTTAACAAATATTTATTCAGAGACAAAACAACAACATACAAATAATGACACACAATCTAACTAACTATACCAACAACAACAACAACAATCTAATTAACAAAAACAACTAAATCTTATAAAGTCATCAGATCCCACTCACAGTTCACCATGATAAAAATTAGCCCATGTCTGCTCAGTAGCACAGCAAAGGAGGGACAGGAAGGGATGGGGATCGGGGGAAGTGGTTATCTCTTTCCTGATTTGTAAAGGTATGGAATTACCCAATTACTGTTTCAAAGGGTAAAGCTTATCCCCCTGTAAGAAAGAGCTACATGAGCTTGGTCACATGATCCCTGGTCACCATATTAGTTTGATGACAAAATGTCACCACAATGCCCAGGCAGACCTTGTTGAAACAGAGGGACAAAAAGTGTACAAGCCAATAAAAACAATGTGACAAGGAATGACACTCCTTCTCTCTGTCTGTGATATAATTAAGGTAGATAATGCATTAACTTAATTATCCCCAGACAGAAAAATCACACATTTTTACAAAGTCCAATAAGTATCCCAAAATACAACATATCCCCATAATAGCCCTGATCTGGGTGAACAACATATCCAAAAATCACCCAGATCAGAGGAGGGGTTCAGGAAATTCCTGGAAGTGTCTTTTTGACCGACCGCACAGCCGGTCTATTTTTTTTTTTTGTAATTCTTTATTTTTCACAAAAAGAAGTGCATATTTGTGACAATGTATAGGCTTACGGAGAAGCCACAGTACTTTTTCAGACAATTTAGTTGTACAGAAGAAAGAGTGATATGTTAGTACAGGTTGTGTGCATACTGACATCTCTGATATTTTCAGTGGCCTATCTGTCGTCCTGAGGGTCGTTGAGAATGCATATCATAGTTTGTCTGTTAGGACTTGCTGTGGGTTCATGTGTCACCTTGATTAGTGTATTTATATACAATTGATAACTAAAATTACCATAACAAAAAACATATGGAAAATGATACAAACATAAAACCAATAATACAGTGAAATGATGTGTCTGTTTCTGTTGCCCGGATGAGGTTTGTCGTGTGCCCTTTTATCTTTAGCCCTGAGTGTGCGTTCAGTTCCCTTGTCTACCCTCCATATTCTCCTGGTACTGCTCCCACAGCTCCCATAATCTGCCAATTTTTTTAGTGGTGTGCCTGACCAGGGAGGTTAACCTGTCCATCAGGTAATTGTCTTTAATTTTTGCTAAGACCAGTGCGATGGGGGCATTTCCAGGCATAGCCATTTTTGGTGGAACGCATACCACTGCCGGTTTGTCTTTCCAGTGATTTTTGTATGAATTATATGGGTGATTTATTGTTAATGTTAATGAAGCTGTGGGATAGAAGAATTCACATTTCTTTGGTTAGAAATTGCAGATTACTAAATGGAACGCATAAATACGAAGGTGGAACGCATACCACTTCCGGTTTCGTCATTTCAGTGGGGACGCGCGGCATTTTCGTGCCGGGGATTGATGGAGGACTGTTCAATGCGTCTGAAGCCAGCTGTGAATAACTGGAGGTTTGATCGGCAACAGATGGTTTCCATTTACTCAGGACCAATGAGGAGCAATTGGGCAACACATGTGACTCAATTATATTGAGGGATTAGCCCTATTTAAAGGACTTTCGGGTGGGGGTTTGTTAGGCTGCTTTTTTTGTATTGTATTGTATTATATATTTTAATATTGTGGTCCCTGAGGAAGTCCCTATTTTGTTAAAGGGACGAAACGCGTAGGACCTTATCCATATTTATTTTATCTTTATATATTTTAATATTGAATTAAAGCTGCTTTTCCAAACCTTACCCGGAGTCCTGTATTGGAGAGAGAGTATCCAGGGGATTTTCCCAAGCCCCCCATATTTTCGGGGGAGGCACCTTACAAGCTTGAATCTGTCTGAATTCTGTGAGTGCATTTTTTATTGCGCAGTGTTCATATTGTAAATTGTATTACACTATATTATTTTTATTTCTCATTTAGATCAACAGCCGGTTCCCTCGCTGTGTTTTTTTCTATAGCCATTTTTGTGTCAGTGCCCTGCTGGGCCACCAAGTAAACCATGTTTAATAGTTGTTGCACAGGGCATGTAAGGCCTTCTGTTGGCCTGGAGAGGAGGTTGGCCCATGGGTCTAACTGTAATGGTCTCTGCATTGTGTTCAAGCTTAGGTTGGTGATTTAAGACCAATAGGCATGTACTGAAGGGCACGTCCACCACATATGCACATAGGTGCCTTGTTCCCCACAACCGTGCCAGCATAGATCTGTGGGAGTGATCTGCATACGGAATTGTTTTACTGGGGTGGTGTACCACCTGAAAAGCGTTTAAATGACTGTTCCTGGAGGGTAACACATAATGGAAGATCGGGCTGTAGCCTCCTAAATGACCTGCCAGTCGGAGCCCTCTAGTGTCTCCCCCAGGTCTGCTCCCACTGGTCCGTGTATCGGAGCTCCCCCCACTCTTTGGCCTCCCTGCTAAGGTGAGAGTATAATAGTGAGATAAGTCCCTTGGGGTGTTTTCCTGGTAGCAAATATTCTCAAACCAGGTGAGAGGGAAGGTGGCTGTCTCCTTGACTTCTTTAGAGCTAGCAAAATCTCGTACCTGGAGGTAGCGGAAGAAGTCTCTGGTTGTTAGGGGGGATTGTTCCCTGAGATGATCATATGGGACTACTTGGTTATTTATGTATAGGTGGCAATATCTCTGAAGACCTGCTCTCTCCAGGCCGCCAAAGTCACCTGCTTTCATTCCTGGTGGGAAGGAGCGGTTCCTAAGTATGGGGGACATTAGGGAGGGGAACCTGCTTAGAGAGTATTTAGTTGCTATTTGATCCCAGATTCTTAAGGAGTTCATTATGGCTGGGCAGGCTATCATAGGGAGTGCACTGTGTGTCTTATGTAACCAGGGATAAAACTGTGGTAGGTCTTGTCCCATTAGAGAGGTAGTTTAGGTACATGCTCCACCCATCGTCGGGTGTCTGGTGCGGAGTGCCAATATGCTATTTGCACTGTTTACGCCGTCAGGTAGTATAGGTACATGTTCGGTAGCCCTAGTCCCCCTCGGTCTTTGAGTCGATATAATAGTTTCCTGGCTATTCTGGGGAGTTTCTTTTTCCAAATGAACATGTCTATAGCTTTTTGCAGCGTGAATATGTCGCTCCTCTTAACCAGTGTGGGCATGGCCTGGAACATGAACAGCAATCTGGGGAGAATGTTCATTTTTATTAAGTGGAGTCTACCTAGCCATGAAATGGGTTTGTCTTTCCACTGTTCCAGGTCCCTCAGGAGTGGCGGCCGGTCTATTTTAAACAGCCGAAGTACCGTTCGAATTACTGAATGGAATGGTGAATGGCCATAGTCAATGTGTGTCCCTTGTTCATGGGTTTCTGTTCACCAAACACCGTTCAACTCCCATTTGAATAGCTAAAGTTCCATGGAAGGGGAAGTTCAGTGGTGTTCGTGCCATCGCGTGTCAAATTTGACTTCCATGAACTCAACGACAAAACCCAGTTGAACACGCTTGACTAAACAAGATGGCCGCCGCCACGTGTTAGACTATACGAACGGCGACCATCCAGCCGTTCGTCAATTTGGCTGTGGTTAACTACCAGCCTGGGAGGTAAATAGGATGCACACTCTACTTGTGTGTGGTCCAGCTGTTCGGTGGTTCGAAGTGGCACTTTGAACCACTTCAAAAGTTGGAAGAACAATTGTTTAAAGTCCATATAGGCACAAATAGGGTCTCTCAACCACAATAATTAAAGGGGAAATAGTCAAAGGGTAAAAGACTGGCAAGTAGTCCTCTCCAAAACCCAGTGGTGAAGTTGCTTTCGTCACACCCTTCGACCGATCCTATTAAAATTATATGTAGCAATGTATTGATTACACATACAAGAGGCAGAGTTTGAATAAAATAACAAGTAATGGTGGTAGCGATAACAAATTGTACCCCCTGGTCTTGTATATACCTAGTGATGATATCTTTAAATTGTAAGCTCATGTGCTCTCTAGCTAAGTTTTTTTTATGAAAGAGCTTCAGATGCTAGCTCTCTTTCTAGCTCACGAATGGGGCTCTCTTTACCTTTTGCATTGGTTTGTTTGTATTTTACTGTCTTTTTCCCCAACTGTATAGCACTGTGGAACATGTTGACGCTTTATAAATTTTGCTAATAATATTTATAGAGAATGTAGACCTTCCACATTGGTTATACCTAAGTTTGAGATCAATGTTACAATTGCCATTTTATATTCCATAATTGTAGAGAGACAGCGGTGAACAATCTAAAATTATTTTGACTGTCCTAACTTAACTAATTAAATATTGCTAAATGTCTGATATTACATTCTACCACTCCTAAACCAAATATTGCAGTAAGGAGTCTATCCATCTTATGCAAACGTCCCATGCAGGCGATGGCTTAGGAGTGCTAGATAAACATATCTATCATTCTAAGTGGTGGGAGATGGAGTCATAAAATATTTACCTGTAATATTATACTATTCATTATGAAGAGAACACAGGATTAGTGACGCACTCCTAGTGTATGATTGCTTCATTAAAACCAAACAGCTTGAAAACATTTTAAAAGAGAGAATTATACTTTATGACAAAAATAGTATGGCATTTGATTTATTTGCCAGATGAAACTCACTAATCCTTTGCAGATGCCAAATAATGATAGTATATCAATGTCCAAAACTAAATACATAAATTAAATAAATGAATTACTCTTTAAGAATCCATCTTATGCAGTGCATACATATATATCTATCTATATATATATATATATATATAGATAGATATATATGTATTTATATAATTTTTTTCCTTGTTTTTTCGACACTGTAACTATTTCATATCATTGAAGTGGTTATAGTGTCTGGAATCCCCTCGTGTGCTCTTTCCATTGAGTATTACACTTTTTTAAAGTTTTAATGCTAAATGAGAGTCTCCAGCAACCCGTCTCCAATGTGTTTTTGGGCAAATCAAAAACGCATCCTGTACAGTCTCATAGAGTCAGTCTACATTTATACAAAACACGACACAGATCCAAAAATAATTTATTAATGTATTTATTTATAAATGGTTTAGCAGTTAGTATGTTACACATTGAACTTTTCACACAGAACAATATCCCAAATTACCATCAAATGTGTCAAATTTAGGGAAATTTATCATAGATATAGAAAAATTGCATTATTGTAATTGGTGTACTCTATCTATCTATCTATGGATAATCTATCTATCTGTCTATCATCTATATATAATTTATCTATCTATCCATCTATCTATCCGTCTATGTATAATCAATCTATCTAACGTTCTCTCTATATCTTTCTTTTTTTTTGTAAATATGTTTTTATTGAACATTTCGTTATTTTTTTCCGTTTGTTATCAACATGGAACAAAAAAACATGGACATGCAGGTCCCTTTGGTCATTTGTACATGCTTATACATCGTGGGCATAGTCTGTCAGATGTGTCTTGGCGACTCGCAGGTCGCTTTCTTGAGTAATAGATGTGTGCATAGTTACGAATAGTACTCTGTTATATCTGACGTGTACCTTTTCTAAGTTGGGTAGTTTTGTATGTCCTGCCAATTTTCATCTATTCCCCCATGCCCACCCTGTAGCCACCATGCAGTAGTGGGACATGTGGGACACCTACTGTGCAGGGTCCCATCAGGACATGCAGCCTCCTTGCGACCTCATGTCTAGGGTCCAGAATGGTGGTATAGTGGGGTGTTGACCCCCTACTTTGGTACAATTCGGCTCTGCCCACATGGTGTTGATGGGAATAACCTAAGGGGCATCCTGCGTTTCCTTCTAAACTAATAAAATTTGTAGCTCACGGAACTGGCACTCTTCCACCCCCCGTACCCGCGGGGCCGTAGGCAGTTTTGGGCACTGCAGGTGGCCGCACCCCGACAGGTATCATAACCCCCAGCACACCCCTGAGGGGTCGGTCCCCCGGGCCCCCGTGCTCCATCCGGACCTGACAGGGGGTGAGGTACTGCGTCTTGGGCCAAGTGTGGGTCGTCCCGTTAGGCTCCTGGTGTCTCCTCCTGGGGGTCGTCAGTTCCTCCCCCCATGGTCAAATGCACAGTCCGAAATGCCTTCGTTCCCACCCGTGCCAGCCAGGGTGTCCATGTGTCTAAGTATGTCTGCATTCGGTCTTGGGCTGAATACCAGATTTCCTCTGTTACTCGTAACTCCACCATTCTAGTAAACCACAGGGAAAGTGTTGGGGTTGTGTCTTTTTTCCAGTACAAAGGTATTAGGTGTTTTGCGACATTAAGAATTCGGATGGTCAGGGAGCTTTTGTGGCGTGGTGTGGGGGTTGTCGTGTGGTGCAGGAGGTACGGGGAAGGCTGGAAGGGTGGAACATTGTCCGTGAACAGGGCCACCATGGCAGCTATTTTCTCCCAGAACGGTACTATGAGTGGGCATTCCCACCATATGTGGAGGAAGGATCCTACCCCTCTCTTGCACCTCCAGCAGAGGCCGTCCGTGTCTAAGTGCATTCTCTGTAAGCGTTCTGGTGTCAAGTACCATTGTGTGAGGACCTTGTAGGCCGTTTCCTGCGTTTTGCTAGCAATTGCGCAGTGGTGCACTAGGTCGCAGATCTTGTGCCACAGGGTCTCGGTGAGTGTTTCTCCCATGGCGGTCTCCCATTTGGACATGAGGGAGGGTGGGGGTTGTCCCTGTTGTCGTTGTAGCATAGAGTAGAGGTGGGAAATGCTATGGGGCATGGGCTCCGGGTCCTGGCACAACTGTTTGAATTGCGTGAGGTCCCTATATTCGTCGGGGTGTTGTGGTATCGCGGTGATGTAGTTCTTAATTTGGGTGTATCTAAATGTCATCATGAAGGGGTGGGTGGGTGTGCCCGTGAGCGTCTGTAGGGGCAAGATTTTCCCATTGGCAGTCATGTCTCGGAGTCTGGGTATGTTTTGTGGGAGGACGCAGCGGAGGTTTCCTGGTCTTACTCCCGGTTCAAAGTCCGGGTTGTACACCAGAGGTAGTAGTGGGGATGGGAAGGAGGAGAGGTGTAGTTTCCTCGCTTGTGTGTGCCATATGGTTAAGGTGACGGTTATGGAGGGTTGTTGGTAGACTAACCGCCGACCCGTCGAGGGGTCCAGCCACAGAAGGGCTGAAAGGGGCCTGCCTGCGTGGTGGGTTTTGATGGCCTTCCAGGGTTTGCTAATCCCCTCTTTTGCCCATTCCAGGGCCCGTTGCATGTGGCATGCTTGGTAGTACAGTTTGAGGTCAGGAACGGCCAGGCCTCCTGCTTTTTTGGGGAGTGTGAGTTGTGTGTACTTGAGTCTGGGTTTAGTGTCCTTCCAGATAAATTTAATGAGGAGGGTGCGGAGTGCTGCGAAGAAGGTGGTAGGGAGTGGGATTGGTAGTGTCTGAAATAGGTAGAGGACCCGTGGGAGAATGTTCATTTTGGCAATGGCAACCCTGCCAAGCCAGGAAAAGTGAGGTGTGGCCCATTCTGTCAGATTCTTCCATATGGTTCCCAGCAGTGGGGTGAAGTTCATATGGTATAGTTTGGATAGGTCGGCCGTGAGCCTCACCCCCAGGTATTTAATAGCGGTGTCCCACCATTGGAAGGGGAAGTTCTGTATATCTTTCTATCTATCCATCTATGTATAATCAATCTAACGCTATCTATCTATCTATCCATCTATGTATAATCAATCTATCTATCTATCTGTATGTTTGTCCAGCCCAATATATATCTGTATGTCTGTCCAGCCCAATATAGATCTGTATGTCCGTCTGTCTGTCTGTCCAGCCCTCTGTACATCTGCTTGTCTGTATATGTGATACATATTATAAGGTTCTCTATTTGGGATAATTTGTATACAAACTCTCAACTAAAGTGACAAAATGCTAGTGTGTGCACAGTGTGCTTTATATAGAATATATAAAATATTTAAATTACTCATGTGTGTAACAATCTTTATTGATTAGAAAAAAATAGTTGAAATGATTTTGCCTGAGCAATTTATTGGAGGACAATGTATTAATAGTTAGAATTTTCTAATTATTTCACTAATCACTTCACTAAGCCCACCCTTTCTTGACTGTGAATTTCATACATTTATTGCAAAAACCTGTTTCATTATCCAGCTCAGCCCTACAACAACCAATGGCAAGCAACCAGTGGATCTCCAGTCTCCTAAATGTCATGCTGTAACCCTACTGCCTGACTTTTTATACAAGGTGTGTGTGTGTGTGTGTGTGTGTGTGTGTACACGGAGGGGAGGAGGGACATTTAACAGCAGCAGCCTTAATGTAGATCAGTTACATTTCCACAATAAAACTTAAATACATCACTGGGCACAGCGTGTAAAATTAACATATGAAGTCACTTTGTTTCATGATTCTGTAAGAAGATTTATTCACTAAAATGAGAATTCAATGTGGATTTCACATTTGAAGCCACAATATTTGAACTTAAATGGACACTATAGTCACCAACACAACTTTAGTTTAATGAAGCAGTTTTGGTGTACAGCTCATGTCCCTGCAGTCTCACTGCCCAATTCACTGCCATTTAGGAGGTTAATCACATTGTTTATGCAGCCCGAGTCACACCCCCCTGCATGTGACTTACGGAGCCTTCCTAGACACTTCCTGCAAAGGGTAATCTAATGTTTATACTTCCTTTAGTGTAAATTCTGTTTAATTTAGAGTGTCTTATCTCCTGCTCTGTTAATAGCTTGCTAGACCTGCAGGAGTCTCCTGTATGCAATTAAAGCTCAATTTACAGAGCAAGAGATAAAATCATTTAAAGTAAATTATACCTGATTGAAAGTGAAACCATTTCTTTTCCATGCCGTCTGTGTGAGTCTAAGCCAGGGGCGGTGTGGCTAGGGCTACATAAACAGAACCAAAAGTCATTAAACTCTTAAATGGCAGAGAATTGAGCAGTAAAAGTGCAGGTGGATGATCGACACACTATAACTGCTTCATTAAGCTAAAGTTGTTTCGGAGACTATAGTGTCCCTTTAAAACATAGTTGACTTTGAGAATGTTTCCAATCGACTAGTCTGACCTAAAATCCACTTTAGATTCACTTTTGAATCCCAGACAATTTACACATGATTAGGTAGCTCTGATAACGTGCGTATTAAAGAGAGTGGCGGTGAGTTTTGTTTTTGTAGCCTGAAAGATTCCCAGAGGGTGTCACCCATTAAACCATGTTGGGGGACGTAGCATTTATCGGTTATGTAGTAACATGTTTCTGGAGAAGCCACGGAATCTGCAATACTGCTCACACTGTTGCTTGGTTGACATGGTAAGTGGTGGAACGGCTCGGTTTCTTTGTTTTTGCCATATGTGCAATCTAATGAAATAAATTAAAATTGAATTAGTTAGAAATCAGGCGCATCTTTAACATTAATCCCAACTGATACTTAGGAGATATTTTCATGGTGTGTCCTCTATAGCCCTTTAATGTACACTGTATTGCTAGCTTGTAGGCACATTAAGAGTTAAAACACTGGATTTTTTTTAACTTTTTGAAACACAGATATCATTAGCTGATTGAACATCGCAGATTTGTTTCCTTGACATAGGAAGGAAGGATGCTAAAAAGATGTAGTGTTTTGCTTAGACATCAGCAAAAAAGTGCAAAATAATGGATTAAAAAATAAAAAACAACTGTGTTTACTTAATAAGACATAATAAGACATACAAATGGAAAAGAGTAATAAAAAATCTTAGCAAAAAAAAAATTGATTGGCCGAATCTATTCGTTTGAATTTTTTATTTTTTTGGGGTGGACTGAGTTTGGCAATTCAGTTCAAATGACTATCATCCATTAAATCATTTCAGAAAAAAACCCAGTTCAGACAAATCAAAATGATGATCGGCCAATCATTGTTTACTATAATTAATATTAATTATTATAATTGTTATATATAGAATTTGCAGTACATGACACATTTTTTATCCATTTGATTCACAGAAGTTAGAAAAAGTAACAATAAAAGGAAAAACAGGTGGAACAGTAAATACATCTATATTTAATTATATATTTAATACATAATATCTAAATCTCTCTCTCATGAAACAAATTAATTCCCATTGAGTGTTTTGTTTGTTTTGTCAGACGGTGATTCAGAGTTAAGGAATGTGTATGTCTCTGTGTGTGTGTACGTGTCTGTCTGTGTATGTATCTGTATGTGTGTGTGTGTATGTCTATGTTTGTGTATGTGCCTATGTGTCAGTCTGTGAATATGTAAAATACTCACAGCAACGACGAGGGTCACCAGGAGGAGGGCTCCGATGAAAGCTGCTAATGCAATGAGGACAATGGCCCACACTGGAAAGGCAGTGGTTGCTCCCACTGTTGGGGCTAAAAAAGAAGAACATTAAGGATATTGTTTATGTGTCTGTTCATCTGTCTGTCTGTCTTTGTCACTTTTTACTTACACAATGTATTCCCGTTATTAACTGTGGTTTGAGATGCGCTCTTACTGGTGGTAGTAGATGGAGTTGTTGTTGCCGTTTGGCTGCCGGTTGTGGCGCTGGTTGGAGTAAATCCATTGTTGGTTGTTGACTTGCTACTGATGTTAGTGGTAGATGGGGTGCCTGTGCTACTAACAGTAGCGGTAATTGTATTACTTGCTGTCTGACCACTGGTTAAGAGATCAGGAGAAGCTGTGTTAGTGGTTACAGTATTAATGCTAGCCTTACTAGATGTTGCTGATTGGCTAGGGATCCTGGTACCAGAAGATGTGGTTGTGTTGAGCTGTGATGGTTGACTGCTTATCTGAGAACTGTTGGTGCTCACCGATGGTTTATTGGTTATGGTTGATCCATTATTGGCAGTACTAGAAACTGGGCTACTATTAACCTCAGATGGGCTATTGGTAGCATTGTTTAATGTTTTACTTGTTAATGCTGGCAAAGTACTATTGCTTTGAGGTAGAATAGTCACTGGGTTGGTGGTTGTTTCAGAGGGGCCATTATTGTTTTTACTGGAAATAGTTTCTGGATTACTGGTCGATGCTGGGATGCCGGTACCAACAGGAACTGAAGTGATCTTTGGAGAACTAGTTGATCCTAGTACGTTGCTGCTACCAGAGGTGACAGTGATTCCCTGAAAACTGGTTGATGCTGGGGGGCTACTGACAGTGGCGATGGTTCCTGGAGAACTGTTTAGGAGGCTATTGCTCCCAGTACTAGACTTTGTTCCAGTGCTAACGGCTGATATTGGTTGAGATGTATTAATCACTGTATTACTGGTCGATGTTGGAACACTATTGGTCAATGCAGTAGTGAATGTTCCTGTGCTACTGGTAGTGATTGGCACAGTACTGGCATTGGTGATGGCCAGAGTTGTGGCTGGCGCTTTTGTGGTAGTTGAAGCATTGAGTGCTTGGCTAAGTTTGAGAAGAGCGGCTAGGAGTTGATCAAGAGTGCTGATTAACGAAGAGGTGCTGGAAGTCTGGCATTTGGCAGGAGAAACTAGAAAAAAAACATGTATAAGTTAATTACTGGATTCTCTTCTGTATGTATCTTAGAGAAGCTAACATGCTTTCTATAAAGACAACTTTAAAGGGGAAACACAATCTAAACATAGAACATAGAAACATAGAAACATAGACATAGAAACATAGAAACATAGAAACATAGAAACATAGAATGTGACGGCAGATAAGAACCATTCGGTCCATCTAGTCTGCCCAATTTTCTAAATACTTTCATTACTCCCTAGTCTTATCTTATAGTTAGGATGGCCTTATGCCTATCCCACGCATGCTTAAACTCCTTTACTGTGTTAACCTCTACCACTTCAGCTGGAAGGCTATTCCATGCATCCACTACCCTCTCAGTAAAGTAATACTTCCTGATATTATTTTAAACCTTTGTCCCTCTAATTTAAGACTATGTCCTCTTGTTGTGGTAGTTTTTCTTCTTTTAAATATAGTCTCCTCCTTTACTGTGTTGATTCCCTTTATAAATTTAAATGTTTCTATCATATCCCCCCTGTCTCGTCTTTCCTCCAAGCTATACATGTTAAGATCCTTTAACCTTTCCTGGTAAGTTTTATCCCGCAATCCATGAACCAGTTTAGTAGCCCTTCTCTGAACCCTCTCTAAGGTATCAATATCCTTCTGAAGATACGGTCTCCAGTACTGTGTACAATACTCCAAGTGAGGTCTCACCAGTGTTCTGTACAATGGCATGAGCACTTCCCTCTTTCTACTGCTAATACCTCTCCCTATACAACCAAGCATTCTGCTAGCATTTCCTGCTGCTCTATTACATTGTCTGCCTACCTTTAAGTCATCAGAAATAATCACCCCTAAATTCCTTTCCTCATATGTTGAGGTTAGGACTCTATCAAATATTCTGTACTCTGCCCTTGGGTTTTTACGTCCAAGATGCATTATCTTGCACTTATCCACATTAAATGTCAGTTGCCACAATTCCGACCATTTTTCTAGTTTACCTTAATCATTTGTCATTTGGTTTATCCCTCCTGGAACATCAACCCTGTTACATATTTTAGTATCATCAGCAAAAAGACATACCTTACCATCAAGACCTTCTGCAATATCACTAATAAAAATATCTGTATCATAATGTCTCTAAAATGTTGTAGCAGGGTTGTGGAACACTGGCCTTCAAATATTTCAGTACTACAGCTCCCAGAATTCACTTTCAGGATATGGCTTTAGAGAACAACTACATGGAGGTGTAATTGGTAATACTTAACAACTCTGTATTTTTTAGCTAACTAAAAGTTCAAGTAAGTATATGAAGATGGTGGAACTGAACTATTTGTATCTATACTTTGCAGGGAAACATTAAGCAACAATAACAGGCGCACCTAATTTAGGTTTTATATGCTCAAGGAAATCACAATATATCTGTTGATTCATATACCAGTAGCTGATAAAAAACAAATAAAAACAACAAAAAAAAAGCCAAAAAAACCGACGAACAAGATTTTTAACTAGGTTTTTATGAGCATATATTTAATGTAATTTAGGCAAATCTAGATACTTATTCCCCAGTCTCTGGGTTGTCTAAATGAGCTGGTCTTGATCTTTTGATATGTTATATTTAATTATTTATTGATATATTATTGTCATTAGCGGTCACTCAATGGTTCAACGTCCGGTCCTCATTGAAACTTGATAGCTTGCTACAAATGAGATATATCTCCATTTCAAACACCATAACCACTGGAGCTCTGAACAGTGGATATGGTGCAAACAAATCTGTGGATGCAGTCTTACAGTTTCTTGTTACAGTGAGTGGAAGTTACTAAGACAAGCCATGAGTGAAAGCTAGCAGTGGAATTATCAGTCTATCCATATTACTGACTCTTTTCAAAAGCAAGTTGGTGGTTTGGAGCCGCTGGTCCCTATTCCCAGCAGAGCAAGATATAAAAACACTATATCTCTATTTACTGTATCTATATCTCTAGAGTCTGGCAAAATATAAATACGGTAGAGAAAAATTTAAATATATATATTTTTGATGGCCTTATAAACTTGTCCAGTTTCTTTTTCAGTAATATGAAAGATCGTGTTTCGAAACAATTCATATGCAAAGAGAGATACTGTAAAGATATCAAATAAACCAGAAAAGAAAAACCACAAGCCGCTATAAATAAGCCTGGATTAATTTATGTTCCAGGAGGCATTGCCAAGATAATCAAATACTAAACAAAGGCCCATGTCTTCCAAACCATGTCTAGTAATATCAGCCGATTGATAAAAATGAACTATGCTTCTGCAAATAGAAAGCTACAGATATATCTATTAATTAAATGACAAAAGAGTGAGTTGATTAGTCAATAGCCAACCTACGTTTTCCAAATCAGATATTTTACCTTCCAGGGTGCTTTACAATTTTAACCCCATTAAGGACCAAACTTCCGGAATAAAAGGGAATCATGACATGTCACACATGTCATGTGTCCTTAAGGGCTTAAAGGTTGACAAAATAACTTGGGGATTTCAATTTCATCGTTTGGACACCATCTTGCACTTAAACAGAGTATCCCCCGTTTCGCCATAGTTAAATATGCACTCGTTTTACATTGTTTGCCTTGTCATAATGTATGGTCATTTATATAAAGAATAAAATACATCTCTGTCATTAGCTGTGATTAATGCTTCATCTTTATTTCAAAATGCACAATTTTTATACAGAAATATTTCCGTAATGTAAACCAGTACGATCCGTTCTACCCTAAATTTTCAATTCCCTTGTTATTTGTTCTTTATTTTCTGTTTAGTGAACAAACATCATTGTGCTTTTTATTTTACAGTATTAGTTAAGTTTCTATATATTTGGGTGTTGACGCTACGTGATCCGTAGTTTAAATATTACAATTATTTTGAAATGTATTGAAGCAAATGTCCATATTAATCAATAGCTTAACTGGGAAAAAAAAATTTAATCTGTCATTTTTTTTTTGCACAAAACTATATAAAATTAAATTTTCCTATGATACACCTATGATACATTTTTTGAAAAAAATATATTTTTTTTGCTGCCTATTATAAAGGCTGATTTTTTAAAAGCCAATGCCAAAACTTCATTAAAAAGGTCCTTGTTTCTTAACCCCTTAAGGACCAAACTTCTGGAATAAAAGGGAATCATGACATGTCACACATGTCATGTGTCCTTAAAGAAGAGGTCTTGCACTGAAACTTAAAGGAAATAGATTTTACATACAGCAGATTAAACAGTTCTTAACTGTTATAACCATAAAGATATGGAATTCGTTGAATGGATACGTTTTGCTGCCACCTTTAAAATTGACTTCATGATTTTCCAACAAAGCAGAATATTCATGCTAATAGGTTTATTAGACCTTTTACGCATAGTTTTTTGAAATATGGAAAATTAGAATGCTATTTTGGAGAGAAGAATGTGTTTTCAGGGGGCATCAACAGCAACATGTGTGCTTAAATATTATGGACCTTTTCCTCAAAATAAATTACTGTGTTCTAGGGTTAGTAGATGTTTGGAAAATATTATCCTCTAAACTACGCAAGAACAGATATCAAAATGTCTGTATTCATGAATTCAAATTTTTCTTTATGCCTCAAAATCATGCTTACCAGCTATAAGAAGAATGATGACCCCAAGATGAAACATTTTACTGGCCCCCGAAATCTTCATATTGAAGGTCCCTTTTGTTGCCTGGCTTACGGGAATCCAATGTACAAGGGTTAAAGTTGTACAGAGTCACGTCCAGACCTTTCTGTGTATATCTAGATATTTAGAATAATATTTATATATGTATATATCATGAGTAGGTTGTAAGAGGGGGTGTGGTATATTTTACATATAACAGAAAAAAACATAGTTTTTAACTCAATATATGTTCCCAGAGGATAGACAGGATTTTCTAAGGGTGTAACCGGCAAAGAAACACTAAATATAGAGGCCTTAAGTGCTTTGTTGGAGAAAGGTGTGTTATCAGACAGTCTAATTATTTGCTATAGCTAATAATATAAATGTGCATTTCTGAATGAATATATATATATTCTTTAAAAAAGGCACGTTTACGTGATGCGTAATTTAAATATTTAAATTATTTTGAGAAGTATTGAAGCAAATGTTCATTTTAATCAATAGCTTAACTGGGAAAACAATTATAATCTGTAATTGTTTTACACAAAACTATATATAATTCCATTTTACCAATGATACGCCTATGAATTTTTTTTTCAAAAATATTTTTTTACATATATATATGCAGCATGAATAGGCATGTAGGTGTTTATTAAGTGTTCCTGCATAGCAAGACCACTTAGTGTTATCTCACATATATATTATTAGGTGTTCTTGCATAGCAAGACCACTTAATATTATCTTACATATAAATTATTCTTATTATAGCCAAATTTACCACTCTAACTCCTCCCACAGTTTTTACACTACATAGACAGTAATATACCGAAACGTGCGGAATATTCCCGATTGGATTGCTATTACTTTGTGGAACGTTTCGCCAAATGGTGCACGGAATATTGTCGTTTTTGTGGCGAAATTGGTTCCATAGGAATTAATGGTGAAATGTTCAAAATTAGAGTGGGAGCTGGCAAAAGCTGAAAAATCAGGACATGATTTCTAAATTGCCACCACTCCCTTATTTTCAGGCCCACCTACACAAGTCTTATATCAAAACGTTCAGCTATCCCTGCTGCCACTAAACATGTCCACAGCTAAGCCATAGTCCTGATAGTTTTCACAATATGACCATTTGTGTACAACTCTCGCCGTCCATTGACATTCATTGAAACTCCACTCTTGCCACCTCAAATTTGAAGGGCAATCTCTAAACTGTGACTTTGCCTTCATTTTTAATATTTCAGAGACATACTATGCATGTCATCAAAATGTAGGTCTAGGTCTTGTGATTCTCACAATATTCACTGTAGGATTTATAGTTTTTAAAATACGACCGTTTGAAGATGGCAACCGCCAATGAAGTGAGCAATTTGGAGCAGTTTGTTTTTAACCGCTCTTCTCTGCCCTATTTGAAATCTATTAGTTCCTGTTGGCAGTTGGTGGAATGTTCGAGGGATTTGAAAGATTTGAAAGCTCTTCTCTGCCCTTGCTGTAGAGTGAGTGAACCACACTCCAACCTTTCCACAGTTACTCCAGCCACTCCAACCACACAACAGTTACTCCGCCCACTCCACCCAGTTACTCCGCCCACTCCAGTTGTAGACTACTGGTGGAGGCAAGAACACTTCACACAATTTCCCCAGATATTGTAGCTTTTCTAGTTATGTTATTTCTACCAAATTCTACTATAACAAAGCAGACGTTTGACAAAAGTTAGGATCAATGAAAATTTGCCAGTAATTTTATTAAAAATTTTTGCAATAAATTAAAAATGATTCCTTTATACACTACTTTACTAAAACACTGAGTGTAAAGTGTAAATTGCTACTTTGTCTTAAAATTGTCATTCACTTCTTGATGGTATTCACTGAATGAGCCTGTTTTATGCTTAGAAGAGGACAGACACTGAGTTACCTAATGCAAGTTTTTATTTGTTGTGGAATAAGCACTCTTAGAATAGACATTTTTTTGTGGTTAGTTTTATGTCATGAAGCCCCATCAGCTACCAACTCAAGCACCTTTTCGTTTACTATCACGGTTAGATTAGATCATTTGACAAGACCAGGTCTTTATATTTTCATTTAAGTGTGTGGTGATGCTTTCTGTATTTTGAATAAATTAAAGCCATTTAGTAGTTTCACAAGAAAGTATCAATGCTCTCTGTAGTGATTCCCATTTCTTTTCCCCCCTTTGATTGAGAACCAAAATGTATCTTGAAATCAGGGACGGACTGGCCCACCGGGATACCGGGAAATTTCCCTGTGGGCAGCGGCACCTGGGACTGGGCTGATAGCTGTAATCCCGACCGGCCATGTGTGAGCTGTGTGGCCGCACAGAGCCCCCTGGGAGCAGGGGGAGCCAGGTGGCCGGCACAGCTCACACATGGCTGGACGGGATCATAAAAAATAAAAAAATAAATTTTGTAGCGGGGGTGGGGCTTAGCGTGCAGCAGGGGCCTGGCTAACTGCAGCATTTGAAGCTTCCCCAACAACCAGCTTCCAGGAGCTCCAAGCAGGAGTTAAGAAGCAAGTCAGTGTGTCTGTGTTAGACTGCCTGTGTGTGTATGACTGTCTGTGAGTGTGTGACTGTGTGTGTGTGTGTGTGTGTGTGACTGTCTGTCTGTGACTGTCTGCATGTGACTGTGTGTGACTGTGTGTGTGAGACTGTCTGCTTTTGTGTGTGTTTAACTGTCTACTTGTGTGTGTGTGTGTGTGTGTGTGACTGTCTGTCTGTGTGACTGTCTGCCTGTGTGTGACTGTGTGTGTGTGTGTGTGTGTGACTCTCTGCCAGTGAGTGTGTGACTGTCTGCATGTGTGTGTGTGTGAGCTGTGGCTGTCTGCCTGTGTATGTGGCTGTCTGCCTGTGTGTTTGACTGTCTGCCTGTGTGTGTGTGTGGCTGTCTGCCTGTCTCTGTATGTGTGGATGTTTGCCTTGGTGTCAGTGACTGTCCACCTCTGTGTGTGTGTGTGTGTGTGTGCGCGCGCATCTGCTAGTGAGGGAACCTCTGTGTGTGTGTGCCTGCTAGTGAGTGAGCTTGTGTGTGTGTCAGTGAGCTTGTCTGTAGGGATCATATGTGTGGGTGTTAGTGAGCTTGTCTGTAAGGAGCATGGGTGTGTCGGAGCCTGTCTGTGGTGAGCATGTGTGTACAGTGAGCTTGTCTGTAGTAAGCATGAGTGTGATCGTGAGCTTGTCTGTAGTGACCATATGTGTGTCAGTGAGCTTGTCTGTAGTGAGCATGTGTGTGTGTCAGTAAGCTTGTCTGTAGTAAGCGTGTGTGTGTGACAGTGAGCTTGTCTGTAGTAAGCTTGTGTGTGTACCAGGGTTTGTCTGTACTAAATTTGTGTATGTGCCAGTAACCTTGTCTGTGTATGTCATTGAGATTGTCTGTCAATGAGCCTATTTGTGTGCATCAGTAAGATTGTCTGTGTCTGTGTGTGAGTACTTTACTGTATAATTTAATTACCCTAAAAGAACTAATATTTTGAATTAGAAGAAGAAATGTATCAATAATATATATATATATATATATATATGGCTGCACTCTCAGATTTCCTTAAAACATAACTTTTATTGAAATATTTAAGAGAAGATCCATGTTTTAGGCAGGGCCTAGGAGGAAAACAGTACCATGTTGAGGGAGAAAATTAAGTAAATTGTACTCCTTATGGGTAGGGGCGACCAATTAACAGTGAGTAGGACATTATAGCGTTAGAAATACACATGTGCATTCCTAGTGTTTCTATAACACAGTTTGTATCACTCAAAACATCTCTTATGTATGTAATATGTAACATTAGAGATATTCTGATATCAGCAATCAAGCCCACCTTTAGGCAGGCTAGTACACGGTCACGTTAAGGTTCCCCTGCAAAAAAAAGAAAAAGGTTGTTGTGTGTGGCGAAACCGGCCTCGCCACGTGTCTTTGGAGGGGGCTGCTTGCCCGCCTCTTGCCTTTGGACTATGGACCAGACTTTATGTGAAGGTATTAACCCAGATAGCTATGCCATGGAGCCCATTCGTGTAGTTAAAGACTTCGGCTCCATGGCAATTGAACTGTGTGAATAGGATCTGAGCGCTATTTGGTAGTTTTGTGCGCTCAGATCCCAGCTATCTGGGGATATGTGACATGTCTGTGTTTTATGTATAAAATGTGACTTTATGTATTTTAAAGTGTTTTGTGTCTTTTTGCAACCATGTGCTTAATGGAGTCTTGTGTCTGTCCTGGGAGATAATTGAATTACTTATCTCCAGGATAGAAGACTCTGAAACTGGTTTGGGCCAAAAAGCCATGCTTCATTTAGTCACAAAGGACTTTTTACTAACTTTTGAACCCCTTGTCTGATTTGTGCCATTTTTGAATATGTTGTTCCCCTGAATGGATTGATTGTGAATATGTAATTTTATGTGAATGTGATGTATGGTTTTGGAGTTATGAAAGTTGGGTAGAAAGTATGTTTTAACTGTATGTATAATTGAGTTTCCTCTCAGGATAAGGGGAGGGAATATGTGGGATGTAACTGTGATGTGATTGGTTGTTTTGTAACGCCCTGTGGGCTGTACTATGTTTGTGGATTGGGAATAAAAGAGACTGTATGTGACAGTACAGGGAGTTCCTGCTTAACCCTCAAAGTGAAGTGTCGTCTCATTATTGGGGGAAGGATTTATTGTATGCTGTTCCAGTTTGACTGCTAGGAGAGTAAACCTATTCGTATGGTTCCTATTCAACTGTCTACAGCATTCATATGCTTGAGAGGATTCATATGCTTCTCCGGTTCAGTGGTTGTGGTGTCTGCTGCAGTGCTTGGAGTCCTCAGGAAGCGCTAGGAGCATCCTTTAACGGAGGTACCCAGTCGGGGTGCCAGGCGATCCGTTACATTGTGTATTCCTCCATGAACCTGTAGCATGGTCAAAATGCAGAGAGTGTTGCTCTGGAGAGATAGGTCGAGGCTACTGTGTGACTACAGTGGGTAGTAAGCACTTTTTTTCCTTACAAATGCTCTTAAGCATTAATATAAAAAGACTATTTGAGACTGAATTGTGCACAGCATAAAAATTATTTTGGGCCAAATCGATTCATCTAAATAATACATTTAGTTTGGGTGGACAGAAACTCATTCATATTGTGTTTCAGCTTGGTCGATTTCTTACCGTGCAAATATTTCAGGGAAATAGATTTAGATTAATTAAAATGGTGAGAAAATGGCTTAATCAGTGTATAATATTATGTATATAGTTTGCATTACATTAATAATCACCTTTTCCTGCCATTTGGGTCACAGATCAAGTGAGAAGAAATAACCAACAGAAGGACAAGCAGGAGAAGCTAATTGCAGTATGCCTGCAAAGACAAAAAGTCAAATCCCTTACATAGTTAGCAAAAATACGATATTTTGCCCAGTCATTTCAACCATAAAGCCACCACTAAGTTTAGCCATCTGTATGTCAATGAACTTTAAAGTAATTGTCCAATTTCTCTAGGTTATTTTGGGATGTCGGTGTTGCACGCACCTAAATACACAAAGTAACTCAAACATTACGGCATACATTATTTGACTTGTTAACAAATGCATTTTAAGTTACCCTATCACAATCGTTGCTAAGTTACACCCATTAAAAATACTCTTAAGTTTGTTATGCAAACTTGGTTGAGCTCCAGAATGTATTACACAGGAAAAATGTGGAGAATCTCTGTATATCTCCTGAAAACATGATACGTGTACTGACTTTATGTACCTGTTTAAAAAACAGGAGTTTGTTTACAAGATGCTGCCAAGGAACTTGTTCATGCTCTGGTAATTTCTCACATGGATTACTGTTATTCTCTCCTAGTTGGTCTCCCCAGAAGCCGAACTGCCCCACTACAATTTGAAATGAATTCTGCCCCCAGGCTGCTCTTTCTCACCTGTCACACCTCCCATACCTCGCTCCGCTGTGGATCCTTACACTGGCTGCCTATATCCTATAGGTGTCAATTCCGAATACTAACCCTTACCTACAAAACTGTAGCCCTTTCTGTAGTTACATTTCTTCACCGATTTGTAGGTTTGCCACTTCTCGGTCTCTATGCTCTGTGTGATGGTCTGAGTAGCTATCACCGTCTTGCATTCCCTTATTCCATAAAATAATAACGCCAATAATCCAAAGGTTCCAATATCGCTGGTGTCGCATAATAACCCACACATGAGCCAAAGCTTAATGCTGGGACAAGACTGGTTTAATGGGAAAACAGGCATTCAATTTATACATCACATAATTCCTCCTCTGAGCCAGCGAGATAACTGAGTTTTGAGAACATACTAAACTCAATTATCTTCTGGTCAGAAAAAGTAAAAATTTTCAAGATTTTCAGAAATATCCCAAAACTACATAAAAACCCCACAAAAGTCACATCTCTGTGAGAGCAACATATCCAAATTTCAGCCAGATCTGTTCGGTAGTTCCCGAACAGCACCGTGGAAAGAGGTGACCGGTTTGCCACGTGGTTGAATCCGAGAAACAGTTCCAGAGGATTTGTAGCAAGAGCCGGTCTCCTTTTCGTGGAGATTCATACTCCTTGTGTTCGTCTGTTTAAAACTCCCGAACGCCGTTCGTCTAAAGTGCTGGGAAATAGAATGTAGTGGAGTTCCCTATAGACCGGGTTCGTGTGAGTGCGTTGCTGAAAACAGTTCCAGGCACTCGATGACCATGTCCCGCGGGCCGCGTTTGGGAGACAAATGGCCTCCACCCATTGTTCTCCCCACGTGTATTCGTATGCACGAAATGGCGGCCACCTAGGAGCATTTGATTAGTCTGTGGTTTTCGTATTGATACATAGTGTTCCACATTCTAATTAGTCCCATGGTGGTCTCCATTCAGTAAAATGAACAAGTTAATGAATGGCCATGAAAAAGAAATGAATAACTGAGGGAAGTTAATAGCAGGGAGTGCAAATAGCCAAACGGGGATGACAATTAGCTGAAGTGTGAAGGGATATTCCTTCACACTGCCCCCCTTTTACCCCCTGCTCTGGCACGCACAGTTGGACCTTTTCGGGTCCATTAGGGACTGTCAGGACTCTCCAGTGGCTACTCAGGTTGCAAATCAGTCTGGCGAGAAAGTCCATCTGCGTTCCCATTTTGTTTGCCTGGGCGATAATGAATGGTGAAGTCGTAAGGCTGTAGGGCAAGACTCCATCGTAGCACACAGGCATTATCTCCAGCAACCCGATTGAGCCAGACTAGGGAGTTGTGGTCTGTAATAAGAGTGAAAGCACGGCCATACAAATAAGGGGTCAGTTTCTTGAGCGCCCAGACTAGGGTCAAACACTCTTTTTCAACGGCCGCGTAGCTGACCTCCCTAGGTAGAGGTTTCCGACTCAGATAGGCCACCGGGTGTTCCCCACCGTCTTCTCCAATTTGGCTCAAAACTGTCCCAAGTCCGAACATGGAAGTGTCTGTATGGATGATAAAGCCTTTTCTTATTATTATTGTAATGCACAATTCTTAGGATCTGGGGCAGCTAACACAGGTGCGTTAACAAGAGCTTGCTTTAGAGCTTGGAAAGCCACCTCACACTCCGGGGACCATAGGACCTGTCGGGGCAGCTTCTTTTTAGTCAAGTCAGTCAGGGGTTTGGTCATGGCGCTATAGTCGGATACAAAATGCCTGTAATAGCCGGCTGTCCCTAGAGGAAGGCCATGACTTGCATCTTGGTACGGGGAGTGGGCCAGTTAGCAACGGGCTTGATCTTAGCCGGCTCTGGCCATTGCTTACCACATCCGACACGGTGGCCCAAATATTGTACCTCCGCCATACCAATGTGACACTTGTCAGGCTTCAAGGTCAAACTGGCACCCTTAATTCTATCTAACACTGTCCCTATGTGCTCGAGGTGAGCCTCCAAGGTGTCGCTATAAAAAGCGATGTTGTCCAGGTATGCAGAAGCATAGTCCTGGAGACCATCTAGGAGGCGGTCCACCTTCCTTTGGAAGGTGGCAGGAGCGTTCTTCATCCCGAACGACATAACTCGAAATTGGTATTAGCCGAACGGGGTGATGAAGGCTGAGGGACGGCTTCTTCTGCTAAGAGGGTTTGCCAGTATCCCTTGCAGAGATTGATAGTGGTCAAATATTATCCCTTAGATATCCAGTCGAGCAGTTCATCCACATCAGGTAGACATATGTCACCATTTTGTCATTGAGCCACCTGTAGTCGACACAAAAACGGGTTGTGCCATCCAATTTTGGCACCAAGACTACGGGTGACACCCAAGGACTCTTGGAGTGTTCTATGACTCCTAGGCGAAGCATCTCCTCTCTTTCCTTCTGCATCCCATCTTTAACAGCTTCGGGAATGCAGTACGGGGGTTGCCTCAAGGGAGCCTGTCCTGGGGTGTCTACCTTATGAACCGCTAATGGGGTATACCTGGGTTCCTTGGAGATCATGGCTTGTTTGGCTTCCAGCAGGAGGTTGGCTTGGGCCCGTTTGTGGGGTCCCAGCTGTTCCCCCAGATGGACCAACTCTATGTTCCTTGTTGCCCGGTCACCCCTAACATATCTGGTAAGGGTAAAACTTCTGTGTCCTCCCCTGCTGGGGCACATATGACCATCACTGGCCCTTTCCTTCTGGGCTTTGAGCATGTTGATGTGAAAAGTCTGTCTCACATCTTCATCCTCACAGCTAGCTATTATGTAGGTGGTATCACATACCTGCCCAATAACTTTATACGGACCTTGCAAGGCTGCCTGAAGCTTTTCTTTTCGGACTGGCTTGAGAACTTTTTGTCCAATCTGAAAGCTCTGGTGTCTGGCTCTCCGGTTGTACCCTACCCTCTGGTGCTGCTGGGCCGCCTGGAGGTTCTCTCTTACCGCCTGAGCCAACTCCTCCATTTGGTCCCTCAGTTCCAGCACATAGGGTACAATCGGGGTCCCCTCCATCTCTGTCTGGCCCTCCCAGTGGTCATGTGCCTCCCGTACAATAGCACAAAGGGCAAAAATCCTGTGGATTCCTGGGGCACCTCCAGGTACACAAAGAGGAGATGCAGCAGGAATCGCTCCCAGTCTCTGAAGGCACCCGTGAACATCTTCAGCATCTGCTTCAGAGTCCCGTTAAAGAGCTCACAGAGACCGTTAGTCTGAGGATGGTACGGGGAGCTTGTCAGGGGTTTAATCCTGCAAACCTTCCATAGCTGTTGGGACAATTCTGCAGTGAACTGCGTACCCCGGTCAGATAAAATCTCTTCGGGGAATCCCACTCGAGAGAAAATCTTGACCAGGCCACAGTCTCCGCATTGATGTTGGGTAGCGGGTGGCGTAGCCCACTACGGTAAGTATATAGAGCTTACTGGAGCGGCTAGGCTGGGCCAGAGGTCCTATGAGACCCACGAGAAGGGTTCCTTGATGATGGGCATCGGGACCATTTTGGCTTTATGGTTGTCTCCCTTTTTACCTACCCTTTGGCATACCTCATAGGTTTGGCAATAATTCCGGACGTCATCGGATATCCCAAGCCAGAAAAGGTTCTGTGTTACTCGGTGTAGCGTCTGGTGTATTCCCAAATGCCCCTGCACCTCGTGGCGAGCCACGGGCCGTGACACCGAAGTAAATTTTTATATTATTTTCTTAAGATGTTACTAGAGATAAACTTTGAAAAAAATAGACATCTGAATTTTTTTCAGTTTTTCAGGAATTTACCACAATATCACAAATATATGCAACACCCAAATGCAGTTGAAATATTGCAACCTCTCCTGCAAACACTTTGGAAAAGCATTGGCTTTACACTATAGTTTCATTTTGGGAGCACACAGGTGCCAAACTTTGCAATGTTTTCCACTGAAAACCACTAAAGAATACAATTCAATGAGAGCACCCATGGCAACGAACATGTTAATCACTAGACTCTCTTGGAATGGAGTCTAGTGTTGCAATAGTTGCAGAAGGAATAAAAACATGTATTAATGTATCTTTTTGCAGAGCCTGGATAGCTCCAATGTTACCTAACATAAATTAACGTATACAAAACTTCAATAAGGATAACATTTGTCCAGCTCCCTGGAAGGTCCCTTTAGTTACCACTAATTTCATGGGATGACCATCAAATACCACTACTACTCAGCCTTATTCCTTAAAGGAATTAATATGACAAATAGATATAATGTGACTCATTAGAATAATATGGAAACACTGATCTGAGATCGATAATTCCTGACATTATAGATAGTAATTTAAGAAAAATGAAATTTCAAAAATAGGGTGAAAGGTCAATTATTGTTGAAACATTGATGTATGGAGTATGTTATGGAGGAATCAGAAGGAGAATCATGCAAGTGAAGCAGAAAGAGGAAGAAGATCTGAATATTACTATGTAACAGAATGTTGATTGTTTGTTAAAGTGTTGCTACCCTTTAAAGCTTTGTGCACCAGATGTTTCTTTGTTCTTGTTCTGCTTTTTCATGAAGGACCCATTGTTAAATACTGCTGCCGGTTCTTGTGGTTCCCGCTTGTAATATGTGTGTCCTCTCTGAATTTCCATGAAGGGAATTCATTCACCTCCCAATTGGGGACCACCCCAATACCGCATATAGAATGTTAGTATAGAATGTTCACACCTCCCAATCACCTTGCAACAGTGTCAAAACCGCAAACGACAAAGGGAAACAAGAATGCTTAGTGGAGGTAACCAATCGGGTTACCCTGGGTCCGCAACATCTGGTGGCAACGGTGGAATGGTACTTCCCAGCCATGTGGAAACAGTGTTCATGAGCTGAACCCATTTATGGACTACACAACGTTAAAGAGACTGCAAGAGTTGCTGGAGGCTAGAGGGCTATCAGCTGGCAACCGACTCAAGGCAGACTAATCGCTGCCCTCATGGAGGATGATTTACTAAGCAGTGAGGCCGCAGTGCAGCCCCCCAGGTATGAGAAGGATGCCCTAGACAAGGAAATGGATCGTCGCTTAGCATGCTATGAGTAGCAATCCTCAGCAGAGCTTGTGACCAAGATTATCTCGGAGGCACAAGTCTATATCCTGGCGCAGAGAGCTTGGATGAATCCCACAGCACCTTGGGCACAGCAGGTCAGGAAGGGTCCCCGGGGAGTCCGGGCATCTCAGAACCAAAGCCCAAACTTTCCCTACTAGGCTTTCAAGGCGTTTGTAGAATCAGAAGAGGGCATCAATGACTTTCTGCAGGACTTTGAATGCCTTTGCCTGCTACATGAAATTTCCCCAACTGACTGGGTCTTCATTTTGGCCGTGCCCGAGGGTGATCTGCAAAACTATGTCGCTGTAAAGCAGGTCCTGTTGACAAGGTATGCCATTACCCCAGAGACCTACCTCGGAAAGTTCCTGGGAGTTAAAGAAGGGGTCTCAAGAACAAGGCAGCCCAAAGCTGGATGCAGTCCCTGCATGACAAGATGCCCAAAGAAGTCCTTTAGTGGCTCCCCACCGAGGTACAAGACTGGATAAGTGACCGACAGCCCAAAACGCTCACTGAAGCAGCCCAGAGAGCCGATGAGTATGTGGATACTCGGTGACCCCAACATCCCACCACCCTCCCGAATCAACAACCACTGGCCCCAATACCACCCGAGAGGACCCCCAACCAGCCAGGCGGTCGGTGCCACCACTGCTCCCATTTCAAGAGGGATTGCCCTCAGCTGAGGGACCGGTCCTCGTGGATCCGTCTGGGGCCCCCTCCTGTACCGCGGGCTGCAGCTCACTGTTATCAGACGGCCTCCACATATGCCCGTAATCCCAATGACGAAGCCAGGATGTCCCTACAAAAAGCTAATCCACTTCAAGTGGCAAAAGAAACCGAGATCATCACCGGCAACCAGTCCAGCTGAACAGGAGACCAACACAGGGCCTAGGAGACTCTGGAGCCATGCTGACCATAGTGGAACACCAGCTGGTCACAAAAGATGACAAGACCGGAGGATTAGCGGCTGTCCGGGTAGCAGTGCATTGGGGCACCGGAAGCCGGATCATGGAGTTCAGGCTCATGAATAACTTTCCGGCTGATATACTGCTGGCCAACGAACTGGTCCAGCTAACCTCTACCTACGTGGCCAGAACCCGAGGAGGCCTACCCGATGATGACCAGGCAGCAAGCCCACAACACCCAGGATGGTTCACACTCTGAGGCTTAGGTAGGCACCAGTAACCTTCCCCTTGCCCCAGCTTCCCTGCCCTGGGATACCCCTTTCAAGTTAGGGAGTGAGGTAATCGCAGATCCTACCCTACAGACATATAGAAACTGGGTGGCCACTAGTCAGGCTGGATTGGACACAGAGTTGTTTATGTGGGAAAAGGGCTTGTTATACCGCACATACAGAAGGGAAGCGCAGGCAGCTAGTGGTACGCAGGAAATATTGACATGAGCTACTGAAGAAAGCTCATGATATTCCCCTGGCAGGGCACTTGGGCAAGGGTCTTACTCACCCAAAGCTTTTTCTGGCCAGGCATCTCCAAGGACATCCAGCAATACTGCCAGTTCTGTGATGTCTGCCAGAAAGTGGGAAAAAGGGGCGACCAACACAAGGCTAAGCTACATCCCATCCCCATTATTGAAGACCCCTTCAGCAGAGTAGCTGTTAATATAATAGATCCCCTGGGTAAGCCTAGTCCTTGTGAGAAGAAATATATTCTGACCATTGAGGACTATGCCACTCGGTACCCCAAGGCAGTCGCCCTGAGCAACATTCAAGCAGAGACTGTAGCCGAAGCCCTGATGCGAGGGTTCTCCCGGATGGGTTTTCCCCGGGAGATCAACTCGGACTGGGGCACACAGTTCACAGCCAAGGTAACTCATCAGTTATGGGAGCTGGGCGGTGTTAAGCCCATCCTGAGCGCTCCATACAACCCCCAGACCAATGGCCTGTGCTAACGATTCAATGGTACATTATGGCAGATGCTCCATACCTTTGTGACGACTCGCAAGGATTCCTGCCGCATCTCCTGTTTGCTTATCGGGAAGTGCCCCAGAAATCTACAGGACTCTCCCCGTTCAAACTGCTGTTCGGGTGGCGAGTTATGGGCCCCCTACACCTGGTACAAGAACACTGGGAGGGAAAAGGGGAATGGGAAGGGACTCCCATCATCCCCTATGTACTGGAGTTTAGGGACCGGATGGAGGAACTCCCTCACCTGGTACGTGTGAACCTCCAGGCGGTCCAGAGATGCCAGTGCACCTGGTACGATAAGGGAGCCAGGAGACGCAGTTTTCAAGTCGGTCAGAAGGTTTTGGTTCTAAAGCCTGTCCGACATGATAGGCTGCAGGCTGCCTGGCAGGGCCCATACTGGGTAGTGGACCAGAAGTGTGACACTACCTACGTGATCGGCCCTTGCTCGGGTACAGGAGTAAGACGCATATTACAAGAAGACCCCTGGCGGTTGATGTGGGAAACCCTGGGGATTTAATAGCGGGCTCTGGTGACAAAGGGAACGGTGTTTCCATTTCCCAGGCAGGGAACCCAGGGAGGGGTAGGATCGTGGAATATGTCTTTGTATGTGTATGTATTCCACTCCTTGCATGGGGTACCAATAAATGTCTGGCCAATAAAATGGTCTTGTCCAGTTACTGGGGGGGAAATGGGTCTCTTTACCTTGTAAGTGGTTGCCGACCGGCTGAAGGAAGGGAATTAGCAGAGGTAACCAGTCGGGTCACCCTGGGTCCGAGACAGATACCAGCTCTGCTAGTTCTCGAGAGTTGTGCAGGCAATGCTGCTATTTTCTCATTGTAGACCATCACCTGTGACCACACTGTAACGGATCACCTTTCCGGTACCCACCCTGCCTCACTAGCCTAGCAGAACACCATACCACTAATCTTTCTTTTTAGAATACGTGACTGCTTTGAGAGGCAACTGCCTGGTGTAAAAATAAATAAATAAACAAACAAACAAACAAAAAAACTGATATTTTCCAGCCCTGTCCACCAACTGTAAAGAGCCCCAGATTCAGGGCTTTAGCCCTCATAGCCACACCTAGCAATGCCTATGTTTTTTGACTTTTTTTTCAATGTTTCCATTTCCTGAAACTTGTCCCAGCTTTTCAAACACTTATTACAGTGACAGATCGTAACCTTTCAGCCATTGCTCATACTGTACACTCCGAGTTTTACACCCATCAGATAAGTGAGGGCTGTTCCATAATGATAACTAGCCTAATCTATTAAATATAAATACCTAGTAAAATATATATATATATATATATATAGATAAAATCAAGTGGACATTGTATCATATTACAACCATACTTCCCAAGAAGTTTCAATAAGCTAACATGTTTATTAGATGGATATTCAATGCAAGAGATAAACACTCCGGTTTATAGAGGACACGTGGCTAGTTAGCTAGCATGCCTTACCTCAATTCTTGCCATTTCACTGGGTCCCCAGTACAGGCACATCACATTTTTAGGACAGTCTTAGGCAACAAGCTATTTCCTTACTAAACTGCTTTTTGGGGCATAATTTCCTTCCCAAGGGCCTTATGTACAGTTTTCACATCAGGAATAGACTAATGAACTTGTTTTGTAGAATTCATTTTGCTATATTCTGCATTACATTGAAATAATGGGACGCTGAGTTAATTTTGCAAGTAAAAACCTAAAGTCTTGGGCATAATTTGGGTCCATGTCAATAAACGTTAAGACACACAGATGATACAGCCCTTTTTTGAAAGGGGAAAATGCCTAAAAACAGATATATTTTACATCTTTCAGCCCTAATTACTGAAACAAACCGGAAAAACAAGAGTAATTAATGGAAGGTATTCTACGTTAAAAAATGACCCAAGCAACGGTATTTTTTCTGTCCTACATCTTATCGCTGTTGTATTCTATCAATAACTTGTTATCAATATCCAGAGTCTATAATTGTAAAGCACTGCATAATATGTTCATTCTATATAAATACTACTACTATTAAAATATGGGCAGCACCCGGGCACCCTGACAGCATTTTTACTTTGTATCTGACATTTGATTAGAATCACTGGTTTCTGATATCATTGAAGCAGCGGCGTACACACGACCCATGGGGCCCCGGTGCGAAAATTGATCCATGGGTCCTCCTCCCCGCGCACTTACTCTGTGCGGGCTGGGACCGCAACACATGGCAGCGGGCACCTGATCGCAGGGCTGTGACTCCTGAGACCGCGGTATGTACACCAGTGCATGCAGATACACATACACTTAAAGCACCACTAGAGACACCCAGATCACTTCAGCTCAATGAAGTGGTCTGGGTGCCAGGTCCCTCTAGTTTTAACCCTGCAGCTGAAAACATAGCAGTTTCAAAGAAACTGCTATGTTTCACTGAGGGTTAATCCAGCCTCTAGTGGCTGTCTCACTGACAGCCGCTAGAGGTGCTTCCGTGATTCTCACTAAAGATGCTGGACGTCCATAGGAAAGCATTGAGTAGGAAAGCTTTGGGCGGTTTGAATGTGTGCGCGGCTCTTGCCGCACATGAGGAGCTGAGACGCAGATCGGGGCAGAAGGATCCCCAGCGCCAAGGGAGTCCGGCGCTGGAGAAAGGTAAGTTCTGAAGGGGTTTTAAACACACGCACACATACTCTCACGAACAGACGCATACACACTAGCTACCAGACACACACATTTACTGACAGAGACATACTCAGTTACAGACATACATACACAGTCACTGACGGACAGACACACACACATACACACACATACACACTCACTTCTAAAACATACACTCTCACTGACAAACACACACTCATTAACAGACACCAAACAGACTCACTAACTGACACAAACTGTGACAGACCCATCTGTATGATTATTATTTGTGGATTCATCTGGTTTGCCTTCCTTTCGTGGAAATTGCCTGTTTCTATAGCCCACGGGTATGATTGACTTTTTACCGAACAAATATACCGAATGGACGGCCACCCAGAATAGAAGTATGCTGCTGGTTAACCTCTTGATCCCAATTAGAACGTTGTGGTTAACCGCAGACACTTCTCAATTAAAACCGAATACAGGGTGGTAGTCGTTTGCATGTCGACCATGAGGCAGCGGCCATTTTAGATCACACGAAAGACCAGCGGTGTTCGACATTGATTTTGTGGAACTAAAAACTGACACTTTTTCTGCCGAACACCGCTGAAACAACGGGTCACCCTTCTCCGTCGACAAAAGCATGCGAACACCGGGCGTTCGGGAGTTTTGAATTACATGAAGAGACTTACTCCAGATAGCCTTCCCATGGAGTCAATCGCATACCGAAAGACTGTAAGAACTTTGACTCCATGGCGATTGAACTATGCGTATGGGATCTGAGCGCTATTCGCTAATAATATGCCCTCAGATCCAGGCTATCTGGGGATATGTGATACGAATGTAAAATGTTCGGTAGTTGTGGAATTATGTATTTTTGTGTGTTTTCTGGTATTTTACTTAAGATGGCGATTTGTCTTTGTCCTGGAGATAATTGTATTACTTCTCAATTATCTCCAGGGCAGAGGGGAGGAAACCATATTGCATTGTGGGAAAAGTTTGTGCCTGTATGTCAGACATGTCCATATGTCCATCTGTCATCACAGTCTCCCATTTGGTCCCCTAGGGGAGTGTCCACCAAGTGGGAGACCTGCATAAATACAGGCGGGTAGCCCACAGTAAAGCCAGATCTTGTTTTACCCTCAATGAGGAGCCTAGTTTCGTTATTGGGGGGATTTATTACCGACGACTAGAGACTGACTGATGGAGCCGCAAGCCGCTTGGTGGATATATTTGTTCGGCGGCTAGCAACGGTTCGTGGATTTATGTTCGGGAGTGCCAGGGAGCGCCAGGGAGCTGGGCAGAGAGCACTCAGGGGAGAATGCTCACTTGCGCGCCCGCCAGCCAACCTGCCCGGTGACACCAGGGCCAGCCTCGGGTGGCCCTGAGGTGGCCAACTACCTGGCCTCCCAGGAGAAGAGGCTGGCCACACTGGCGACCCCTGCGACTGCGTTATGTATGCCAGTGCATTGAAGAATGATGGGACATTTTACAGGTAGAGAGGTATTGGAGAAGCCTCCTCGTTCCTTTTTCCTATATATGTTCTGTTTATTGTTCGAAGATAACTTGTCACTGAGTTAATGATTGTAAGCTTTGTATGAGAAAGGTGTGCCAGAAAAAAAAAACATAACACATGACAGAAACAGCAAACTAAATATAACAAATGCTACAAAAGAAAGGTTGCTTATAATATATGGCTAGATATAAATTATATTAATATGTTGATACATTTATAGACATTGAGGCCACGCAGGCTGGCAGCACAGACATTTCCTGCAAGATCAATTTTTTTTACAAGGGGCTGTATGGCTTGTAATTCCAGGCTGTGATCTAAAGAGTTTAAATAACAGAACCAAAAGGGTGTTTAATGCAAATTTGGGGAAAAGGAAGAGATGAGGTCAAGGGGACTAACAAAATAAAGGCAGGGGGGAATGGAAAGAGACAGTTTATGTCTTGTCACAAGTAAGTGGAGCAGAGGACATTATCGCACATTTATATATTGGGCAGTGTCTGTGTATTTATTAGACAGTGTGTGTTTGTATGTGTTTGTATTAGGCAGTGTGTGTGTGTGTGTATGTATATAAATTAGGCAATGTCTGTGTATATATGTAACGGATACACTGGCACCCCGACTGGGCAGCTCTGTTGATGGACGCTTCTTAGCTGATGCCAAGGACCATAAACACCACACCGGACACCACAACCACCGCAGACTCCACAACCACGGTAGCTTAACTGGAGTCTCGCTGTCTTCTTTCCACCCTGGATCAACCTCTGACATCCAGGACCGTGTGGGGGAGATCTCACCTCCAGTAGAACGTAACAGGAACAGCTCTTAAAAGAGCTAAGTGATTAGAGCTCAGGGGAGTATACAAAGTATAGCAATCCCCAGTGTGAATATAGAAGTTCCCTACAATAACGAGACAAGGCTATTGAGGGTTAAGCAGAACAGAGTGAACTGAGGGTTTATTGTCTCTTTTATACAAGCTTTCCCACAAGGTACCACCCATGTGGACCTTGAGGAGCACAGGACACAAAGTTACAAAGCCAATCAAAACACTCTAGTACAGTTAGCCACTCCCAGATAATGTACACAAACCCTCCCCTCTGCCTGTGATACAATTACCAAACACAATGGACTAACTTAATTACCCACAGGCAGAAAACACACATTTTTCACAAAACACAGAAAACACCCCAAAACACCACATAACCCCACAAATTATACATCCCTGGATAGCATGGCCGGACTGGCCCACCGGGATACTGGGAAATTTCCTGGTGGGCCGTTGGCACCTGGGGCTGAGGAGGCAGCTGGTTGACCTGCGGCCGCAGTGGGAGCTGGCTGTTCTGGCTCTGCTCCCCCTCCCTCGTGCGCTACTTAATAGGACTGGGGGGCCGGAAGATGACGCCATATTCCGGCCCTGGTCTCATTAAGCTGCGCGCTGGGGAGCAGAGACAGCACGGCCAGCTCCCCCTGCAGCCACCATCAGAGCCAGCTCCCACTGCATTCGCCAGAAGAGCCAGCTCCCACTGCGGCGGCAGATCAGCCAGCTGTCTGCACACAGGTAGCAATAATGTGTGTCAGTGTAAGTGTATGTGTGTGTGTCTGTGTCATGGTGTGTGTGTGTCTGTGTCATGGTGCGTGTCTGTCTGTAATAGTGTGTGTATGTCTCTGTGTCATGGTGTGTGTCTGTCTGTGTCATGGTGTGTGTGTGTCTGTGTCATGGTGTGTGTCTGTCTGTGTCATGGTGTGTGTGTCTGTCTGTGTCATGGTGTGTGTGTGTCTGTCTGTCATGGTATGTGTGTCTGTATGTGTCATGGTGTGTGTGTCTGTCTGTGTCATGGTGTGTGTGTGTTTCTGTCTGTGTCATGGTGTGTGTCTGTCATGGTGTGTGTCTGTCGTGTGTGTCAAGGTGTGTGTGTCATGGTATGTGTGTGTCTGTCATGGTATGTGTGTGTCTGTTTTTTAAAAATAGTGTTTTTACTCACCATTTTTTTTCCACCACGTCGTGCTGGTTGTCCCTTGTCCAGAGCCTGATGTCCTGCAGGCTACACCAGTGGCCGCTGGCCTCTGCCCTACCGACCCCCTTGTTTCAGGACTGGCCTGCACCCCACTCACCCTTGCAGAAGCGCTGGCATCAGGGCAGAGCGCTGCTGGCCTCTGCCCCTCAAGTCCCCACAGCGTGTTGCCCCTGTAGCGGACTGGACCCTGTACCAGAGTCTGCCCCGGTTTCCTGGAGGGGTCTGCTTGCTCGCCTCCTGCCCAGTGATTATGGTTCCTGGAAGATGGGACCCTTTAAACCCCTTGACTGGACCTAAGGGATTGTGTATGACCTTACTGGCCCTTTAAGAACCGGCCAGGGACATACTATGACTTTTTGGGAACAATACCCCTTTCAGACTTTGTAGCAGATTACAGTAAGGATGTCTTTTATATTATGTATGTTCCTGTGTGCCCGGCTAAATTGTATATGTGTATGCAGCATTCGCCTGATTGTTCGGTAGAATCACTCCATTCATTATATTGAGTGAAACTACCGAACAACCAGACCACCCAGGAATAAGTGTGCCTCCAATTACCCGTTTGCAACATTGTTGCAAACGGGTGGTTGGCAATCTATGTAATGTGTTCTTTGTCCTCTGGGTGCCCGCCAATTGGGAAACGAACACGTGGCGGCAGCCATCTTAAACTACCGAACAGCAGTGTTTTGCCGTCAAGTATCTGGAGCCAAAATCGGACACTCGACTAGGCAAACACCGCTGAGACCTCCAGACTTCCAGCAATACGTGCAGAAACTACCGAACGGCCCGCCGTTCGGTAGAGAGGATCCCACGAACAAGGGGATTCATACGACTCCTCCCCAGGCTCTATAACCCAGACAATTTGTGTGTTTTCATTCCCTTTTCTTTGACCGACTGCAGGGCCAAAATACATGGAACTATTTTCGGATACTTTTGCCATGCAGTCAGTCAAAACTTTAACCCTCCATAATTCCCAAACCCCTGGTCCGATCTGGGTGATTTTTGGATATGTGTCTCACCCAGATCAGGGCTACCAGGGGATGTAACATTTAAAGGTGTACCCCCCATATTTGGGGTACATCCAAGAATTGGGGAAAAGTGTGTACGGTATAATTATGTTAAGTATTAATCTAAGGGGAGGAGATGTGTTGGAGGTAACAGGTATGGGATTGGCTGTTGTACTAATTATTGTAAATCCCTCCCCTGCATGGGAGAATGTCTTAAAAGGAGGTGGTGTGAATAAACCTTCAGTTCCTGCTTAACCCTCAAAGTGAAGTGTCGTCTCATTATTGGGGAAGGATTTATTGTATGCTGTTCCAGTTTGACTGCTAGGAGTCTAAACCCATCTGTATGGTTTTTGCCTATTCAGCTGGTTATAGCATTCATATGCTTGAGAGAAGATATATGCTTCTCCGGTTCGGTGATTGTCGTGTCTGCCAGAGTGCTTGGAGTCCTCAGGAAGTGCTTCAACGGAGGTACCCAGTCGGGGTGCCAGGTGAACCTTTACAGCGCCATCACCCCAGAGAAATACCCAGGTGCAGTAACTGTTTGTTGTAGGTGGGCTGCTCTTGCACTTTGCTGTTGTGGGTGGTTTGTCAGAGGAACTCAGGCACTGACCGTCAGAAGGTCAGGTACCTGGTTAGTCTATCCACCCAAAGGGGAGATATGTGGCAAAAGTAACCTCGCCACTGGTTTTTGGAGGGGCCTGTTTGCCAGCCTCCTGCCCTGCGACTATGGCCCTGGGATGTATTGCCCTTTAAGGAACTGAGTTGGGGGCTTATGCACTCATATTATACTGTTACTGACCCTTTAAGAACTGTATTTGGGCATAATGGATTTTTATAATGCTGTTTCTGGCCCTTTAATTACTTTGGAGCAGTGCTGCAACTTTAAATTGGCACTTCGGATAAAGCCGAAGTGCCGAAGTAGTCGAAGGGGCCACCATTCGACAAACGAACACGTGGCGGCGGCCATATTTGTTCATTCAAACGAGGTCAGCGGTATGTGTAGCCAAATCCATGGAACTGAAATCGGCTACACATTTTAACGAACACTGCTGACCCTTACCTTCTCCTGCACTGGGTTTTCAGCCACAGAGACGAAGTCCCGTTCGAAGATTTTTTCAGTGTGAAATTGATCTATGGAACTATTTTGGGCAGGAAAATGTGCTTGTGGTCGGTCATGAAGGACTTCCAACTAACTCTTTAACCCCTGGTTGGAATTGGTTGAATTTTGGATATGTTTGTAAGTAAAGTGTGTTGAGTTTGAATATGTATTTTTTATGAAGATTGAAGATTGAATGTATAGTTTTAGAGTTATGAAAGTTGGGTAAAAAGTATGTTTTAAACTGTATGGATAATTGAGTTACCTCTCAGGCTAAGGGGAGGAGATGTGTGGGCTGTAACCATTGTGTGATTAGGTATTGTATAATTGTCTGTGGGCATCTCCCTTGCATGAGAGAATTGCATAAAAGCAGAGTGTGTGTCATTAAACCAGAGTTCTTCTTCACCCTCAATCTAGAGTCCTGTCTCTTATTGGGGGAATTGCTATATCACTACAAGGGATTGCTACGCTCTGCATGCTCCCTTGGATAATCACTTCTAAGCTCTTTTAAGAGCTGTTCCTGTTTCCCTCTCTTGGAGGAGAGGTTCACCCACTGGAGCCTTGTCGTAGGTCCAGGGTGGGTAGGAGACAGCGAGACCGCAACTAAGCTGCGGCGGTTCGTTGGGTCTGCGGTGGTTGTGGTGTCTGCGGAGCGCTTGGAGCCCTCGGTAAGTGCTAGGAGCATCCTTCAACGGAGGTACCCAGTCAGGGTGCCAGGTGATCCGTTACACTAGCGTCATGACGGAATGTTCTCCTCCTTAATTACTTTTGCCCACACTAGATATGGCTTTCCGACAGTTCAAAAGGGCAAAATATCTATTTACAAATTGTAGCAGTCTTTTCTGTCATTTATGTAATGCACATTACATATTAAAACCTTTACATAAGTATACTGACCAAATTATCTTATGAAATAGAAAAGAGAAACAATTAGCAGTTTTCTCATATTAATCATGTACAGATAGATAAATCAGGGGAGACAAAAAAGAGAGAAAAACTTTTTTTTAAAATATTGTATTTCCATATTCAAATTATACATCAAACATAGCAGCCTCATTAAGAAATATTTGTTAGAAGGTTCATATTGGGAGATCAACCCATCATATAAATATATAACTGAAGAGCTAAAGGCATAAAAAATGTCTATAAAAAATATATTATTATAAAATATATTTATAAAGAATATTTATAATAAATATAAACTTTAAAAAATGTACAACAGAAATGATATAATATATAATAAAAAAAGTATGTCTTAAAAATGGGAAATATATAATGCAAAATAGAGAAAAAAGAACGTGAGATTGTCTATATGTATGGGGTGATCTAAAAATCCGCATTTAATCCCTTAACGTATCGATATCAAAAATCTATTTCATTTCATTTCTATTCAGGAGGCGCTCTTGATCCCCCCTCCTCCAGTGTACTTTTATTTGCTCTATTTCTATAAATCCCAGATCCTTTGGATCAGCATTATGGCATTCCAAAAAATGTTTAGATACACTGTGGTTCATATATTTACGGTTATAAATATGTTCCCTAATCCTAATTTTTAAGCAACGTGAGGTCCTTCATATGTATTGTAAACCACAAGGGCAAATAAGCATATATATAACTCTTTACTGTTGCAAGAAATAAAGGATTTAATATTATATTCCTTTTTTGTCACATTGGACGTGAACTTAGAAACCTTCTGTAACGGCTAGCCCAGTTGGTGAAGGGGTATCAGCTGTTGGAGACGTCCTTTTTCCCGACAAGCCGCTGTTCAGTAATGGAGTTCCTTATTTCCATTCACTGGATCCAAGTAGAGCGCAAGGAGTTAGGTGATTAAGCTGAAGAGTTAGGTGATTAAGCTGAAGATTCCCTTCCAAGAACGAGACAAGGCTACGTTTTGAAGGGTCAAGAAGAACTGAATTTTAATGG